>OY293411.1:68993963-69378963 GCA_958502065.1 Chrysolina americana
TTTAAATCAATATAAAAATTACCAGATACGTTATCCATCAGATTGTCAATGAATGATGATAAATAATCTTATTTGAGTATTTTAACATGCGTTTCAACTTGGCAACTCGATAAAGAGTTAATCAAAAATGAGACGAAAAATGGTACAGCTTTAAGAAAACTATTAAATATCATCAATCAAGGCTGGAAAAATGAACAACCAGTAGTTCTCAAATCTTCTTAATTCGAATGGATCAATTAACAGTCTACTCATATGGGCAAAAATAAGTTTGAAAGAGTTCTAAGTATTTGGTCATATTTCAAAAATGCCTATCCTTGATAAAAAATACTGGTTTTTGAAAATGGCCAAGTTTGTGAGAAAATATAGTGATGATTATATGGATTGTGCCTACCATAAGAGCTTGTACCCTATACCAGAACAAAAGGAACCAATGGAAACTGTACATATAGATCATGTTGGACCTATTCCTAGGAGTAAAAGGGGTTATGCTCATTTGCTGACACTTGTAGATGGTTCGACCAAATATCTCTTACTGTCAATGGGCCGCAGTGGTCATGATGGTAGAGCGCTAGTCTATCAATCAGAGGGACGTGGCTTCGATTCCCAGCATGGTCACTGGTCTCGTGCTAGGAATCGCACGTTGAAAGGTAAGGTAAGGTTAATCCTTAGCTTGCACAAGTTTCGACTTCTGATGGCTGTCGTTCGTAGGGGGATGACAGCTGGTTGACGGAACACACAAATTTAAAACAACAACAACAACAATTTCAAGACCAAGTCCTACACTCCTATTTGGAATGTTCTTGGGTCACCCCAGGAGAATCATATCTGATAACAGGGAAACACTTACCAGTCGCTACTCCAAAGAGTTCCTTAACTCTAAGCAAATGAAGCATGCACGTCATGGTAAGGTAGAACGCTATCATAGATTTCTGCTTAATGCACTACGTGCCTCTACTGCAGTTGAGTGCAATGGGCAATGCCACTATATTTCGATTTCGATCCGGCCGATTCCTCCTTGGAAAGAAAGTATTATTTGATGTGATATAAGTGTTATCTATTTGAACATTATTATCTTTTACAAAAGATTTGTAACTATCATTAAAATGAACTAGTTTAGTCTTTTTCATGCTGAGAATTAGATGGTTCATTTCACTCCACAGTGAAAACTGTTGAATGACAGAGGTGATTTTTGAAAGAATCTCTTATGGAGTTGTACCGGTCACTATTACAGTTGTATCGTCGGCATACATGAACACTTTACCAACTTGAGTAGAATCTGGAAAGTCATTTACGGAAAGAAGGAACAGTAGTGGGCCAAGTACACTTTCTTATGGTACTTACTCCTAAGTCAATAGATTGTTTTTCAGGAAATATTTTTCTATTTTTACAAGTGTTTCTCTGTTTTCGTGAATGAAATCAACCATTCACATATGGAACCTCTGATGTCCAAAGCATAAAGTTTTGTTTTCAAGAATGCACGATCCAAGGTATCAAATGTCCTTGAAAGATTGAAGAAAATTCTGGAAACAGTTTCAGTTTTCATATAGTTGTTCATGGATATAGGGGAGACTACGGAGGCTTGATACTGTGGGAGGTATGATACACGTTTAAATCAACCGCCTAAAATATGTTGCCATTACTAGATTTGACAACAGCTGAGTTGCACGTGGTCGTTACACTTGATATCAGTTTGTTTTCATTAGGCGCAAAGATAACTTGTTGGTGACAAAAATTCGTTATTGGTTACATATTTTGTACATTTTGTAAAGGTAAGTGTAAATCTTTTGCAGACAACTGTTTCAGAATATCCTGTTTATTCAATATATATGTGATAATATATAGATTTAGCTTTAATTTATCGTATGATTTAGATTCGCAATACGTTGTTTTGTAAAATATTCCATATTAGGGAGGCTTGATACATGTTATGTGTGGGAGACCTGATACATGTATCATGCCTCCCGTAATAGTGGCATTTAAACAATAATATTCCTTATCACTTCAGATGCCATTCAAATGAAAAAAGAAAACAAACAGAACAGTAACATCGCCTGAAATAGCTCTTTCACTTACTGAAGAGCATACCCAGAGGGAACGTACACCAGAAGTAGAAGCAGCATACTTGTTGAACTTCACACACACCATCAACTTCAGATCATACAAACCATACACCGTAATCTGATTTTGGACAGATTACACATAAGAAGACGCTTGAGGGCATACGACCACTTCCTCAGGCCCCGCCAAGGAAACAGTACAGCTCAAGCAGGAAACCCACAATAACTAAAATTCTAACTGACACCTAACATGGAGGAAATTAACGTAAGAATGAAAAGAGGTCGGAATGAAAGAAACAAGGAGCGCAATATAAAAATTACTTTGAAAGAAAAGTTGTGGACGATACAGTAGATAAGACAAAAAACAAAGGTAAAATGAACAAGAAACAAAAGAATATTGTTGACGAAGATTCTGACACATCAGAGGAGCCAAAATTCGATGGATCATCTGATGAGCTCACTGATATAGATAAACAAATTGAGAAAGAAATAGAAGAAAATTTTGTTGCAGGAGTTAGTAAATGAAAATAATTACGTGCTAGTATGATTTGCCACAAAAAGACAGTAGCATACTACATTGGCCAAGTCTTCCAAAAAGTCGAGGATGAATATTTCATAAATTTTATGCGTCGCAAATATCCTCTATATCTTGATGTAAAAGATGAAGTTTTTGTGCCCGAGGAAGATGTCATTAAAGTACCACCACCGAGTTTTGTGGGCAGAACTGCCAGATCTTCAAAAAGTTGAGATTTCCCATTAATTTTTCAAAATAGAATAATGTTTTCAAGAATAAAAAATATTTTGTAAATAATTTGTCGGGTTTACTTAGAGTTACCCTTACCCACAAGAATTTAAAGTGCTAGATGATTTAGATTATTCAAAATTCAAAAATTTCAAAGGTAAAAGCCGCTCTAAATAAAGTTTATAATAATTGTAAAAATATAGTCATGTATCAAAGCTCCCATTTATTGTATCAAAGCTCCCTCACTATGGGAGGACTGATACACTTTGCATATTTCAGTAAAACAGTTAATAACTCACTGCACATTCTAAACTGACATCTGTAAAGTATTCGAAATTGACTGCGAGTTATTCAGTTGTGAGGGTACCCATTTAGAGAATTTTCACGATGAATAGTTTTTTAGTTATTTTGGATGGATGGAGTGTTGAGTGTATCAAGCCTCCCTAGTCTTCCCTACTGTACTACTGAGGTGGCACTTTCTATTGAATATCCCTCACGAAAACATGGAGAAATAATATGATAATGTTTTGAAAAAGACATTAGATGAACATACATAGCTTCTTCCAAAACCTTCGAGATAGCTCTCAATTCGCTGAGGGCCACCATTTTTAAAGATTTTTCATTTTTCATATTTCTTATTATGTTCTGTATTTCAATTTCCTGAAAAGATAAGAAGTATATTGTGTTTGATACCATTTTAAAAGTTTTACAAGTAATATTGTTTCACTGTATCTCTTCTTTATCGAATTCTCGTATTGGAGTATGTATGTATTACATATATATGAAGATGGAATAAAAAAGAGTTATTCAACGCGCTTCAAGGACACTGACTGTACACAGAATTATTTATTCGATGTCAAGTTTGAAGTACCTCAAGAGACCGTATTAGGACCTCTATTGTTGTTTACTATCTATGAGAATAGCTTATTCAAAATAAACAGTTTTGCTGATATTACAGCCATTATTCACCAAGCTAATAGTTGGAAATAACTCGAACACTACCACATGCATGAATAGGAAATTGCCAGACTACATCACGCTGAAAATCAATAAACAGTATGAAATCGAAGGAGCAGAAAATACTAAATATTCGGGCAAACTATAGACAAACACCTGAGATGGGACAAACACATGAAAAATATTACCAAAAACCTCAGATATTTCATTTACAGATTCAAACTCTTGAGTGACATTTTGATTGAAGTTCAATTCAAAATGATATAACATGCACTGCATGGTTTGTCCTTGACTGAATTATGGCATCATAAGGTAAGGTGGTTCAATAAATACAAATCTAAAAAAATTGGTATAATCCATAAAAATTATATAAATAATAATGTGGAAATCGCATACATATCCAACTCATAATCGCTATATGAAAGCATAGGTTTTCGACATGAAATAGTTTTGATGTTGCCCTATCAACGATGGTATATATTTTCCTTTAAGTTACGGTAGAAATATGCCTTCTATTATACATTTCATCTATAATTTTATCTATATTTTCAATGTGACTTTATCTCCTATGTAGAAATCAGACTGAATTGTATGTAAAATTTCTTCATAAAAGTTCAACATATTGTCTCCACAACTTGATTTATATTGATTCTACCATATGTACCAAATGTTATCATATTTTACGAATAATTTTACCTTCACTTCCTATTATTTTTTTACATTAATTCAAACCTTATCCTTAAGAATTTTCAATTGATAATATTTTTAATGAAATTGCGTAATCATAAAGCTCACGCACAGGCTAATTGCCTCAGTGAGACCCCGGTGTATTAAATATTCAAAATTTAAGTGTACTGTTTTGATTGTCATAATTATTACACAATATAGTAGGTATATGTTATTATTATATTACTAGAGGAAATTCATATTACAAACCGCTTCTCAAAATATCCGGTTAGAATAAAGGCATTCCAACAGCAAACCGCCTCCATAGATATGCCTTGATTTCACAAGGATATGATTTCAAAATTGAGTAAATCAAAACTAAAGATTTTGGATTGCAGACATAGACTCATGAACGATCCATAACTACTGGATAAAGCGTACATCATTCCATTTGTCAGAATTCAGCCTGAAGTTTTGAATTCGGTCTCATGTCATCTGTGACATATTACATGATAACACGATTTTTTGAGAAACTACACGTGAATCAGTCCTACATAAAGTCGTAGCATATATGTTGAAAATGTTTTCAGATATAATTATTCCGTTCGAAAAACCTACCAAAGTTATTGAAAAACTTGGAATGTGATGTGATGTTTTGATGTAGAATCCATACTAATTAGCTGAAAATGAGATATATGAACAGTATATACCTACCATCTAATATTTTACTAAACTCGTTCAAACTACCCATAAAGATATACTCACTACGGATTGAGTAACCATAGTGTACATCTACTTCAGAGTTACTTAATGAAAAGAAAACAAAAAACTTACTTCAACAACATGTCATCAAATTGGGAAAATGTATGGAGTTCCCCAGGGTTCTCTTCTGGGGCCTCTGCTTATAAATGATATTGATTCTGTTATAAATGACACAAAGTTAATTATATTTGCTGATGATACCACAAATATACATAAAGGTTATGAATATATAGAGCTGACCGAAAGAATGACGATAAATATGACCGAATACAATAAATGGTTTATAGCAAATAAGCTTTCCCTAAATGAGTCAAAAACAGTAAATATAATGTTCAGTCTAAGGTAATATAAAAATATTGAAAATCCTTCAGAAGTCAGATTCCTAGGTGTTCACATTGACTCAACTTTCACCTTCAAAAGCCACGTCGACTCAGTAGCAAAAAAAAATTCCGAAAATATTTTTCTTCTAAGGAAACTTAAAGGTCTTGCTCATCATGCATTATTTCATTCAATGGGTTGCTATGCAATTTTGGCTAGGCGGCACTCATGTCACAATGAAATAATTTTTAGCCTACAAAGAAGAGCTATCAGAATACTCACAGATCTCTAATACAGAGCGGAAGTTAAACATAATTCATTCAGACTATGACCAAGACCAAGATCAAGACTTAATAAATCTTCCCAACACCAAGACTTGACTTCCGAGACGAAGACCAAGATCAAGACTCTACCCCAAGAGTATTGGTCTTGTTCTTGGTCTGGAAAGAAAAATAGTGAATCTACTTAATATTAGTAAAATTCTGGTGGAAAATGTAATTTAATATTTATTAAGGATTTTTTAAAAATTATATTATGATGGTGAAATGAGAAATTTTTATTTCGCTTACTTTACCCGTACAAATTGACAATTGGTAAAGACTGAGGAATACGAAATACCTATTATATGCATATGAAGTGTTGGACAATTGAATTGAATAATTCAAATTTATAGGCAAATTTTGATCCAAGACTATCAATACTAAGACCAAGACTGAGCCAGTCTTGTCAAGATCAATACCAAGACCAAGACTATATTTATTTTTTGAGGCCAAGACCAAGACTGATAAAATCCTAATAACTGGAATTTGCAGCACAGTTGAATAACCACAGAACTACAAGTAGAGCTGAGCCATTTGCAGAGGAATGCTTCATTTGTGAACAAACTGGACACAGTCGCTCAGAGTGCGAAATAAAACAATAATTTTGGAGAATTTGATGATTCCTCTAATTTGTTGAATCTATTTTCTCAATGAGTAACTAATAAGTTTATTTATGTACAATGTTTACCAATTAATATGTTGTTGTTATTTTGATAAAGGGTGGTACAGCCAGGACCGATAACATTATTTATGAAATGAGTATTTAAGCAAATTATCAACGTAAATAACTTTAGTGTACTATCGCTTGATAAAGCTACCATGTAGCGAAACATGTTTCGATTATAAAAAATGTGTGGAAATCTAATCGTGCTTATCTCAGAGTCATATACTATGGATTTCCACCAAGTAACTCAATCCAAGATTTCAATTCGATGAACTCCTCAGCAAAACAGATTTGCAGAGTGAATGAATTGTAACATCCTAGAAAGAGCTTGAACCATGCTCCTGAATTAACAGCTGAAAAAAGTTTTTGGAGTGTAGCAGTTCTCGCAGCTATTTATTTGATGAATCAAAGTCCTATTAGTGTGGTACCTTATGAATTACTGGCAGAAATATGATTCGAAAAGATGTCAATTTTGAATGAAATGAAAATAGTTGGGTGTATGGTGTACCTTCATATTCTGAATGAGTCTATAATTAGAAAGGAGTGGTCGGTAGCGAAGCGGTTAGATGTCGGCAGTTGAAAGTTCTGCTAGCATGGTGCCAGGTTAGAATTCATTAAAGTCGGTAGGCGACAACATGCCTTATTTGAAAAAGTGTAATGTGAGTTGTCTAAATACCAATTTCGCCGTCTGGTGTTTGCTTGGAGAGCGCACCGATCAACCTGGGTGGTGCTGCATATTTTCCAAGTGAATACGTCACCCCGGAGCGCTATGGCAAATAATAGTGATAGCCTATGCCTTTGGGAACATTCTATGAGTGGTTGTGAGGAAGTATTATTATAACTATTGTAAGTGTTTTTACAATGGTTACTGTCACACTGTGGTGTCCTGACTCGCCCATTAAAATTCAATAACTTGACAGAATATACATTTTTACAACTTTCTTTGAATATCCAATCATCTCTACTTCAGAGTAATATATGACAAATTGTGGCGACGATGATACCTACTGATCATTGTGGACGCTTAATCAAAATGGGTAAAAGCTTTTATAATAAAAAAAAGAAAATATTGAAAAGTTTCCCTCGATTCGGTCTGCTGGATGTGCTAGTCACAAACAATGGTTCCTCATTCACGTCAAAAGAATTTTCTAACTTCTTTAGCATAAATGGTATTCGTCATGCACATTGTTTTTTTTATTGTTGTTGTTTTTTTATTGTTTTATCCGTTAACCAGCTGCCATCCCCCTACGAACGACAGCCCTCAGAAGTCGAAACTTGTGCGAGCTAAGGATTAACGAGGTCTTATCTTTTAACGTGCGATTCCTAGCACGAGACCAGTGACCATGCTGGGAATCGAACCCACGTCCCTCTGATTGATAGACTAGCGCGCTACCATCATGACCTCTGCGGCCCATACATACAACCAACCAGTTGTCATTTGTACACTGGTCCATGAACTAGAAAGATAACTAAACAATAAGGTTTCGAAACTAACATATTCATTCAATGGATCTTTTGATTCTTTGGACAATGCCAATTTGGAGCTTTTCACCGAGTTTCCTGCTTGACCATTGCTAGAAGCATGATAAACAGGTCATGTGACGAATACCATATACATATTATTTATGGAAATGATACATTAATTCCTTAATTTTGAATTTCAGATTTGTTTAATAGAATGAAATAGTATTGGAAATACCATTCTTTCTCTACGACTGTAACAGATACATTTTCAATGGCGGTCTCGATGATTTTAATAATATAATGATACAATTGACAGAAATATTCAATACTCAACGAACTTGAGAAATAAAACAACATAATTTTAATGTCTGTGAATTCCTATCTTTTTCACTTGTCTTACTAAATTTATAGTGATATTCTCATTTAACACTGAATTTTTTTCTAATTGTTAGTTGAATATTTTTATGTGAAGGTACTTTTGAGATAAGATCGTTTATTTCCATGGACAATACATTACAGCATCATATAGAAAATTGTCAATCAAGAGCAAGCATATAGTATTCTGAATGGTATATAAAAAAGAGAAACATAAATAAAAACAAAAAATACATGAAACAAGATGAAACCAAAGTTATTTTAAAAATACAAACACAAACACGTGTTCTTCACATCATGAAGTTCGTCAAATTATAAAAGCATTTTTCTAAAATGAAACTTTCGAGTTTCACCTTGAATAGACCCTCCGACTGACTACATTTCAATTCTTCAGGCAACAAATTAAAGATTTTAAATCCTAAGTACTTAGGTGTATTCAATATCACAAATTGGAATATATAAGTCGTTATCCTGCCTAGTTGATTTCTCACGTTTACAGTCATTGGTTAGGAACTGTTTTCTGTTTTTAAACACATAAACGGACATTTCCAAAGTAAATATACATACCAGGGGCAGAATCTTGTACTCCTCAAATAAAGGTTTATAAAAACTGCGTTGGGAGACATCAGGGATCATTGTCACAAGTTTTTTTTTGCTCTGAATACATTAGGTGCTAAAGACGAATGTCCCCAGAAAGAGAAAGACCATATCTCTAACGGGAATCGGCTTGAGTATAGTATAATATAACTAGTTGCTCACAAGTTAACAACGGTTTCAAATTCCGAAATAAGAAACAAAACGAGTTCAATTTTCGTATAAGAGAACGCAATGTGCTCTCCAGTTTAGTGTGTCATCCATAACAGTTCCCAAGAACCTGACAGAATCTGACTGAGTTAAATGTTCGTCCCCATCATCAATTTTGATATTCAGTTTTTGCTTTGCGCATACTTCTGTCTGCTATGAAATTTCACGTATCGAGTTTTATCAGGATTGAAGAATAAATTGTTTTTATAGCACCAATCTACCGTGCGGTTCATCAACTCCGAACAGTTGTGATTCAAGTTATTATCGTTCTTATCGCTAACCACAGTGGAAATAACGTCTGCATAGAGAATATACGAATTATTATCAACTAACCTATTTAGATCATTGAAGAGTAAGGGGCACAACAAGAATCCCTGTGGAACACCCAGAGATACTACTCTTCTATTAGAACTATACTTATTTTCTTTGGCACCATTATAGTAGGTCATATTCACGTACTGTTCTCTTTTGGTCAAAAATTAATCAAACCATGAATAAGCAGGGCCTCGAATTCCTTAAGAATAAAGTTTAGACAGCAATAAATCATGTTCGACACATTCAAATGCCCTGCTTGAATCACAAAAGATTCCCATAGTTCACTCACCTGCCTCGATGAAGTTCACAACTTTTTTTTAAGGGCACAGATGGCACTGCTAGTTGAGCTGCCTGGGTAGAGTCCATGCTGACTAGCTGTTAATAACTCTCTTGTCATGAGAAAATCCATTAGTCTTGTAGAAAATTAAAGTTCGAACACCTTCGGAAAATACAACGGAATGGTAATTTGGAAGATATTCGTTCAAATTTTTAAAGTTGGGTTTCTTCTGTATAGGCACAACTTTACCTATTTTGAGACTTGAAGGAAAACAAGCCTGTGGTGAATGAAAGATTCACGAGATATACTAATGGTTCATTATTGAAAATACCTGGATATAAGCATTATTCGATTGATTGAAGAATGGAATTTGCCGTTTTCTTTCTTATTTTACATGGAATTATCTAGATATCCATCTGACACTAATGTGCTTTTCCAGCCACTAAGTTTTTTCAATGCTGTTATGTCTCCACCTGCATCATCGAGCAGGATTGCGGGTGAATCTCATAAGCAATGCCCGTTATACATCTTGGGATTTGGAAGCTTAAAAAATGTAGCCATTTGTTTTTCCATTGCTGCAAACATCAATTTCAATTTTCTGAAGAGTATATTTTCCTTTTTGGTTAATTCATGAAAGAGTATTTTCAATAGTCATAGAATTTTGAGTACCTCTATATGTTGATATCGTTGTTGACGTTGAGTGTGCTTCTTAGCATAAACGCATAAAAAAATGAAATGAAATATTTACATTTTCCAAAATAAAAAATGAAATGAAATATATTTTCCAAAACGATGATGACTATAATTTCTCAGACAGTTTTGTAAATTAAGCGGGAAGGACATTTTCTGAGAATGAATGTGCCTGGTTCAAGTTTTCAATCCATGGTGTATGTCTTCGATTATGGCTTTTTTGATTTTTTCAGCAATGAGTTCAAACTTGCTGTTTTCGCCGTTTCCATTCAATCTGGAGGTGTACAACAGATCTCGTTTTGCTCACTATCACTGCTTTCGCAATCCCCACTAAGTTTTCATTTTTATATATCACAGATCAAAGTTCAAACTAAGAAAATAGTCATTCTGACATTTTCCATCACAAGTTCAATGAAGCGAAGCCTTCTTGAGAAAGTTGTTTGGTACATTTGCTCTTTTGTCATATTAGACCCAGTTTCCGTGGATCCTGAAAATTCTGTGTTTAGTCGAGTGCCAATAAAAAATGAGTTAGGATCCACAGTGTCTTGGAATCATCGTCTATCATCAATAATTAATCAATTTGTAATAAATGTAGAATATATAATTCCTATACACTACTATACAGAGACTTGAATAAGTGGGTATCATAAGGCATTAGTTGACACATTGAACTTTCGTTGGATCAAATGGTCCCTTGAGTAACAGTTTGGATATAAAGTAACCATACATCTTAAAGTGAATTCTCCAGAAAGGCGTTCATTTCATAAATGTTAGTTTGCGTGCCATTGGAAATATAATTGGTTAACCATTAGTGAAAACTGAAAATAACGAGTGATAAGATATAACTGAGCCATAGAAACACGAACAATAATAACAATGAATTTTTGAGTGATTATCATCGATGACAAAACCATTCCCCGAATGATACTGAAGGAGTTTTGAAATACTGATAACAGTAATAATATTGGAAGCACTTATTCAGAAAATTGTAATTGTCAGAGCTAATATAGAAATTTATGATTTATTGCTGGTTTGGTTTAACAACATGAGATATGTCAAAAGAGTTAAACATAAAATCAATGAAGAAGGTGAGTAAATAAAACAAGACAAGAAAAATATGAAATTAAACTGAATTATGGTAAACAAGCAGACATCAAGAACAAGGTTAATATTATACTATATACCAAGGTAAAGAAAACATTTTGCCCAGCAAAGAAAAATCCCTACCTTTGTTAATATACTAGTTTTTCCGCTACTAGAACATTACACCATTATCACAATGTTGATTTTGGGTTTCTTTTTGTATTTAAAACGATTCAATTGAAAAGAATTAGTCTGTGAAAACGAATAAAATTCTAAGTAAAAATTCTAAAAATCAAATTGGCATTTCCTCGATTTGTAAGGAAACGACAAATCCACGAAATATTTTTGCCAAAACAATCGAAATATTGTTACATAATGGTATATTCTTTTTTCAAAGATTGGTGTAAATCGAAGAGTGCTTGTTCTTAAAGTTTCGGAAAACTTTGTTTTGATATACCTAATATCATGTAGCCCAATAACCAAGCGAGAATCAATAATACAAAACTACCCTTTAATAAAATAATTTTCCCTCCATTAATTTCTTTTTCATTTCCAGGGATATTATATACGAACATTCAGGTGATGATCACCCAGTACATAGGAACCCAGTACATGGACACTTCAAGTTAAACAGTACTTTGCAGCCATTAACTCTCTAGATATTTGGAATCGATTGAACTACGATCTTCCCAAAAGCAAACAAAAATATCTGCTATCAGGATACTACCAGAAATTACACTGGAAAGATATTTCCTCATCATTGAATTCATCTTTTCTCTCATTTTACCAGTACTTCACGATTTCAAAATCACCACAAAACGACCTCCAGTTGAAAATACCAATAAATATAATAAGATCGATCAAATTCTTATCATATAAATCTTAATGAAATGTGTACAGCCTGCAATCACGACTCTTATGAAACAATCCAACACCTCGCCCGATTTTTATTTCCATGAGATCTCCAAACTGTTCTTATTTTGACAGCCCTGATACTTTGTTACATGCTCTCGGGAATATTACGCCTACGATACCTAAAACTATATCTTTATACATATGGGATGTACTGAAACTTCAATAATTCATATTGAATGAATAAATGATGAATTTTGTTTGTCATTTTTCAAAATATTATATTTAAGCTGATGTTTTTTAACCACACGGAGAAATATTGGGATTGTTGTTTTTTCCTTTAACCAGGGATGAGGTTGCTGTGGAGCTGTGGCCACTGAGGTGATTATATTTACATATAGTATTTCTTTAACTTGCGCAAGTATGATTTATGTATATTACTATGTCATACTATATGATTTTCCATTAGGTTTCTGGATAAGCCAAGGTCTTCAATGTTCTTGAAGAAGACTCCATGCATTGTCTTATCCCTATGTAGCTGTAGGAGCCTGTCACATTCCGTCAGCTTTCACGTGGGCTTTTTGCTGAACGGGTTTCAACTCGGTGACAGAGATTGGGTTCGTCCGTTCAGTGTCGAATAGGAGACCGATTTCATCGGCTGTACACGGGTAAAGCATTTATTATTAATATTATATGCACATTTTGTTACGATTGGTGTTGAAGTGCCGTGTGGCCGTGATGGTCATGATGGTAGAGCGCTTCGATTTTCAGCATGGTCATCGCTCTTGTGCATGGCATCACACGTTAAAAGGTAAGGGCTGCATCTTCCCTAGCTCGGACAAGTCTTTCGAAGACTTATGAGGGTTGTACTCTTAAGGGTGTGCAGGTAGTTGAAGGAAATAATAATAATAACAATTTTTTAATAGAGATTACCCATTCATATTTTCAAATGAAATGAACAATTTTTTGGGAAATCATTTTTATTTCATTTATTACCTAGTTATACAAAATAAATATTTCTGTACCCAATATAATATTGAAACAATTCGGTTAACAGTCCAGGTTTTCATTATCAAGTATTTAATAATAATAGCTTTATTGTCCAATAGTAGAAACATTCAAAGAACAATTTATTCAGAAAGTTTTACATAACAGTATAAATGAATATGAAGGAGTTTCAAAGGCAAACCTTGGCTACCCTAAAAAATTCATTGATTTTGCTTATGTCACAGTATTTACAAATCTTATTATAGTTGTTACACATTACATAGATGGGGGATTTAAATAAAATATTGGTTCTAGCTCTCTGAGTACCAAACAAATTGTGTGATCTATTTAAAAAACTGGAACATTAAATTCCATTCAAGCAGGTATATATTGTGTAATAGCAGGTAGGTTTGTAAATGTTGATAGTTCTATATTTTGGACAGACTCTCCTGATCCCCAATAAATTTGGAAGCTATGACACACAAATTGAAAATTATAGATTTTCAAAAACCTTGCATATTCTTCAAGGAAAAAAGGTACATAATCTTTTCTTGCTGTTATCCTTCAACTTTTTACTTTCAGACAAAATCTCTTATTCGTTAGCTGGATAAAGGCTAATACTTGTGTTCTTTTATGATTCCGAACAGTCAACAACAATATTAACCAATGCTGAGTCAAAACTTTCGAAAAACGAAGCAAAACCATCAACAATATTACTAGGATCACTAAACACTGTGTCAGTGAAAACTATGGTTGCATATCAGTTTTGTTCTAAAGCGATTGATTGCTTCTCAACCCAATCATCCATAGGTCACCTACCTCGTGCATGGCGTCACATGTTTACTAAGGTAAGGTCTATGTCTTCCTTAGATCTCACAAGTCTCTTGAAGACTTCTGCGGGTTACTTGTAAGGGTCCTATTGACGTAATCAACAATTTCAACAAAAACTATTTTCATCTGGAGATTTTCTGGAATTTCTTCTGAATAGAACAGAATAGAATAGAATAGAATTTTTATTGGTCTAAAATACACCGTAGTGTTTTGACAGGTCAAAATGTATACGTTACAAAGCAGTACAGTATCAGTTTAAAAACATAGAATGTGTTATATTATATAGTAATACTAAATACTAAATGTCAAACTTAAATTCTGATATGTCGTAGTAGGCATTGGCTATGAGATGATTTTTCAAGGTCAGTCTGAATGTTTTCATATTCATATTTTTTTGTTGAGTGGGCAATGAATTGTAAAGATTAATACCCAAATTATATCTTCTTGTTGATTCAAGTCTTTGTTTGGGTATCTGTATCCTATGGCGAGTATTATAAGAATGATTTTCTCCATTGGTTGGATGTTTGGAATCATCTTCTTTTATGTTAAGGAGATGGCAGAATATGTTTGCAGATGGTAATGTCATTATATTAAGTTTTATAAACCATGGTTTACATGAGTCATTCCTTTGAAGACCTACGATTGCTCGAATTGCTCTTTTCTGCAGGGTAAACACGTTTTGCATGTGAGTGGACATTCCCCAGATTATCAGCCCATATGTCATTGTAGTATGGAATATTGCATGATAGGCAGTTATAGCCGCATTTTGACCAAGGTCATTTTTCAATTTTCTAAGGGCATATACTTTCCTTGACAAGTTGATTGTCAGATTATCAATATGAGTTTGCCAGGTTAATTTTGTATCAAATCATATTCCCAGTGATTTTACAGCTTCTGTTTCGTTTGGTTTCATTTCAAAATTCAATATTTTAGTTTTATTTTTATTTAGACATAGCTTATTTGCATTGAACCAATCTGATGTGTCCTTTAAATGTCATTTACAAGAGATGTCACATCAGTACCTGTATTGAAGCGTTCGGCAAAAGTTGTGTCATCTGCGAATTAACAAGAGAAAAGTGGTGAACTGTTCGGAAGGTCATTAATATATATAAGGAATAATAGGGGGCCTAGGACACTTCCTTGTGGTACACCATTAATAATTGGAAGCGACTCGCTCAAACTGTCGTTGACGGATACACACTGCATTCTGTCTGATAGATATGACGATAATAGTGCTAATGTTTTTCCTCTCAGCCCATAGTGTTCCAATTTATTCAATAGAATATCTTTGGAAACACAGTCGAAAGCTTTACTGAGATCTAAAAAATTCCTATTGTAGCCTGTTTGTTTTCAAAACCCTCTTGGATGTAGGAGACTAGTTTTCCTACTAGTACTAATGAGGAATATTTGTCTGTTAGTTCATATAATTTATTGGGAAGTGGTTCCATGTTACTGCTCTATCTGTTCCGGGACTGAAAATGCAGTTACATCCCAAGAAGAGCAATCTGTAACTGATCTCTAGATCCTGTAACTTCTGCACTACCAATAACTTCTTACCTTGAAGAATATTGAAATCATTAAACAATTACAATTAGAAAATCGTGTGTTACCATTTACTTCCAAATCTGTTAACATTTCATTGCCTTGAACTAGTTTCTGAAAGTTTTTGAGATGGAATAATTCCTTTCATCAATCGTTTCAATGTATTGCTTCTTGTGTCCAGAAAATAATTGGATAGATTCACGACACTGCTACAGTGCACCCTACCTGACTTTATGAATGTGGTTTAATTGGAACATGATCTATCCATCTGTCAGATCACTTCAGAAGCTACCTGGAGTTACTCGAAGCTACTCCCTGTGGCAATTGAAAAGCGGTTATTACCAAACACAAACAACAATTCTTGTATGACTATAGGCGGCAACGCCTTTAAAAAATTTCAAGAATATTATTACTCGTACTTGAAAAATAATTGAAATGAGTCTGTAAACGATTTTATATACGCACACAAAAAAAAACAAATTAATCGGCAATGTATTTGCGATTACATTTTTAAAATTATGTCGAATACTTAAATAATTATTTATGAATGATTGAGAACAATGAATGAGTAAATCTAAGTATTTAATTACTTATTATTTGAGATTTTCCAACACTGAATGTTCATCAATGAGCACTTAGCGTTCACTACAGTCATTCTTAACACCAAGTGAGTGCAAGCTGCAAGCTCATAGACTATAGGATTATGCTGGAGTACGATTGAGATTCTGAACGTTATGACGAATTCTAACTGTTACGGTTATGATCAATTGACGTTTTAATGCGTTGCTGTTATGATGGCATGACTTTGTGATGCGTTGTCATTATGCAACAATGATATTATGATTTTGTAGTGTTATGATGGAATATGTTATGATGAAGTACGTTATGCTGGTGTAAATTATGATGGTTCACGTTATGATCCATTTCTATCTTGAACTATATGATCGAGTGGTGTAAATTTCTATGTAATACGATATCTGTTTTGTACATTATGATGCTTTAGGTGTTCCTGTTTTGCCTCTCATATTTCATTTCGTAGTCTAAGCGGCACATCTTCCGGTAAAATAGGCAAATCTTCTTCAAGAAAATTACGATACCTCTCTCCGTTTAATCTACCCGGAAGAAAGAATGGGTGTATAAAAAAATCTCCAAGGATTCCTGCCCACACGTTGGGAGAGAACTGTTCTTGAAAATTTTATTCCTGTATCACATAGGGGTTTTCTTCTGACCACAAATGATTGTTGTGAAAATTGCGTATAGCGTTGCGTGAGAAATTTGCTTCGTCGGTAAACATGATTTGATTTTCAAAGCAAGTATTTTGAAGAAGACGTTGGAGAAACCAACGACAGGAGTTGAGTATGGAGGTAACGGAAAGTTACGAGGGAGGAGTGCCTGAACTCTTTGAATATGGTAGGGAAATAACAAATTATCAATTAAAATTTTCACGAAATTTGGACGACTGACTTACAAAAAATCTTATCGCAGCCCATTCGTACACAAGGACGAAAGATAAATTAACAAAATGTTGGAAAACGGAATTACTCAACCATCTTGTAGACCATTTTTGGCCGACATTGTTGTGAACTATATAAATGAAAACAATTTCCGATAGATACCCCATACATAATATAAATAAAATTTTTGATAAAATAGGACGTGCACAGTATTTCCCTACTGTAGATTTTGCAAGTGGTTTTCATCAGATGGACACTATGGGTATTTGAGAATGCTCTTTGGCATTGAATTCGCTCCTTCTACTCTTCAAAGCGCCCTTGATAATATTTCTAAAAATCTCCAAAATAAAATATCCATGTATTCATGGATGACATCAATGTCACAAGCAATGGACAATTTAAAATTAGTATTTCAAAATTTGGCAGAAGCTAATTTGTAGAGGAGATGAAACCAAATAAAAATGAAATAATCGCTATACAAAAATGCTCAATACCAAAAACTCTGGTGCGATATCAAATATCCCAAAATATCCTCACCAATTTAGCATACTTTGGCTTTTAGAAACTATTCGAGTCAACTACAGATGTTTTCAAATAGTTTATTTGAGGCTATTATTATTATTATCATTATTATGTGGCGCGGCCAAAATGCAGGTAGTTCTGTGTAGAACCTTTCTGCTCCCCACTGTTAGGTTTATCTCGTGAATACTCCAGAGCTTTTGATGAATTCTTGGAGATTTCTCGTGAGGTTTTACTGTGGGATGAAATCTTCTGCACTAGTGTACGAAGATACCCATGCTTATGCGAGCCAAGGATTCGCATTCGAACAATATGTCTGAATCTGTTTCGGTTTCCTCATTACAGAACCAGCATAGTAAGAAGTCTTGGTGTATCCCCAAATTAATCTGCAAGTGATTTCTCAGGTGGCAGTATCCTGTTATTGGTCCTGCCACCTTCCTGAGGGATTTCCGGCTCAGTTCAACAAGATGCTTTGATTACCGGTCAGTTGGCCCATCATCATCATTTTTCCTTCAGCATTGCCTGTGGCGTCTTCCCCACAATATTGATGATGCTTCTTGACCCATTTCTTCATGTCCTGCTCAATGTCCCCAAATGTTGTTCTATTTATTGCCATTCCATTGGCCCATGCACTTCAGTCTGGAGGCTTCTATCCTCGCTAGAGGTTTCTATTGCCTATTCTGTAGGTGATTACTTTTTTCGCCAAGTCTCAGGTTTTCCTTGTGGGCCTGACCTCGACTGTTTACTGTTTGTACTGTTGGGGATTCGGCCGGTTCGTTTGTTCATGTAGAGCCAGGAACGTGAGTATCAAGGAGTATCTCTAGAGAATTTTTCCTGATTTGGTCGATGATTCGTCGGCTCACATTAGCATCCCAACCCTGGTTCACCAGATCATTTGACAAGATTTTGTTCAGTAGTGAGCAATCAGCCGTGCTCTCGACGTCTCCCCATACATTTTTCCACATCTTATTTTTTTTGTACGGCTCTTTGGTACAGAGCTTCATTGTATTCGCCCCACTGCTCTGTTTTGTACGCCTTATTGAAGAGAGATCAAGTTCTCTTTTTCAAAGTTTTCAGCTCTTTTGTCCAGAATTGGACCGTGCTGTTCAATTTTGTTTTGATAAGACAGCAGCTTCTCAGGAATTAGGAGTCTATCGCATTCTGAAGACAAATTTCTGCTTTCTCAGTTTCCCCAGTCCCTTCTATGTAGAATTCGACAGACTTATAGTTAGCCGCTAGGTAGCTTTTGTACGTCTCTCAGTTGGTTTTTCTCAGATTTTTTAAGAAAGTTAGAACTACACTACTTTTAGTAATAGGGTAGGGATAAATAGAAAACGGGTTGCCCGCGTACCAGTTGTTGGCGCTGATCGGCGCCTAAATTTACTTATGTTATAGTATGGTAAACGCACAGACACAAAACAGGCTGAAGCGTGTCGGCGCGTGTAGCAAGCGGCAGGCAGTTTACCGGAATGAGTATTCAATTAGGTAGGGACAAAAAGAAAGCGGGTTGCCTGCTCGCTGGTTACAGGCGTCGGAAATTGGCACACAGAAAGAAAGCGGGTAATTTATTTTAGTTAGTTGAAGGTTGAAAGTAGTACAAAAATGCCATCTTTATGGTACGAAGAAATTTCATTGAAGAATCCGTTTTTAAAATTAATAATGCCGAAAAGAGGTATTCATCCTATTTGGAGAATATTATAAGTTGTTTGAAGAAGTGAAAGATTATCCAGATTGCTTCTATCCATCATTCGCTATATGCCAGTGAATCTGGATACAGGTTTCCACTATATTTCTCCTACCCCTACCCGAAAGGGTAGCCGGCGGTTTGCCGGCGTACCGGTTGACAGCGCCTAAATTTACTAATTTATTTATTATTTATTACCCACACAAACTATTACAGCCTAATTACATGGATAAACTGGTGGCAAATACACTATAATAGTAGCTATTCTATAATGATCATAATTACTAAATTACTAATACCAGAGTTGTAGGGAGTCGTCCAGCACTGCACTGAGTATTTTTATAAAATATACAATGTTCAGTTTCACAGAGTTAAATTCAACATTTGTTCTAGCAATTTTTTACGAAAAGCTGTTAGAGGCAAGGTCCAATCTAGATCCATAAGAATATTAAAATTGTTCGCTAATTTAAGCATAGATAAAAGGGGTGCTCTTGGTGCTGTACATATTGCAGAGATATTAAACATAGGTGCGGAGTATACGACGTGGAGGTACATTAAATGGAAGCAGATTGAGGATTTCTGGGGAATTTGTTAAATTATTTATCAATTTATATAGGAATATCATTGATGTAAAAGTTCGTCTCTGTTCCAAGGATAATATTTTGAATTCAGATCTTAATTGTGATGACCTGACATTATTATAATTAGGCCACAAGTGGTACTTTTTAAAAGACAAATATGTCAAAAGTTTGTTTTGTACTTTTTCCAAATCATTCAAATGAGTTTGATATTCTCCGAACCAAATAATTGAGGCAAATTCCAATTTAGGCCTGACCAGGGAATAATATAGTAATTTAATAGTGTTAATATTGGATGTTTGTGTGAAAACAAATCCTAAAATGCGATTAGCGGATTTGATCATGTTTTTATGTGAGTGGAAAAGTTGAATTGTGAATTATAAGTGACACCAAGATCCTTTATTTCAGTTTTCCTCTCTAGGACCTCCCCCTCCATAACATATTCAAACCAAATTGGATCTTTAATACGGGTGATTGAGAATACAGAATTTTTTTTTAAATTAAAATAAAATTTATTTCTCAGACTCCATTCCATGATTTTATCTATATCTCTCTGCAGACCTATGCAGTCTCGAACAGTTTGAACACATTTGAAGAGCTTTGAGTCATCGGCAAAAAGTAAGCACTCCGATGATTCAAGAGTTGAAGGCAAATCATTAATAAAAAGTAAAAACCGGAGAGGTCCTAGATTCGAGCCTTGGAGAACTCCAGAATTGGCTAAAAATTTTCCTGTATCGTGTTTGAAGACAATTCTTCATCAATTCAAGCAGATTTTTGGACAATCCATAGCCACTAAGCTTTTCTAGGAGAACGTCATGATGCACCTGATCAAATGCCTTCCGGAAGTCTGTAAAAACAATATCCAACTGTGATTTATTTTCTAATGTGTCAAAGGCCTTGTTACTAAATATCAATAAATTTGTGCTGATTGCTTTTTGTCTCATAAATCCGTGTTGTTGTGGTATTATGTATTTATGAGTGTAATTGCTGAGTTTGATGAAAATGATTTGCTCAAATAGTTTAGCTGGTGCACACATTATGGAAATAGCCCTATAATTTTCCACATCAATTTTGTTCCCCGACTTGTGTATTGGTATAGTTATAGAAGTTTTCCAAGCAGTTGGGAACGAACTGGTTTTGATGATCAAGTTGTAAATATGAATCAATGGGACTTTCAGCCATTCACTACAGCATTTCAAAATATAAGGGGGAATGCCATCTGTACCTTCTGCCTTCTTGGGCTTCAGTGTTTTCAGTGCTTCATTAAAATCAGACTCGCATATAGAGATTATGTTAAATGATTCATTACACATTCCTATATCATTATGCCTAATGTAAAGTATGGTAGGCGCACAGAGACAAAACAGGCTGAAGCTTGTCGGCGCGTGTAGCAAGTCGCTGGCAGTTTACCGGTTTACCCTCAGGGTAGAGACAGAAAGAAAGCGGGTTACCCGCTCGCTAGTTACCGACGCTGAAAATTGGCGCCGATAGAGGCAGGTTAGCACACAGAAAGAAAGCGTGTAATCGAAATGGACTTCTGTTTTCGTAGATGTAGGTATTAAAATATCTTTTTTGACGGTCGAAGAAGTGTTATTGAACAATTTGTTTTTCAAATTCAAATGACCAAAAAGAGGTATTCATCCTATCAATCAAAATAGAACACAATTTGAAGAATATCATAAGTTGTTCAAAGAATTGAAAGATTACTCTGATCGCTTTTATCGCTATATGCTATTGAATCTAGATACATTTTTCCACTACGTTTCTGTTACTGAGAGCTTTTTTCCTTACTGTAGGGACAGAAAGATTCTAGGTCGTAGACATCACATGGCAACCTTACATGTCAGCCACAGCTAAGGATGGCACGTTTCCGACAAACCATCTCCATCAGATCATCGGCACATAAGCTTCCGTATTTTCGAAAGCAATGAAAGTTTCACCTTCTTCACAAACCTGAGAAAAACCATCTTGAGTCTGTGAAATTCTCCGAAGGAGAGGCTAAGGGAATTGAGAAGGCAGCAATCTGTAATCAGGATGCAATAGTCACCTCATTCTAGAGAAGCTCCCCTCTAACCGAATGGAGTCAGAACAGGAACTGTCCAATTCTGGACCACAGAACTGGAAACTTTGGAAAAAAGAACCAGATCTCTCTTCAATAAGACCCATAGAACAAAGCAGTGGAGCGAATAAAATAAAGCTCTATCTCAGTATGAAAGAGCTATATCTCCTTGCGTGGAAAGATGTCTGCGAAGAAGCCGAGAACACGGCTGAAGGCTTACGACTGAACAAGATCTTGTCAAAAGATCTAGTAAATCCGGTTGGGACGCTAAGGCGAGCCGACGAATCCATCAAATAAGGGAAAGAATCTCTAGAATCTCCTGACTTCAGTGGAACAAACGATCCAGTTGTGTCCCAGAGATTTCAAACAGTCAAGGTCAGACACACAAGGGAAATCTGAGACATGACGAAAAAGGTCACCATGTAGGTACAAAAAAGTAGAATGGACTTCAAAAATCTTTAGTTCATTCGAATCAGCAGTGCCAGATGAAATCTAACCTGTACTATCCTAGCAGACCTACTTATTCCATACCTAGTCAGGCTGTTCAGGGCAAGATTATCTCACAGGTACCTATCTAACTCCAGAAGTTCCAAGTCTTCATACCGAATCCAGGAAAACATAATTTGCCCAGGCCAAGGCATTTATACCAATGTGCCTTTCTTTGTTCAGGCAGAAAACGATGGAAAAGCTAGTTGGTAAATATATACGAGATAAGGATAATGAGTATCCAATCTTCTGGTAGTATCAACATGTCTATCAATCCTCAAAATTACCAGACGGTGCTCCAGAAACTAGTCTGCAGAATTGAAAAATTACTCTCAGATGGAATGATTGCACTCACAGCGTTTTTCGACATAGAACGGGCGTCCGATAACCGATCATATGCGTTTATCATTTCATCAATCAGGGAAAGAAACGTAGCTATAGTACTGAACCAGTGGATAAATACCTTGCTCAGCTGTAGGGTGAAACAAGCCTTCCTATTCGGGAACACGACGGAGATGGAGGCTGTAGAACCTCGTAGTAGATAGCTTCCTTATAAATCCCAATCGTGTATGCACAGGGCTACGCTGACGATAACGTAATAATGGCTAAAGAAAATATATGGAGATTTGTATGAATCTGATGCAATGAGCACTCACTTAGGTACAAAACGTGGTGCATGAGAAAGAACCTCAATGTGAACCCCCAAAAAAAACACCATTGTCCGTTTCACCAAAAAAATTACTCAGAAACCCACACAGCTCTTCGAATCTATGGTGAAAAACAACCGATTTCAAGAGAGTTGAAATACTTGGGGCTGAATTTAAACTCGAAGCTCACCTGGAACAAACATTTGGGAAAAGTGCTGACAAGGACAAGGACATCATCAATAACGGCCAGGCAGTCTTTGCCATATTGGCTCGCCTGACCTAAGTAGTTGATTTCCTTACGCAAAAATGCGCACTTACTTTGCTGAAGTTTTAGTTTGAATTGTCGCAGTCTAAGGAATACGTCCAGCAACTTACAGTTATGATCTTTCGAGGAATTTCCAAAGACCACAATATTATCCAAGTATACAAAACATTTAACGTCTTGTACACCGGCTAAAACATTCGACATTGAACGAGAAAATAATGAGGGAGAATTTCGTAACCCGAAGGAGAGTTTCTTGTACTGATAATGGCCAAAGAAAGAAAATGCAGGGCATGGCTTAGTTTCTTCAATGAGAGGAACCTAGTGAAAGCCACTTAGCTGAATTTAGAACTGAAAAGTATTTGGATTTTTCTAGACTATATATGATTTCTATGATATTTGGCAATGGGTAGGCATCAGATTCGGTGAATTTTCTGTAATCTCCTACTAATCTCCATAGTTTATTACCATCTATATCGGCCTTCTTTGGGACTATCAAAATAGGAGAGTTGTAAGATGAATGACTGGGTTCTATCATATCTTTATCTAAGAGATTTTGTATTTGCTGTTTAATATCTCCTTTCTGATGCTCGATATAGTTTAACAAAGACTGGTGTTTTCGGTTTCAACGAAATGGTATACGTGATTGCATCTGTACACGTTAATTTACCACTTTCTTAATGGAACAGCTCATTGAAATTCTGACAAATATCTAAAATTGATTCATTGATTGATTTCAAGAGAGTTGAAATACTTGGGGCTGAATTTAAGGTCGAAGCTCTCCTAGAACAAACATTTGGGAAAAGTGCTGACTAGGACCCAAAAAATCATTGTGGCTAGACACAGCGATAGTTGGATGACGTATGGAGCTCTGCTGTGGTGGCCATAG
Source organism: Chrysolina americana (assembly GCA_958502065.1). Classification (NCBI taxonomy): domain Eukaryota; kingdom Metazoa; phylum Arthropoda; class Insecta; order Coleoptera; family Chrysomelidae; genus Chrysolina; species Chrysolina americana. The sequence continues at coordinate 69,018,248 of OY293411.1, forward strand.
GCAGAACAAGTGACAACCAGAGGGAAGTTGGCTAGTTCACAAAGACTGGCCCTGCATGGAGTTACTGGTGCAATGTCCAGCACATCGACGATTAGCCTGGAGTTGATCGTGAACCTTTCTCCTCTGCATTTGCACATTATAGCGAGGCGGATATAGAAACTACCAGACTAAAGTGCATGGGTCAACTAAAGGGTAACAACTTAGGTTACTCCAACACGATGGAGGTCATAAAAATCAGTGCATCTGAGATGTCGTCAGATAAAATGACCCAACTCACTCCTTTGATGAAAAATTCATCACCATCATTCAAAATGGGGAAGTCACATCAAGGGCATTACCAATGCTGTCAAGAGAGGAAATCTGGTATAAGGATGACACTAAAAAAAGCAATGGGGTAGGAGCTGGCATATACGGACAGAGATCGAGGCATGACATCAATCTAAGCCTCGGAATTATCCTCCGTATTTCAAGCCGACGTAACAGCTACTTTTGCCTGTACAAGGAATGTTCTAAATAGGGGTCCAAGAAACCAATCGACAGCCAGGCGGTAAAAAATGCTCTACGATTATGCAGGTTTACTTCCAAATCAGATTGGGAGACTCACAAAAACCTCTACGATCTAGGAGCACAGAACAGGTTCAAACTTGTCTGGGTACCAGGTCACAAAGGCGTCCAGGGAATGAGAGCGCAGATGCTCTAGCTGAATCGGGAGCAGAACAACTCTCAATGGACCAGAACCAGCCTGTGGAATTCGATTTGAACACGGAGAAATGAGTCAAGAACCAGCATTAATCTTTCTGGGAAGACGCCTCAGACAATACTCACGGGAAAATGATGGTGATGGGAACTCATAAAAGAAGGTGGTAGGACTAATAACAGGACATTGCCAACTGAGAAAACACTTGTGTATGTTGGGGATACACCGAGACTCAACACTATGTAGGTTCTGTGATGGGGGAGACGAAAGAGTCTCACACATACTGTAATAATATAATCAACAAGAGGTGATCTTTCAATGACATCGGCAGCCAAGAAGGGAAACCACTGATCAAATTTGTTGCTGCAAATTCAATTGAATTTGTGGTAATATCACCATAATAATTTAAAAAAAACATCGTCTCAAGGACGTCACAATTGGATACCTCCCATCCAAAAAAGTTATTAATTGTTTTCACAGCCCTTGGGTTATGTACATTCGTAGCAGGACTGGCAGTTTTACAAAGGAAAAGACTTTCCTCACTTTGGAAATGCACCCACTGAAGGAAATGAAAAAGAAATCAAGAAGAAGAATATTGAAAAATGGAAGAAACACCCCGTCGAAAATAATTACCGTTATTTTCGATTCTTGAGGACGGATGAGTTAGGTAGTCACCTACCATGAGTACAACTGAAACTATTCACTTATAGTTCCAACTGTTTGTTTGAATTATTGTATTATTTCTTAACTTGGTCAAGTGATGTGTTTCGTATATAAAGAAAAATTTATTTTGAGGATAATTTTCATTATATGTTCTCAAATCGAGTGTTCGTATTTGTCAAAGTTCTGATTACGTCGTAAGAACTAATACGCCACGAAAATATCCTGTTGCAACATTTGCAACTCCGGGCGATTTTTCTCTTCTGACTCTATTAAGGCTCTACGAATGTATTCTTACGTTTATCTTCTCATTGTATATGTAGGCGTTTACATAATACTTGATGTAGTAATGAGGAAAAACAATATATAATTGCTTCTTTATCTTTTCGCTGAAATTTATTCTTATCGTTGGTACCTTATCATAATATGCCAAGCACGGTTTTGATGTTCAGTTGCCATTGTCGATTCGTTTAGGATGGTTCACTCGAAAGATTTGTGTCTTCTGCTATTACATTTTCATTTCTCCTATGTTCTATCACAGGTGAGACTCATAACATTGAATTATCTTCTCGAGACAAAACTGCGATATGTTTGGTTAGTGTTTTCAGAGGAGAAACAAGATGAAACAAAAAAAAGTTAAAAAATGTATCAATAACTGAAATTGATCTTGAGGGGTTCGAGACATAAATTTTATTTCATTTGATGCAACAATCTAGAATTTTGATAATTTCAACCAATGCAATGCAATGCAATGCATTGTTCTAGCCAATCATTTGCTATCAAACTGATAAAACTCTTCCTCACTCGCAAAATGAAACTCTCAACTGCGAGATGAGTAACCAAAGAAAACGGTATCTCTTGATGGTATACAATTCCTTCTTTTCAAGCTGATAAGACCACGTCATCATAGGCAACCACGGATAGATACAAAAAATTTTTACCTAGAATGTCGTAACCGTTGGTCTGAAATATTTCAAATTTATTGAAACGCATAAAGTCGAAGTACGCTTTCTCCGCTCTTCTTCCCCGGCTAATACCACGACGGACATTGATCTACATCTGACAGATGTTTATGCAACGTTCTTCCAAGAAGACCCAATTGCAAGTGCGTATCTTGTAATTCAACAGTAGGTTATCTTTCATTTGGCAGGAATGACCACCTGCAGACATGCATGTTTCGAGGTTTTGTCTCTCATCAGTGCCAGGGTAGGTCGAACAACATTATAATTATCATATCCCTGCCAAATGAATAAAAATCAACTGTTTAGATAATATTTCCTAACGGACGAAGCTACAACCCACATCTAAGTTGGTCGCAGCGCCATCTGCATGGAAAATCAAAAACAACAATCAAGAATTCGAACAAAGTTCGGAAATATTTGCTGGAGGGTATCACTTTCTCTATATCCTCTCTCTCTACTCTTTCTCTCTACCCTTTCTCTCTACCCTTTCTCTCTACCCTTTCTCTCTACCCTTTCTCTCTACCCTTTCTCTCTACCCTTTCTCTTTACCCTTTCTTTCTTTCCTCATCATGAAATTAACTAATATCGACTGCGAATTTTACCAAGTTTCCACGTATCGATGAAAATACACTTGAGGACGTGGTATTATCGGGGATAATGCCACGAGTGATCGCAATAATTTCGATAGTAGTTCTGTCGGAAATCAACAAGATCAAATTGCTTGGTAACACCACGAGTCCAATAGGCAATTTGAAAGCAATTTGATCGAGTTTAGGATTCCTGACAGAATTAACGATAGTATTGTGAGCACGAGTTGTATTTATTGAGATAATTTCAAGAGCCAACGAAGTTAGGAAAACGTATATTCTTGTTCATTTTAGTTCAATGAATAAAAGTTGTCAGACTGACATTTATAATGTCATTGTTGTTGTTTTTTTTGTTTTTTTTTCGTTAACCAGCTGTCATCCCCCTACGAACGACAGCCCTCAGAAGTCGAAACTTGTGCGAGCTAAGGATTAACGAGGTCTTATCTTTTAACGTGCGAGTCCTAGCACGAGACCAGTGACCATGCTGGGAATCGAACCCACGTCCCTCTAATTGATAGACTAGCGCTCTACCATCATGACCACTGCGGTCATCTTTGCTAGCAAGATATATCCTTCATTGTTGTTTGCATGCGTGGTTGCCCATGACGACGTGGTATTACCGGCTCAAAAGGAAGGAACTATATACTATCAGTAAAGCACCATTTTTATTGGTTCTCATATCGCAGGAGATGAGAGTTTCATATAGTGAGTGAAATTATCGGGGATAATAACATAAATACTTTAAAAATTTCCGATGATTCTAAAAAACATGTTTTCAAATACTGCACTCGGTTATTTTTTTTGTTGTTTCAAAATATTTATGCTCTGAACAACAAAAAAAAATTAAAACGCCTGTTTCAGAATTAATTGGTTGATGTTTAAAGCACGAATGGTATTCGGAAAAAAATTTCAAGAATTCAAGAAGATTCATATTACTCTGTGTTATAGTTGATGATACAACTTGTTAATATGTCCTATCATTCATCAATCACTTCAGTTGAATTGTCACCTAGCGTGCGAAAATCCCCATAGTAGGTATATTACCGTTGTAATTCAGCGATAGTTTCACTCGCTATATGAAACTCGCATCTCCTGGGATATGAGAACCAATAAAAACGGTGCTTCACTGATAGTACAGCCAGTAATACCACGTCGTCATGGGCAACCACGCATGCAAACATCAATGAAGGATATACCTTGCTAGCAAGGATGACATTATAAATGTCAGTCTGACAGCTTTTATTCATTGAACTAAAATGAAAGAATATACGTGTTTCTACCTTCGTTGGCTCTTGAAATTATCTCAATAAATACAACTCGTGCTCACAATACTATCGTTAATTTTGTCAGAAATCTTTAACTCGGTCAAATTGCTTTGAGGTTACCAAGCTATTTGATCTTGTTGATTTGCGACAGAATTACTATCGATAGTATTGCGAGCACTCATGGTATTACCCCCGAAAATTCCACACCTCTTATGGACAGTTTAACACATGAGTGAAATTTTTTATTTGGTGTTTCGCTTCTGTCAACAAGGTGAATTTTACCATAAGCAACGTATTTTTGGCATTTATTAATAAACGTCAAAAAGAACAAATAATCAAGTTCCGTCAGTTTTTGAATTCTTTATTGTTATGGAATACTTTGGTTGCTCTAGGGTTGAAAAATATCAAGGAAATAACAATTTGATATCTCAAAGTACAGCAAAATCTCAAAAATATGTTTGGAAACAATTTTCAGAATTTTGCAAATATCAAAACTATTTGCTCAAACTTCAGATGAAGAACTAGCAGACGACACTGAATACAAAGCATATAAATATAGTTTTTGTGTTCTTAATTTATAATTGTAACGAATACCGCTATGCTCTCGTGGTATATTACTACTGATAATTTCACTCGCCGTGTGGAACTCCTATCTATCGCGATATAAGATTTACAGAGTGGGCCATTCAAAACGAAACAGTGGCTCTGTAGGTCGGCAATACCAAATCATATAATAACGCTCGGACACGTCAACTACATTTCCGAAGGAAACATCGTTCGCGATGAAATTCACCTGAAATACATTCTATCCCTAGGAGCTGTGATCAGCACCCCTAAATTTTTAAATTGCAACGTTTTCGAGATATAGCAACTTGAAGTTTTAAAATCACTCTTTATTCACTCAATCAATAAAAACAATATCTGATAAAGCAACTGTCGCAATCATTATTATTGTCAATGAACTAAATGTTCAAACTGTCCGACCCATTATTCGACGGCATTCTTCAATGATTCCACTTCGTAAATCTCCCAGAGATTTTAGTTTGTTTGCATATATTTTCTTTTTAAAGTGACCTACAGGAAAAAGATCTGGCTGGCCACTCTATAGAGCCTCTTCTTCCAATCCAATTTCCAGGAAACATTCTATCCAAAAACGCTTCAACAGGCTGTACATGATGTGGAGATGCTCCGTCTTGTTGAGATATTAAGTGATCTTTATGGCAACGATCGTCATTCTCCATGATGTCAACAAATTGTGGATAAACAAATTCATTCAATAATTCCGAATGAGTTTCTCCTGTCAGGTTAGCGTTAAGAAATACTGGTCCAACCGAACGGTCCCCAAAAATACCGGCCCTCTTTGTATAGACCGATAAAAACGGTGTTCCTCAGAAGTACACAGTTTCTGAAACAATTAAAGAAATCACGACGATGAAACTCTTTCGATTTTATTGGTTCGTGAAATCATCCCTATAAATACTATTCATGTTCACATCACATTACTATCAAAAATTCTGTGAAAAATGTTAAACTCGATAAAATTGCTTTGAGGTAACATCTCGAATCCATTGATTTCTGTTAAAATTGATACCGATGGTATTACAAGCACTCGTGGAATTACTTCCGTTAATATCCCTTGTTTATATTCAACTGTTGAAGTCACAATCTGATTCACGTGCGTACGACAACTTGAGTGACGTTCAAAATCAATTTAATCAATGTACTTCATATAGATTACAGGGTTATTCAATTTCGTATAAGTAATTTATTCAAATCTCATAATTTAGTAAACTCTCCACTTGTAACCTTATTTTTCTTCCACTATTGACTATTCAAGAGTAATACTACCAGTAATTGAATTTTCGCGATAAGTCTGTCGATTTATTTCTGAACGAAACTGAATTGCTTCGTGAAAACATCACGAGTCCGCAGAACGAGTGGTGATTTCTCAAAACAATTCAGTTGAGTTCAGAAATAAAAGACAGACTTATGGGATAAATTCAATCACGAGTTGAATTTTATCAGACTATTTGACGAATAAAGTTTCTTCATTAATATAAATACGAACAATGTATAACAGTCATAAACAAATTATTAAAATCGTCAATATTATAATGTTTCGTTTCATAATTTCATTCGAATTTGCACCGAAGCGACTCAGTTTGACACAATCAGGTACAATTAATATTGATAGAACTGCCAAACTCTGTGTTGCCATGGTTACGTCGTTGAAAATACCGAAGCTGATCCTCCAATCAGAATTGAAAGACAGCTGGTGTTATCGCGATAACACGAGTTGTCTTTGGTTTGCGATTGGTCAGATTATGTGAGGATTTCAAGATGAGTGAAATTTCAAGGTAATTCCCATAATTTCATCATATCTTTAAAAAATTGTTGTTTTGTTGTTGATGTTGTATTTACATTGGGTCCATAATTATTTGCCTTCTTTCTGCAAATAATATTTGATAATTCACAGACACTGCTATCAAAATGTTCTTCGAGAGTTGTCTCAGCTAGCAATCTATTTCAACTATTTCTCACATGGAAGAAAATATTTTACCTTCTCACCTATTGCATTGTTATTGTACAAAAATATCATCTAGGTGTATTTTTACTACTATTAAATACATCGTGCATATACTGCCCAAACGTTTTGGTCATATTACTAATTTTCTCTCTCATGTGTGATTGATATTACATTACATAAAGTTTAGATACTACATACTACTGTCATTTGTGAATCAGCTGTCTCTTCTTCTTTCTATTGCACTTTCATTAAGAACAATTGGGTTCTGGTGGTCTTGATGGTAGAGCGCTCGCCTTACAATCATAAGGTCGTGGGTTCAAAGACCAGCACTGCCACCGGTCCGGATGTATTCCTTGATCGCACAAGCTCCTAGGAGCTTCTGAGCGGTTTTATGTCTCTGACAACCAGGATGAAAAAAAAAAGAATAGGCTCGATATGTTTGCACTTTTCTGCATTTGGGTGGTTTATGGCTTTAAGGCTACAATCAGCTAGGATAACATGACTCAGGTATTTTTGATAATAATGATAATAATAATAATGGATTGGACGCTTTGAGTGGACGGATGAACTGAGGGACAGTCTTCTGCATTGCCATGAGAGCAGTGAGCCCGCCCGAAGAGAATACATGGCGAGAATGCATGCTCCGTGGTGTGAATCACACCCAGAGCATGCTGCCTTTTCCGCAAAAAATTTGAGGTATTATGTATCCCACCTTCGGGTTCGAGGCTTTGTTAGAGCCCCTCTTCAGCCGGTTAACTCAGTGGCAGAAGTGACAGATATGCCACTTGTCGACCTGGCTGTATAGGAGGCCCGCATCATACCACCAACGAAAGGCATCAGAATCCGCAAGGCGCTTCATAACACCAAGCACCTGAAGCCACAACAACAGGCAGGGGTGGATGCGGAGAGTCACGATGTCCTTTCAGAATCTGGCAGATCAACTCTGCCGTGTATGTCGCCGCTCAGGCCCTGTCCCAATCGGAGAGAAGGGATACTGCCCCTCTGATTGGGAGGCATGAGCGGCGCATTCACAAAATGGAAGCTAAGATCAAGTCGGCGAGACAACACGCATCTCGTATCCAGTGTGTGGCGGACTACGTGGCGGCCAATAGGCCCTTCACGCCCGCAGTGCGGCGAATTGCCGCAAATTTAAGACGAGCTCACCACACACTAAATCGAGGCGTGGTATTTACCATCAAACAGCATTTTCTTGATAGAATAAGAATGCTGGTGGCTGCAAAAAGGTAACTTGTAAGGCAGGCAAAAAGCATCGCGGAAAACATAAAGTTCAGCGTATAACCTTCTCGCCTATTCCAGAAGCCTCCACATGTTGTGAATAACCCGCCAGCGGCTGATCGGGTGGAAACTTTCTGGAAGAACATCTATGAGTTTCCGCAACCACTCAATGTAGATACTTCAGCCCTAGCGCAGTTCGAAACTTTCTGCAAGGGGCTTCGTTAGCCTGAGCTCAATGAACTGCGCAATTCGATAACCTCGGAAGAAGTTCAACGGGCCCTCAAAGGCTCGAAGAACTTCGCTGCTCCAGACCCTGATGGCCCAAATAACTTTTGGTACCCACCACCATCTAGCAAGAGTTTTCAACTTATGGCTAGATGGGGACCAACAAATTCCGGATTGGTTTGTCGAGGGGCGAACTGTGCTAATCCCCAAAAACGGAGATTTGTCTGATCCGAAGAACTACATACCGATAACATGCTCGAACGCATGTTATAAGATGTTCACACGCATCTTATACATGCGAATACTTTCCGTAGTTGAGCCGGTGTATGAACGGATATATTAGCAAAGAGGGACAGAGAAGGGGGTCGCTGGCTGCAAGGAGAATCTGTTTGCGGATCGACACATGCATCGCGCAGGACTCCGTGTAGCATAAGCGCAAACTTTCAATGGGCTGGATCGATTATCGTGAGGCATTTGATACAACATCGCATGAACTCATCATGCATTTGTTCACATGCCTTGCGGTACCCGATCAGATAGTGAGATGCATTGAACAGCTGATGCCTCTCTGGAGGACTCGATTTACCATTACATCTGGTCAAGTCAGAGTCCAAACAGAACAGGTTTTCTTTAGAAAGGGAGTGTTTCAGGGAGACTCCCTCAGCCCTCTTCTCTTCTGCATCTCACTACTGCCATTGTCCGTTGCACTACGGAAATCCCGCGGATACAACTGCGGCACCCCAAGCAACCGAAGGCATAAGGTCTCCCATCTGTTTTACATGGATTACCTTAAACTTTATGCCTCCGGAGAAAAGGATCTTCATCAGTCCTTAAGGGTGGTGCAAGAGTACATGCATGCTATCAGAATGAAGTTATCGACAAATGTGCAACGGTTTATTTCAAAAGAGGACAATGCGAAAAATACGGAGAGGACGTTAAGCTCGTAGACGGAAGCATCCTACATCATCTGAATGACGGAAAGACGTATACCTATCTAGGGCTGGAACAACGCCACACCCAAGAGGTAGTTACTGTTGAAAACTCTCTCTGCGGCAAGTATCAGCACAAACTCTGACAGGTCTGGTCATCAGAACTGTCACGGAAGAACAAAGTTGCTGCAACTAGTATGGTTTCCGTTCCGATTCTACTTTACTTCTTTGGAGTAATGAAATTGACTCAAGAAGAGCTGCGACAACTCAACGTAAAAACTCGCAAAATGATGCATCTTCATAGGAGCTTGCATCCTAAATCGTCTGTTCCACGGTTATACTTTCCCAGAGGCCGTGGACTTTTGAGTTTGGAGTGTCTACAGAATGGTACTGGATGGAGCATGTAAAGTCATCAGGAGTTCAGATCCCCTTCTCTGCCATAATGGCCTGCCAAGATGGTGTCTACCGTAGTCGCGTGATGGGTATTGAGGTCCCTGACACTAGATGCAGAGCGTGTCGTGAGGCAGCTGATACCATAATGCATTTGCTGTCAGCTTGCCTCAGCCTATATTCACAGGCATAACGCGGCCTTACGAGTGTTATACCATCTACGACACTCGTACGGTGTAGACGAGACACCGGAGTTGCCTTATGCTCCGGGGGATATTGGGTCCGTTGTGGAGAATGAGAAGTGACGTATCTATTGGAACTACTCATTCCCCACTCTCAGGCATATACAAGCCAATAAGCCTGATGTAGTCCTCCTCGACCATCAAAGTAGGATAATTTTCGTCATTGAGTTTTCAGCTCCTGGCGAAACGGACTAAATATCGAGATCTACTCTTTGAACTCCGCAGGCTTTACCCAAACCATTCTGTCAAGATGGTGGTTCTGATAATAGGGGTCCTTGATGGAATGACACGCTGCTCTCGAATCTAAAAATCATACCGGTTTGCCGTGATGCGGCAGAAAACGTAGCCCGAAGTATGCAGAAAGCCGTAACTCTTGGTTTATTACGTTCACTTAGAGCAAGCACATAATTCTCGGGCCCAGTAATCACTCACCCCACGTATTATTATTGGGGTTGATAAAACACCAGCGTGCCCTTCGGAAGCATCGGAGCTCCGGAGACAGGGCCTGACTGGTATATTCCTAAGGGAAAAAAAATATAATAATAATAATGCACTCATAGAGCGTGCCCAAAGGCGTAGACTGTGCGGGTAGAGAACGGCTGTTATTATTTTCTACCATGGCACTGGCATCTAGGCAATTCAGTCCACACTTGATTTACAAGACATGTGGCCACCTTAACAGACCCATGCACTTGAGAAAAAAGTTTCTCGCGTACTGGAGCCTCGAACGTCTGTCTGATGTAAGCCAGAAGTTCCACTTGCTAGAGACCTTGGCACTGGTCCACCGACCTTGCAGGATTCTGTGTGAACCATGAAGAATCCTAGCAGACCATTGCCGACTGAATAGTTCAGGAGGAAGTCAGGATTTTCGGTACTTATTACTTTACGAGTATACATGTATTGTTCGGTTAGTAATTCTAAGCAAAATTTATATGTTTTTATGGGGGTTTCCGATGGGTTGAGATACAAAATTTATCAGAACATACCCAAACACAGCCCTTTTCTAGTAGTTCTAGTAGTGAGAAGTAAACTGAAGTTAAGTTAAAAGAAGTCTGACTAATCTCTAAGTTTGTATAATATGTCTGACAGTTGAAATTTTTGAATACGCAAATTTTCATCCAGACTCACCTTCGCTATCTGAGAAAAACCAGACTGGCTATTTCCATAAACTTTATGTTCCACTTTAGTAAATGTAAAATATTTATGACTCGGAAAATAAGTGAACTTGTATTTTTTTTATAATTTTTTGAATCAATGCAGAAATTGTAGTCATACTCAAAAATTCTTGTTTTTGTCGCTAAGAGAACAGATTGACATTTTCATTTCTCAATACCGGAAGGACTTGAATATTCAGTTCTCGACTTCAAAATAACTCTTCAACTTTGTTGCAGATAAGATAATTAGTTGAGCGTTATTATATTTCATGAAAATATAATTTTATGTACATTAAAATAATGTGTAAAGCATAAATCTACATATATGAATAGAATTTCTCTGCATACGGAATCATTTGAAAAAATATCCCACCAAAGAGTATGTTAATGATATTTATATAATAAACAGGAATTGATATTCAGCAACGATCCACATACTTCAGTGGGCTAAAAAATTATTTTGGAAACACTTTTGACTCAGTGGAGCAGATAGTCGGTGTAGGTATTTACTTATATATTTTATGAATATTCGTAGGTAATATTCCACGACAATGACAAATAGCTGACTATTCATATTTCTATCAAGAGTATCTTGTATTTTGACAATTAATGAGACCATATCAACATTAATAATCTGAATAACTCCCGAGAGCTTTAGCTCGAGGAAGTTATTCTTTGATTATTAATGTTCATGGTCTCAAAATACAAGTTATTCGAGATGAATTATAGAAAATAATAGTCTCTGTCGAGTGATATTCAGGAAGATTATTTCATGAACAGCATAGAATCATAGATATTCTCTACATGTTTCAACATTTAATTCAACTTATATTTTAATAACAATGAATTATAATTAACAAGAACACAAATAAGTGATGATAACTGACAGACTCTTTACTGTTCACGATATTTTCTGGGATGGATTTGCTTATTCTGTTGTTGAAGATAACCCAAAACGAGACATTTCAATTTTGAGTGACTGAGTTATGTCAAACTTTGACAATTATACAAACGAAAGAGAGCTAATGATCACAATAGTCGATGCCTTAAACCAACAAAAAAAAAGAGAACCGCTCCTCTTTGTTCACATGAATAGCCGTGTTTACCTAAAAAGTCGCTAATATCTTACATCAAGTGACTTCAATTATGACATTTTATAGGTGTAGCCATGTGTGAATGAAATAATCGTTGATATGGTCAGTTGAGAATGCCTAACAGAAAGTTATATTTTTGTAATGGATCTTCCGTATATTAATTGAAGTATTCCGACTTCCAACCAGAATATGAAGGTTCTTAACAGTGAAATTACGTTTCATCATATAAGCAGAATAGGTATACGTTAAACTACATTTCCTGGATATTTCTGAAAAGGTCAACGGTTATTTGTATCGAATGATTCACCCTCTATTACCGCTATTATCGTTGAATATATTCACTCACAATTTAAATCGATGTAATATATACTCTGTATATGATGAAAATGATTAGAGAGTAGTTATTGTCAAAATATGGCAGTTCTTCCAGTTGTAATCTTCCTAATTATATGTTCCTTCTTGAACTGGTTTTTTATCCATTTGATATCGGGTTATGGGCCCAAATTCTGCTGTAGGAGTTCACTCATAGTTTTTTGATAATTCGTTTGAATTCTGCGGATCGGTTGGATGAAATTACAAGTGAATTCAAATTCAAAATTCAAAAATATATATTGGATTAGATTTACAATAAAAATGTATAACCCTCACAACATATAAATATATAAAATCCACACTAAAACCATAATTTTACCACAGGGTAGAGGTGAAGCAGAAGTAGCACTGCGGAGGTGTTTTGGTTTAATCCTGCCCGTCCGGGATTTCCGGAGGGCTGGCAAACCAGCTCACGATCTGTTCTAGTTGCCCAGAACAGACCCTGCGATGTTTGCAGGTTTCTATACGCTGTGGGTGTTATGTCGCCGTTCTTTAGGCTTCCCTGCCTCCTCCAAGTTATGCAGGGTGTCGTTCTCTTTCTTAGTTGTAAGACATCAGGCTGAGTGGCATTTCATTCTCGAGTTTTCAATGAGCTCCCGGAAAAGCAACAGAAAAAACCGGGTACAAGTGAATTGGTATACATTGCTTCCTCTCTCAGATATTATGCGTCGTTATCTACCTTAACTGACTGGAAATCATTTCCCCTCATGGAAATTTTGTCTTGAGTTTATTTTGGGGACAGGAGTGGACTTATGCATCATGGATCATTGTTCGATGTATTTCTGATTAATTTATTGAGTATATCGGAGAGACAGAAACGGCAAAAGCAGTGATAGACAATCTTGATAAGTTATTCAACTGAAAAAGTCTGCTCTTTATCATTCTGAGGAGTATATTGCAGCTGGAGTGCACTGGGCAACTTCAGGATAATTTTATTCATTATATTTATTTAATTATAGTAAAGATACATCTAACAGACTAAAAAAGTCTATTTACAGGAGTATATAGCGTACGAGCTATAATTATGTGTGTTACACATGAGCCGTAGTGGTCATGATTGTAGAACGCTTGCCTCTCAATAACAGGGTCGTGGGTTCGATTCCCAGCTTAGTCACTGGTCTCGTGCATGGCATCACGCGTTAAAAGGTAAAGGCTACGTCTTCCCTAGCTCGCACAAGTCTCTGACTTCTGAGGGTTGCTCATAAGGGTGCAGTCGGTTGACGGATATAATTTTTTTTTCAACACTTTATCCATTTAACAAATTTACAAATTTATTAAAAAGTTAAAAGTACCAGATATCAATATAGGCGGTATACAAGCAGAAAAAGTCAAACAAAAAAAAAAGGAGATATGCCTATTCCAGTTTGGAATCACCCTATGTAGAGTATTTCCCGGAGGTATTTTCAAATTGGGATGCAGATAAAAAGAAAATATTTAAAGACGATGAGTTGTTGAAACTTCTACACATGTAATTGAATGGAATATGAGAATGATGCTGTGAATTAATAACATTGATGTGGAATGTAAAATGATTTCTTGAAGTTAATCGCGATACAGTAAAATTCAATAAGGATAGTTAGTAGATAGTAGTCAATGTCGTTATGAATCAGTTCATGAATGAATGTCTAATCGGCAATTTCAAGACGTTTTTGCATGGACACAAAATTTAATTCATTCAAGAGAAGTCTGTAATCGTTACCGTCTGTCAGGATAAGTACCATGGATTTTGAGGAGAAAACATTTTTAAAATCTCTGTTAAACTGCGTCTAGTTTATCAATGTATTTTGTATGGTAACGTAATCTCAAATCAGCTGATTGGGAAAAATTCACAGAACTGATGATGAGAGATACACATAACTGTGAAATATCCGACAACGACGACGAAACTCTGGATAACTTTCTCCGAACCATAAACCAGAATGTCAAAATATCAATTGGTAAAACCAAGCACATAAAACAAAAAATCCAGTACCCTGGTGGAGTAGAGAGTGTGAAATAACTCTGAAAGCTACCAAGACTGCATTCAACGGATGTGAAAGATTAAAAATACTTGAAAGTACCATTGAATTCAAGACGCCCAGAGCAATTTCTAGAGTCACAATCAATAAGGCTAAACGAGCCTCATGGTTAGAATATACATCAAGTAAAAACAGTTCAACACCTATGTCAGAGGTATAGTCAAAATCATACAATGTAATGAAATAAATAGCAGAAATATTGGCCGAAACATACAGAGATAACTCGAGTAGCCCAAATCACAAACAGGATTTTTTTTATCATGAAACAAAACGTGGATGACAAACAACAAATTATTATAAGAAATGACGAGAATGGCCAATTGAACTCAACAATATCTAGAGAAGAATACAGTTTTAAAGATTCGAGCCCAGGGCCTGATGATGTTCCTGTGCTATTTCTTCAACATTTTTTGGATATTGCCCACGAGCACTTGCTACGTATTTTCAACATTTGTTGGACGCAAGTTGAATTTTCTTCCAGGTGGTCTGAAGCTGTTATCGTGCCCATTTTGAAACACGGTAAAGACAACACTGATACCCAATCATATAGGCCCATTTCCATGACAAATGCCATGTGCAAGCTTTTTGAACTTCCTGGACAACAGAACATTCAAAGTTAAAGTCAATAGAAAAATTTCCAACCTAATGAAAATGGAACACCGTAGGGATCCGTGATCAGTCCCCTACTCTTCCTCATAGCCATCAACGACGAACTTGCAAACATTCAAAGTCCAATGAAAGATCGCTTATATGCCGATGATTTGATAATATTTCAATTTTTTGTAAAGGAAAAAATCTTTGATATGGAATTCTCAGCGATTCCTTGGACATTTGGAGAATTGGTGAATGGGTACAGGATTTGTTTTTCCACACGAAAACAAAATGCGTTATTTTCTCGAAAACTGCGATCGTTAATAACTAAAACCTGGGGATCTGACACACATTCTCATCAAATCTAAATTAGATTATGGAGCCATAGCATGTGCATCAGCAAGCAAATCTACTCTCAAACCACTTGATACTATCCATAACTCAGCTCTTCGTATTATGCTTGGAGCTTTCCGCACGACTCCTGTGGAGAGTTATGCAACCATCTTTGCAAAACAGAAGGGAATATTTGAGCCTCACATACGCAGCCAGTATAGATACAGGTTAACTCCAAGAAATCCTATGTATGAAACCACTTTTGGGGAAAAATACCAGCAAAATTAGAATTCCCAAACCCTTTTTATTTAAGAGTGAAATCATATATCGACGAATTCAGTCTATTATTTCCTGACTCCTATCCTGTACTGTACAGAGTGGGCCAAATTGGATAGTTTTAAATGAAAAGTCCTGTTTTCAATTTTTTCTTGACGAAAATTTCTTGTTTCTATGAAAACACTTTTTTTATTTGATCGAAAAATTGATCGAAGTTTCTTGAATGAGACACCCTGTATATTTCTGACAATTTCAATAGAGCTTAGAATTATTTTTCCAAAAATGTAGAACACTTGATGTTTTGCTAGTCATCTTTGTAATACAGAGCTTATAGGTTTTTCCATGTCGACTTTGAAACACACACTCTGATCAGTAGTCTTTGGACAACGCGGCAATAAAACCGAATACAAATGTTTACTGGTAGCTGTCAAATTTTGATTCAGGCAGTAAAGACGCTCTTCAATTCGTGGTTTCTGTTCAATTTTCAAACACATTCGCAATGAAGTATGGGAATTATAAAAAATTGGATATAATAGTCTGCTTTATAAAAACCAGGGAAAATGTAGAAGCAGCAAGCAATTTCCAGAAAGAAGACAACCTTTCAGAGACAATCTCGCAAGATTGCGACACAATCTAATGAATGGTAGTTAATTTGAGAAGAAAATGCTAAAATTATATGAGAGATAAGGAGTTGAAAGAAATAGTCGTTTCAGGAGCTGTTGAAAATAATCCCAAAATGTCTACGCGAAATTTGAAAATATCAACAGGCCTACCAAGAACTAACGTTAGGCGGATTTCAGAAAGCACAAACAATCCATACAGGACCAAGAGAGTTCATGAACTGGGACCAGGAGATTTTGAACGCCGCATAGATTTTTGCCAGTGATTCCTGGAAAATTGTGATTTTTCTTAAATTGTATTTGGAAGATTTGGATATAGTGTGTGGGCAGGTGTTTTTAGGCATAGAATTATCGGCCCGTTCATTTATAAAGGCACTCTGTCATCTCAGAGTTATGTAGAAATTTTAAGGCAAAATATTGAACACCTTGTTGATGAATTGCCACAAATTTTCAGAAAAAACATATTTTAAACAAGACGGGGCTTTGCCTCACAACACTGCATTTGTCAATAACTTTTTATCTGCAAATTTTGGTAATAATTGGATAGCCAGCCAAGGACCCAACCGTTTGCCGGCCAGGTCACCGGACCTAACGCCTATGGAATTTGACCTCTGGGGATGGTTCAGAGATTTCGTTTTTAAATTGCCGACCAATTCTAGATAAAGATTGAAACTAATTGAAAGTGGCAGTGTTGCAAAGTATTGCTACTCTCACTCCTATTGAACTGATAAATTCGGCAAAAAACGTTCAGAAAAGGTGTCGCCTGTGTGTAGGAGAAGCTGGTAGACATTTTGAGAAAATATATTTTATAGTTCGTTCTTTATCATTATTATTATTATTATTGTTGAAGTTTCATAATATACTAGTAGTTTATATACTATACATTTTTATCTGTGAGTTTTGATTATTGCTGCTCAACATTTGATAGCTACTACTGAACAATTTTTTCCTGCTTTATCGCCGCGTCGTCTAAAGCCTACTTGTTCATAGTATGCGTTTTAAAGTCTACATGAAAAAAACTTAAAGCTCTGTACTTTACGGATGACTCTAGCAAAACTCCAATTGTGATACATTTTTGGAAAGGTAATTTTAAGCTCTATCGAAATATGCAGGAATATGCAGGGTGTCTCGTTTAGAAAAATATATTTCCATCAATAACTATGGATATCTCATTTGATAAAATAAGTTACTCACACCATCGAATTCTATGTAAAAAAGTGCCCTAGAAATGTTATCAAAGAAACAATAAATTTTTGACAGGAAAAAAGTTACAGCAACTTTTCAAAAATGTACATTTTCTAACAACATGCTGTAACTCAGAAACGATGACAGATATCGATATGTGGTTTCCATCATTAGGTTTGTCATAAAATTTGTCCCTCAGACATAACCATCAGTTTTTAATTATCTAGTTTGAAAGCAGGACTTTCCCTTTAAACATATCCAATTTGGCCCACTCTGTACAAACCTCCTCCTCTATGGATCGTGAGAGGGCTTACCTGCACTATATCATTGAGTACCTTCCATAATAGTGATACCAGTGTCCAGATTTATAAAAACATGCTAGGATCAATCATGAATCGATACGAGGGTTTTGAGAAGATTTATACAGATGGGTCAAAAACGGAAGAGGGAGTTGGAGCAGTCGTCATCACATCGTCTTAAAACTACATGTTGCGGTTACCTTATACATCTAGCATATACAGGGTGTATCTAAATAACACCGAAAAAATTAAAGGGGTGATTCTGTGATGAAAATTAATGTGAGTGTTTGGTATAAAATTTTTTGAAATAACCCTCCCCGGAAAACTTACACCCCTTCGAAAATAAAAAAAAAAATGGTTTTTCTTTTTTATTTTCCCTGTATATCAAGCTAAAGACACGAAACTTGGTAAACATTATCTGTCAATAAGAGTACACTTCTTGAAATTTTTTCAACCCTGAAGTATGCTTAGAAGGGGTTGATTATTTCAATCCCTAAGATATTTTTCTTACAACTTTTTTTTAGATGAAAATTTTTTCTTTAAAAAAGTATGACTGAAAAGCCCAATTCATTGACTAACATTTTTAACTCTACAAGTTTTTTCTAAAACTTGAGCATTTACGAGAAAAAAAATCTAATGCAATGCATTTTCAAAAAGATGAGCTAACGCGAGTGTATTTTGCGTCAAGTCTAGTGGCCTGTGCTTTGCATGAAAACATTAATACTGACACTAGGATTGTGTAGTGTCATTTTCTGTCACCCATCTTATTGTTTCACAAGTTTTATGATTGTGTATTGTAGGAAATATTAGTTGATTGAAAATATGAATGCATATTCGAATTTGGAAATGGCACATATGAATTCGACAGAAATCAAGAATTAAGTATATCATACTCACAGACTCACTGAGTGCTGTCCATACCATGAAACAACTATATTCAAAAAATCCTGGTAATAAAAAATCTCAAAGAGAGTTTTATGCTTCGCAGTAATCCGGCAAGCAAATTGAATTAATCTGGATATCATCCCACATAGGGACTGAAGGAAACGAAATCGCCGACAGATGTGCCCGCGAAGCCATTTTGAGAGCCGAATCACAGATTATCTCAAAATCATCTTCAGCAGAATATATCAAATCATAAGTGAAGGAAAAACAAATCTTAAACTAAATTTTAGTTAAACTAAATTTTAGTTTAAGATTGATTTAAGAATATTTTTCCCACTGATCGTGAATTTTCCACCATAATATGGTAGGTTTGCACATTTTATTGTTATTCATAACTCTTTGGAAACCGTTTTGTGTTTCCTTAGATCGACTTGTAACTAACTCAAATTTTGCTGAAGATGAAGGATTAATCCTTCGAAACATGTCTTCCCTCTCAATGTTAGACTTCTGACTACATGATATCAACGTGATGTTAGTCTTCTGACTACATGACAGCTACAATACAGAATATTTTTAGTGGAGTTAGACTGTAAGTTTTTTCACTTTCCTATTATATGAACATTATACCAACTAACTGTACCCGCTAATAAATCACAGGGTTAATGCGGTTTTTATTCAAATGAAAAAAATATATATATAATAATCGAAACACAAACAGGTATCGGAATCAAGTTCACATATTACCGGTCGTGAAAGTTCACCTGCTCAGACAATTCCAAAATTAAATAATACATGAGAATTATGAAAATTATAATTGTTATCATCAACAGACGCTTTCAAAATTATTGCAATACGTGATATAGATACGAAATGCTAATAGTTTAGTGGACTACTATATATCGCTATATTAGCCTATCACAAATAATCATCATGATGTATAATCACTTTTAAAACAATGATATTTGATGGATATTGAAATAAAGGGATTATCTTATCTCTGAATAAAATAAATCAATAATTGAGAAAGCAACTATTCTGAGATATGAAATGTTTTTCAAAGAATTCTGTGCTGTATTGGTTGGCTGCCGGGTTTTGCTGTGGTCTTATTTGGTTAAAATCTCCAAACGTTTCAACTGCACCTGTGACAGTCATCTCCAGTGGCACGATCGAAGTACTCTTCTTGACGTATATACTGAAACTGAATAACTGAAACCACATTAAACAGAAGTAGGTTCACTCTCAGTCGGCGCCTTTTATGTATCAGGTTGAGATTAAATTTTTTCTGTCATGCGGTGGGGTCGGCTGAAAGCTGTCTCACTTGGTCTCACGTACGGCGTTCGATCTTGGATTCTTTTTGGTTGCGCCATAGCACATAATAGGTCGGCTGAACACAAAATTCAGCTGGGGAAGTCGACAAAAATATGGCGGCGAGGGAAATACTTCTGTTTACTTATCTGAGGTGCTGAAACTCTCGTTCCTGGATCGTCTTTACCTAAATTATGCTGCCTGGGCCGGCCATTTCTGCGAGAGTGGGTTTACGCGCAATTTCCGCTCGATTTTGGTGGCATGGATTTGTTTTTGTGCATTTAATTGTCTTCATCCCTGAAAAAAAAGGAGTCAGAAAGGATTTTTTTTTCTGAATGATGTAGGGATTTATGATCTTATAAAAATAAAAATAAAAAAAAAATCGGTATCAAGTAAATGAACAGTATTAAATTAAACTTTTTATGTCGAAGCTTTAATTTTTATGTTAACAATTTCACAAGAACGTGTTGTTTTTGGAAAATGGATTATCATGCATTATTCCATTTGAAATGGGAATTATCCGATTGTATCCAAATCAACTAATGAAGGTTTTTATCAACAGTCAATTGTTGAATATTAATTATTTCTTATAAATCGGGATTCCTTCATGGAAATGAATTTCTTTTAAATGACACGCCCCTTGATTGTTTCACCTACATAGTTTGTGAGTAAAAGACAGAGTATTATGGAGCAAGTGTGAGATTAGACACGCATGGTCGGATCGGGAATACTATTATTTTTACAATTATAAGCTTTTATTAAACTTGATCTGTGCTTATGTATGCGTGAGAATACCTCTATGTCAAATCTCTTAAGTCTAATAAACCCTCCAATCAACTCGAAATTTGACTGGTGTTCATCACTTTGGGGACAATACATCATGGCATTTTCATACCTATTAGGAAAGAACCAGAATAGTGGACGGGATTTGTGATATTTTGGTTTTTGTTGTTGTTGAAATCGCTATATCCGTCAACTCTCTCAGAACTCTCAGAAATTTCAACGTCCAGTTGAGAGTCTCAGATAGCTGGCTGACGGCTAATGATTGTCGGGCCCATTACCAGGAGAAAATAAATCATTCACTAAACGTTGAGACTTCGTTAATCTGTTCTTCAATTCAAGTTAGACCACACGCTATATGCAAAAATTCTCGAGAGTATGTAGTCCAAGTCGACACTGAAAGCAAATATACGAAGTCTCGAAGGTTGCGTAATCACTTATTTTCTCCCGGTACCGGGCAAAAGGACCTATTAACTGTCAGCCAGCTAACTGATACTCTTAACCAATCATTAAAAAACCGACCCTTAGAGATGAATGGGCATTATTAGTGAATATATAGTGGAAAAAGAACATCCAAAAGAATAATCGTTAACATGATATAACGCGATGAAGAGGAGGGTAACGAAATAAAAATTTTTCGAAAACACTCAAACTGCAAACATTCGAACTAGTTCGAATATATTGTGCCAGAGAGTTATCAACAATGTTGAAAGAATACAGGGGTACCCTTCTCTCTAAGCGTTTCCACAAAGTGGAAAATAAAGGCAAACATCTGTCAGAAAACAACTACCTCCCTGGCTAACCACGACGGACATTGACCTACAACTGACAGATATTTGTGCAACATTCTTCAAAGAAGATTCAATTGCAAGTGCTTGTCTCGTAATTAAATAGAAAATTATCCTTCATTTGGCTGGGAATGACCACCTGCAGACATGCATGTTTCGAGTTTATTGCATCCCATCAGTGACAGGATAGGTCGGACAACATTATAATTGTCCTGTCCCAGCCAAATTAATAATAATCAACTGTTTAACTAATATTTCCTCACGGATAACACCACGATCTACAACCAAGTTGATCGAAGCGCCATCCGCACGGAACAAGACAAAACACTCCCAAGCAGCACAGTCTACGGGAAGAGAAATCTGTAAACATTCGAACTAGTTCGAATATATTGTGCCAGAGAGGTATCAACAATGTTGAAAGAATACAGGGGTACCCTTCTCTCTAAGCGTTTCCACAAAGTGGAAAATGAAGGCAAACATCTGTCAGAAAACAACTACTTCCCTGGATAATACCACGACGGACATTGAACTACAACTGACAGATATTTGTGCAACGTTCTTCAAAGAAGACCCAATTGCAAGTGCTTGTCTCGTAATTATACAGAAAATTATCCTTCATTTGGCTGGGAATGACCACCTGCAGACATGCATGTTTCAAACTGCCTCAAGTGGTAAACGTGGCCACGATAAGTTGGCCGCAGCACCACCTGCGGGCAAACGCAAGAAGTACGAAGTAGATCTGTAGTGAAACAGTTGTTTTGATTATGAATCTTTTTTGCTTCCTACTGTGATTTTTCCTAGATTCAAACTTATTTGTTTTCGTAGTAATTTGAATGTTTGCACGTAAATTTCAAATTATTATATATTGAACTCCAGTCTTCTTTGATATTGTGTTGCCAGATGTGACTTTACAGGGTTGAGATTCTCCAATAGAACAACCCTTGTAGAATTTATTCCAATGAAAATTACATCTCTTGCTCTAATTAACTAGTCGATAGATAACCTTTGGATTCCTCACTGTATCCAACCATCAGATATTGATATGATTAAAGATCAAACATTTTCTCAATTGTTTTGGATTATGTGTCTGGGCCCTACTATCAAATACTCGAAGATGAGGGAGATCAATATTGTAATGAGTCCAAATTTTCTCTGGAACAGCACCGTTGACAGCAGTGTTGACCGCTACACCCTAGTATCTTCTGTCCATCTTTGCATCAAATAAAATGCACCGTGCCTTTGATGTGGTTGCTTATAGCAATTCTGCAACACCATTTTTCACCGTATCCCATACACCTTCTAGCATCCGGCTCATCTTCATGGCTAAACTCCATAAAGAATAATTAGCGTGACCTTCCAATTTATTAATGTTAGGAAGTGATGTAGACTGGGATATTATCGGCTGCATATTTGATGCACTTGGTGCTTGTCCATCACCTGCATTAGGCATTCTGAATACACCAAAGCTAAGGAACTTCCTAGTTTCAGAAAAAAATAAGATCACTGAGCAATCTCTGGTTCCATAATCTGTTGAAATGACAGTGTAGTGGTCGAAATAACTCGAATTAACAGAGTAAAATATTATATATCAAGAAACAGGAATGAATTAAGACATCCACCAAAAATTATTTTTGGACAATTAACATTCAACATTTCCATCAAAGAGAGTACAACAAGATATTAAATTGTAAAACAACTTAATTATATTCCACTCATCATTGAATCTATCTCGTAAATCTGTCTTTTATCTCTGAACTCAAACGAATTGCTCGAAGAAATTCAGTTTCGTTCAGAAATGATTCGACAAACTTATCGCGAACATTTCACTCATGAGTTAAAATATCCATAGGAGGTATGGAAATATCGTTGAATTACAGCGGTGATACACCTACAATGTGGATTATCGTACGTAATACAACAAGTGTATCGGTGATTATCGAATAGAAATTCCTTCGATTTTGAGAAACAAATTATGTTGCTTGCCTAAAGCAACATAATTTGTTTCGAAAACGAGAAGAAATTTATGATAATCACCGATAACACGAGTTGCATTTGTTAAGATTATTTCATGAATAAAATCGAAACCTTTCGAACTAGATACGAATGCCAGTGATTTTAATTATTTGTTGTTCTTCGATTCCAGATCTTGCCAATTGACTGACAGCTGTTGATCTATATACATATCCACTAGCCAATCAGGAATCAAACTACAAAATCGAAAACACATCATATACATATACAGTAGCCAATCAAGAGCCGAACTACAAAATCGAAAACATGATGTTTTCAATTATCAACACAAAAATGTCAACCAATTAAAACACGCTATTTTAGCATAAGTGGAATAATCGAGGGTAATACCAAAAGAGGTTTTTATTTTATCAGATAAACTTTCATTTTGCACGAAAACTTGGTTACTTTGGTAATTGACGAGAGCAAATAACATGATAAAATCACGACACCGAAGGTGGAGTGATTTTATCTAATGTTATTTGGTCGAGTCATATTACAAGCCACCAAGTTAATACGATGAAAACAAAACCTCGAGTGGTATTTAATGAGATAATTTAACGAATCTAATAAATGAATTATTAAACAAAAGTGAATAGAACATAATTTATTAAATTAAATCAATATTTCATTGAACAAAAAGTACATTTAACAGGAAATATTATTTAAATATACAATTAGTGAAAGTACAGTTATGGCTTCAGAGAATTGGCGTTCGAATGTCCGGTCAGCTTGATAATTTGTTGTTCTGAGACTCCTGCTTTGGCAAGAGTAGAAAAAGCCCTATGGGAGTGATTAGTAATTTTATTTTTCAGATCTAGACCAATTTTTTCTGCAGAAATTCTGGTCCACTTTGAAATTTCGTTTATACCAATGGGCACATTTTTGTACCATCCCTTGGCATTTTCATTTTTCCAAAACGGATTTGGTGTTAGAAACAATCTATCTGAAGAAAAATGTTTGTTTCGTTTTTCTAGAAGCATTTTCAACAATCTTACAGGACACACGTACGGATTTTCTTTATTTGTAGTCAACCACTTACTTTCACTGCATCTTTTATCTCCACCTTGAGCTGTTTTGGAAAAGACCCTGTTGTACTCCACTCTGCCTGTCAATGTTCCATTATTGTTTTTTCGGCATTGAAATAATAAATTTCACACTGCGCACTTTCACCACCTATCCAGGCTAATTCAGAAGTGGCGATATGAAAAAGTATTTTTTGAAGTCCTATTGGAGTATTTTCATCCCACTGCTCTGCCATTTTTATAACTTCTCCTTTACTTAATGCTATAGTACCTTGTCTTCTTTTATCTAAATTGCTCAGCAGTTGCTTGCGTTTAGAATTTTTAGCGTTTCTAGCGGCTTGGAATATCACATTTTTGAATGGGTCAAACACAATGTTATAATCCATATACTGTTTTTCTTGCACAATTTTGGCTACAGTATTCCACATTGATTTAACTACGTACTCCTTGTAGTCATTTCCGTCTGATTTCTTCATATTATACGCCCAATCTGCCAATATGATTGAGATTTCCGGCTGCGACGTTGAAGGTAAAAGTTCATACCCCTTTTCTCGACAAAATAATTCAAACTGCCTCCGAATTGATGATTTATTTTTTTTGGTTTTTGCAGTGGCGTTGTCTATTGCAGAATTTATTATTTGAGTAGTTGCACTACCAAATCTACCGTTAACGCTCATTTGAAATTGAAAACAACACTTTGTAACAAAAAGTATGAAAATTTGTTGTCATTTGGCTTTGTTGATAGCAACGCGTCCTTGGATACAGCGTCGGATTCAAACAATTATTAGTTGTTGCCGTGGTGAAGGTAAATAACAGTTTATCCATTTGCAAACAGTTACGTTCCTATTTATCCGATATCAAACTGCCAAAACTGATGTTTCTTATGGTCGATTTTATACATGAGTTGAATTATCGTTGTAATTCAGCGCGCTAGGTGACAATTCAACTGACTGATGGATGATCGGTTTAAGAAATTAACCAAATAATTCTGAAAAAAAACGTGTTATTTTGAAAAAAGTGCACTCGGTTATTTTTTTAATAAACTAGTGCACCTTTCTTTTCAGAATTATCGGTAATTTTTAATGCACTTATGGTATTATCCCCGAAAATTCAATCACTTGTGCACCAGTCCAAACTGGGTGTTTTGTAATTCCTTAATTCCGAACCAGTAAGACCACGTCTTCATAGGCAACCACGAATCCAAACAACAATTGAAAATATTCTTTGTTTTCTGGTATGGGATAAATGTCAGAAACTTTCTTGATTTTGTTGCATCAATGAATACAATTGGTGCTCACAATACTATCCAAATATTTTTTTCAGAAATGTTGATCTCAATCAAATTGCTTCGTCCTACCTCCGACTAATCCTAGCGGATGGGGTTACCAAGCAGTTTGGTTTCTTTTCTTGCTGACATAATTATTGTCGATATTATTGTGAGCACTCGTGGTATGAGCCCTCATAGTATGTCAGTTGAAGCACAATATTATGACAGACAAACAATGCACCTATCAAGAGTTTAGTTGTCTTACTGCTTGATTATCATGCACCACAGGTGAGGAGTTATCAACTCAACTCATGTCAATTTGGTATCCCTACCGGCTTATTGAAATGCTCACATGTGATTGATATTGATATCAAAACAGTCGAATATCAACTTTTTTTTTCTTCAGACAATTGGGTTCGTAGAAGTAACTATCGCAGATGGTCGCATTATGGGAAGACAACTCCAGACTGAGAATAATAATTCA
Organism: Chrysolina americana; assembly: GCA_958502065.1. Taxonomy (NCBI): domain Eukaryota; kingdom Metazoa; phylum Arthropoda; class Insecta; order Coleoptera; family Chrysomelidae; genus Chrysolina; species Chrysolina americana. The sequence goes on from OY293411.1 coordinate 69,044,454, forward strand.
TACTTTGCCTTCCAAGATATTCCCTATGCAAAACCACCTATTGGTTCCTTAAGGTTTCAGGTAAGTTTATTGATCATACAATTTTAACAATTGTATATTTCATATTGGGTCATAGATAATCGTGACGGATGTTACATTTATATAAAGTTTGACATCAATCCTAATTAAATTGAGAGTCGAATGCTCTCAAGTGGGTTGATATGTTGTGAATCTGATATTTAATTTACTCATAGATGAAATCTGATTCAAAAATATAGCTTCCACAAAAGAAATACAACCAATTGCATTAAAGAGTTAACGGCACTCAGCTTCGGAAAATGGCTTCTTTATAATGATTCTTCTGAGAGCAAGCTTATCATTTGGACTCTTGTTGTTGGTTCGATGGATAGTTACTTGTAAATGAATATCCAATACTAGTCAGAATGGTATATGACAACAGATGCAAAACTGACTACGTCTGTATTCGCGAACAATTAGAATAGAACTTTCTTTCTCTCTTTCTTTCTTTTTTTCTTTCTTTCTTTCTTTCTCCCCACACCAAAGTTAATTGTTGACTGTCCCAGACAAACATACATATTGTCATTGGTGAAATTATTCAGACATTGTAGATTATCTAAATAATGCGGATATTAATATAGATATTTACCTCTAAATAATATATCTATGCATTTTCAAAAGAAATTATGATCAAGAATAATGTTATTTCAGCCGTAACTAGTATCAACTGTGGCTTCCCTCACCTAGATAGATTTCAACTACTCGAGTTGAAACCTATTTGGGTAGTGATCCCATTTATATATTTTTATTTTATACTTCAGATATTTTTTCCTACAAGTTCTAACTATGTCAACTCAAACAAACAATCCAACCCAAATAATATATTTGTCATCAATCTCATCCTAGTTCAGTTGGCATTCATTTGTCGAGCAATCAAGTCAACTTCGTCTTTTTTCATTCGGTAGTCATTCGGAATTCATAATTTTAGATATACCAAATAATGTAATTTTCCCCCCAACTTTACGTCAGATTATTGCAAATGTTCGGGAGCAGATGTTGTTAATTTCTTGTTAGCATATTTCTTGTTTCTATATCTTCACTTCACTTCGTGTTGCTTACAAGCCTCATCCAGAGGATTTATGCCTCCCTTCGATAGCTTCTTTTCCAACTTGGTACCAGGACCGCAGTAATTATATCCAGGGACATGTACTCCACCAGTGAGTTTGTTTTGGACAGTATTCAGAAGACCTCGACCTTTATTCCTGTCCCATTATATTGTGTTCGCACAACTTGGGCACACATATAACATCTGCACTAATGTCAGTTTCCAGTTCTCAATCATTATGAAATCAATGTGGAGAATAATGTAAGAAAACATGGTGCGCTATTTGGAGATAAATCTGAAGGAGGATTACCCGTTCTACCACAAATATCCTAATTTCAGTGCCATCATTGGTTCCATCTACCTACTTTATTTACAATTCATTACATCGACACCCCCATCGAAAAAGGTTGTAACTCACAATCCGGCCAATTTGAGATTCAGCCACAGGCGTAATCAGCAAAATAAGGCGAACACGGCGGTATAAAAGACGTATCTCAATTCGCAATAGTTTGGCTGATACTCGATTGAAAAAAGTTTTATTTTAAATTACGTGCACCATTTCAGCCTTAAAAAGGGGGTAACTCTTTTACTTCCGCTGTCACTTTCGTGGTTACGGATAATACATTGCATGTAAGGTTGTGAAATGAGTAACAGCTTTGTTGTTGCCAATTTTTTTTTCAGTTTGATGATGGAAATGGTATTGCAAATTGAGATACAGCCTTATTACATGTATTTTCGCCTCATATACTCCTGGTGTTATTGTTTTACTGCCTTTTCACTTTCAAGACTGCTGTTGTTTACATAAATGCAAACCTGTGCGTTTCTGTTTCCGGTGGTATTTCTTGACTGAAAATTAGTTGTGATTTGATAAGTTTTTGAGTTCATTTGATTGCAAAATGAATCGTAGTTTGCATATACTTGAATTAGCTCTAAGAGACAGTGGAATAAGTGATCCAGAAGGTGGTAAGTAGTTTATAATATATAACCTAACTTTTTCCAAAGATTACGACGCCGACGTAACGTATGTATGTAATGTATTTATAAATGACGAAAGGCATGGAAAAGTGTTGCTGAAGTAGAAATAATTTCGTTTTGTAGAGAAATCAATCAAGATATTTGGATATTTCAGAAAATTCTGTATTTCCAAGTACATCACGTCACGTCTCAGATCCAATGGTCATTGCAAATGGCAATGATTTGATAGAGTTCAAAGAAAACTCGACCTCGCCTAAGCAGCTGTCTGAATACAAAGTATATTGACTCAGAATCTAGTACAGAACAAGATCCTTTTTCTGCTGAAGAACCATCCGAATATTTTCCATCAGTTTGTCAGTCAGCAAGGAAAGTATCAATCTTTTCGATTTCGCAATCAATAATTAAAGATAATGCTTATTATAGAAAAACGCAGTTCCAATGAATCTGAAGAAAATGGGCAAATTGGAGTTGTTCCTCAACAAAATATAGAATTAAATGCAGGGAGGGAGTGTACTGTTACTAACGCAGAGGAACAGAAGCCCAAGTGTAAGAGAAACATGCCGAAGAAACTCACTCCAGGTCGCAAGAGGAAACGTAATACCGACGGCTGGAAATGTAGCCAGAATAGAAAGAAAAAACATCTGGGATTAGAGTTCACCAACCAAGAGGAAAAGCTGATACATAAAAAGCAAATGAAGCCCGGGTGTCATAACAGCTGTCCTAGAAAGTGTTCTCAAAAGGTATCGGTAATGAGAAGTCAGATTTTCTCAGACTTTTGGGCACTCGGAAATCATAATGATCAGGTACAATTTGAATTAGAAAGCAAGAAGTATTGGAAACACTCAACCGTTCAAGGTGCCAATGGACCTATAAATATTCATTTATTATTAACAATGATAAAATTCAGGTATGCAAAAAGATGTTTCTTGATACTCTAGATATTACAGATAAGAGGGCGAGTACTATCTACCACAAACTTGATAAGCATGAATTTCAGTGTATTTCACTAAATGATCAGCGTGGTCGTCATGTGAATCGACCAAACAAAGTGTCTGTTGTTATTAAAGATAGTGTAAGGATGCATATTTCTCAGATACCAGTTGTAGATTAACATTACGTTGGAGCTAGAAGTGCTAAACAATATTTTGACGAATCGTTAACGATTGTCAAACTGTTTCGGCTTTATAAAGAATGGTTACAAGACAATCACTTCGAATCAGAAATAAAAGCGACTGAGCGACAGTATCGGGAAGTTTTCTACAATGAATTCAACATAGACTTTTTTGAACCTAAAAAAGATCTATGTTTAACGTGTGATATTTACAAAAGAGCGTCGATTGAGGAGAGGGAAACTTCACAGCCCAATTATACGTTCCATAAGGCTTTCAATTACGTGGTTCGAGAATTCAAAACGCAAATGAAATCGCTTGCCCAATGTAGTAATTGAATAGTTGTAGCATGTTATGATCTCCAAAAGATCTTATCCACTCCGAGGGGCAGAGGTTTCGGCGTTCTATTATAAGAGAAAACTCGCAGTTTACAATTTAACCGTCTTTGACATGGATAAAAATGAAGGAGAGTGCTATGTTTGGGATGAGACGATTGGTAGAAAAGGCGCCAGTGAAATCAGCAGTGCTGTCTATTCATTTATAGAAAAAAAATCACAGAAAGGTGTGAAGGATTTTATTTTTTTTCTGAAAGTTGCGCTGGTCAAAACAAAAATAGAAAAGTTTTCGCTATATATTCCTATCCTGTCGAAAAATTCAAAATTAATATTACACATGCTTTTTATGAGGTAGGTCATTCACAAAATGAGGGTTATGCCATGCATGCCCTCATGCCCTCATAGAAAGACGTAAAAAGAATCAGGTTGTGTATGTTCCAGACCAGTGGGTAACACTAATAAGATGTACAGATGTACAGGCAAACCATATAAGGTTACGGAATTGGATCAGAATAAAATTCTACATTTCAAGCAATTGAAGGACAGCTGCGTTAATTTTGAATTAGATTTGGAGAATAACAAGATAAGGTGGGCCCAAATTAAACATTTGAAAATTCAGTGTGAGAGTCCTGAATTGCTTCACGATGGTTATGATGTTCTATCCGAAACATTGTACTACATTGACATAGGAACAAAGCCTATAAAAAAAAAGATCCTCTGCTAGAAAGTCATCCGAACAAAATATCAACACAATGATCATGAAATCCGGAATGACTCCCCCTCCCGCTTATTCTGGCCCTCTAGCTATATATTAAAAGCTAAGTACAAAGACTTGAATAGCCTTTGTACTTCAAATGCCGATACGATGATATAAATAATATGCAGCAATCTGATTCGGAATAAGATGTCATTAGAATTTAAGACTCTTGTAGCATGAGTTACTCATTTATTTCAGAATACTATTTTAATTTATTGATTTCTGAATAAATATTTACACAAACTACTGCGGTTTTTCTTATACTACCTAAGGACTCTTTTAATTTTTTGAGGTACCGATAGTATCAAAAACGTCTTTGTTACTATCAAAAAAATGACGGAAGTTACTTGTATGAGTATAACAAAGTTGTAACCACTACTAACAGCCTTCTTCCAACTTCCAACTGTCCGGGTTGTAACTCAATCAAACTCAACTTTCTAATGATTTATAAAATAAATGCACATATTATCTCATAAATTACCCTTATTGTGTTCTAAAAGTCCAGTTTGCTAACTATTACAGGCTTATATAGTTTCTCCACAAATATTCAAAAAAACTATTTTTAGTTTTCTGACCCTCCTGTAAAATGACTAAAATTTAGTTACAACCTTTTTCGATGGTGGTGTCGACATGTTCCACCATCTATTTTATGGAAATTCAACCTGAACACCAATTTACATATTCTATGAAGCAAGTTATACGACATGACTTGTAGGCCAGATTACTGACGCCATCTACATGTCGCCTCCATTTGAATTCAAATATTGATCATGTAGGGTTGGCTACTTCTATTTATCAGTTATAGATGCCCAGTGTTTACCCAGTACTCACTTGGCATCCACCTATGATTACGAACTGTGCAAACGAGCCTCACATATATGTTTTTGAGTACGCATTGTATACGTTCGGTATACATATGCTAAATGGAACTTCGATAAACAAACTCTGATAACATCAATTTTCATTTTCTATTTTAAGGTTTAGATGATTTGCACATATACAACAGCACCAGTGTTGCATTTTGGCCTTGTTTGTGTTTGGTAATATAGCCAGTATAGTTTCATACCGTTGATCATTGTTCTGTGCTCTCACTTATTTTGCAAGCTTGTTTTCGGATAAGAATGGAGAGATATTGCAGTTCATAATGAAGTCAGTAATGAAGTTGTCCTTATTTTGACATATACGCAGGCGCAATGTGAGTCTGGAATAAGGACAACTTTATTAAAATACTGCCTGCCTTTATTAAAAGACAACTAAGGCCGGATTTAAAGTTTCTTTATTTTCACTTCGGGTGATAATTATATGACTTTTTCAACACATATCGATATCGAAGCACCCTTTGGTAATTCTGTCATCACAATAATAATTGTATCAATATAAAATAAGTTATGTAGAACGAAAATTCTGAGAAACTCATTTATAGGTTATGAATAACGAACGCCTGTGTAAATAAGAGACGAACAGAAAAAACTGCAATATATCTATTCTTAATCACAGAATGGTGCCAGTCACTATTAAAATAAAGTTGCCTTTATTACTGACTGGCATTATTGCAATATCTCTCTAGTATCATGCCGAAGCCAGTTTAATTAGTTTAATACAGCTCGATAATGCTCAATACTTAGTTTAGTTTTGCATTTACTCACCCAATCTCCACTGAGCAAGGGTATATTCAGGATAATTAGCTCGAATATGCCCCTTTTCAACTAGGAGCAAAGCAATGGGTACTTAGAGGAATGATAAACATGCTGCTCTCGAATTTAAAAATTGTACTGGCTTGCCATGATGCTGTAGAAATCTAAGCTGAAATAAGGCAAAAGGCCGTAATTCTTGGTTCACTCCGGCTATTCAAGGCACATGATTCTTAAACGCAGTAATCACTTAATCTTTTAACGTGGGGAGTGTTTACCGGGGTTAGTGACACACTAGCATCCCCTCAAATTGTATCGGAGCTCCGAAAACAAAGTCCGACTGGGATGTTCCCAACAAGATAAGAATGTTATCTCATGAGCACTCATAGAGTGTATCCAAAGGCAAAACCTGGACAGGTAAAGGAAAGCTATTATTATGATTTGACTTGTGTTCTGGGAGACTAACGGATTTTTTTGTGTGTGGTGTATTCACTTTCCAGCTGTAGAAGAACCCGGAAAAGCTACAGCATCACCCCCGTGGTCGGTGCGCACTACAAGCAAGTACCAGTAGTCAGGATTGACATCTAGGCAACTCACATCACACTTGCTTTACAACAATGCATGGGCCGCCTAACTTGAGAAAAATTCTCGGGCTCTATAATCCCCTGTTCGATCTGAGTAGATGTTTGACGGCTGGAGACCTTTACCGCTGATCTATAACTTTTATCTCTAAGGTATTTCAAAGCAATTTCCATACTTCGGAAATGCACATTCTATTTAATAGAATTTTTCATTCCGAGTAAACAACATATTTTTGTTTGTTTTTTTTAATAGGTATTTCACTCTTCTATATATTCTTAATGACTGCCTTTTACATACTCCGCACAAGTTCTGACTTATGAGCAAATCTGTGTATATTGGAAATTATCGATCTCACTTGTTCACTGTTAACTGAAAATAAACATAAAATCTATTTTCTATTATGTATTGTGGGAAAGTATTGACTATTGGTAACTACTGAACACATATTTTACAGGAACCTGTTCCACCAGAAAAGTGGGACGGGGTATTGAATACGACAGCAAATCGAAAAGTATGCATACAGTTCAGTGGCAGTTCCGATTCAAGAGAAAACGAAGATTGTTTGGTTTCAAATGTCTACACACCAAAGGTAAATAAAACAATGATCATGACGTGAATTATTATCCCATTTTAAATAGTAGCTCGTGAGAAAAATGAATGTCAATAGGGCTAATTCAAGCTTGTTACTGCTTTCGATGACATTTCCTTTCTACGTCATATAATACAGAATCCATAAGTTTGTACTGAAAAAGAAATATGGATTACCAGTGCCAAATTTTCGAAGCAAGAGTAACAGGTATAGACATATAATAATGATAACAACCAATATTCTCACATCCGACTCAGTTATATACACTAAAATTTGTTCAAGAGCCGAGTTCATAATTGAAGACAACTTTCAATTTGAAAAACAGCTTAAGTTGAGTATCTTCATAATGTCACTTTGAGGAGAAACCTCAGACTCGTTCAATATGTTATTTATATGGTACCTACTTCAACTTGAAAAGATCATTTTGTTCACCATTCAATACGAATGAAGGATTTAGTTCTTCATTATGAAATCGGGCCTTTCACCTTCAATATATGGGAAATCTCCGTCAACCAGTTGCACACCCTTAAGAGGATAACCCTCAAAAGTTTTAGAAAGACTTGTCCAAACTTGGGAAGACGCAGCCCTCACCTTTCAACGTGTGATGCCATGCACGACACCGATGACCATGCTGGGAATCGAACCCATCACCCTTAGGTTAAGAGACAAGCGCTTTACCATCATAACCATCACGGCCCACTTGCATTTGAAATAATTGTTTTAAAAAGAATATGTACCGATGTATTTCAATCTAGAAAAATAGACCACTCGTTCCTTATTACTGAACTGAAAGAATGCATTCAGTTTTTTCAAGACATGTCGTACATATACCTCCATATATTACCGTTGCCCAGGAAACGATATTATGTTTATTGAAAGATTGTTGAAGAAATGGTCAAATGAAAGTTATGCTCAACTTACTGTTCTTCAAGCCTAGATCATGTAAACGTAAGGTAAGGTACCTAACGCAAGTACGGAAGAATTGCAAACTTTTGGAATCGTGTAGACACCTTTATGATAAAACGCAAGGTGAGGTATGAAACGTGTGGTAACGCAAAAGTTGTCCAACTTTCAACTTTAGCCAATCAGAGTGCATCTTAAAACGATGTGATCCGAGTTAAGCTGCCTGGTGTGAATTGTAATAACTAACTAGATTATCTAGATTAGGGATTGGTTCAACTTTCATCAGTGCCGGTTAATGGAGAAGCAAACATCGTCCGGATATTTACTCTTTGAACTCCGCAAACCACACTATTGAAATGGTGTTTCTGATAATAAGGGTACTTGTTGGAATCATGGACACACTGCTCAAACTCAAAAATCATACCCGAACGAATGCAAAAGTCCGTCATCATTGGTTCGCTCCGCCTGCTCGTGACACATGATTCTCGAACCCAATAGTCACTTGCCCCACGGCGTAGAAAGTGGTTATTGGGGAAAAAAGATCCAGCGCGCCCTCTGGAAGCGTCGGAGCATCTGAGACAGGGCCTGACTGGGGAATTTCTAACTGATAGAGAAATTATTATTATTATTGATTCGGAATTCGAAATTATTGTTTTAACTGAAACATTTCAAATACCTGATCTTGATTTATACGAAATGAAAGGTTACGACATCTTTCATAACAAAGGGACTTTAAATAAAAATGATGGTGTTCTGATGTTCATAAAAGATACAATAAACTTTAGATACAGAGTAGAATTTATAGGAGAGATAAAAATTTTGTCAGTGAGTTTTTCATATGAAAACCTTAAATTTCATTTCACAGCTACATATAGGTCCCCTTCAACTGATTTAGAAATGTTTTTGAATTCCCTACCATTGTATCTAGAACTTATTTCAAGAGAACCCTCCAATCATGATGTTTTTATTGGAGATATCAATATTGACCTGAAAAGTATAAATGACCAGACTAAACACAAAAAGGCTGGATATACATAATTTGATTGAATTTAAGTAATATACAATAAAAAATAAATGAAAAATAATGAATTAACGTTTATGGGTATTTATTACACTTATCACATGAAACTTTTGAACATTTGTGATAAAAAATGCACAATACACAGACCGTCTATGATTTTGTGGGTACCAATTTGTTTGCATGAAAAAAAAAACTATAATCATTTCTGAAACCATGTACATTTACGATTTATTATGCACCAAATTCTTACTTTTTATATGTTCTTGTATTCATATTCGTAACTTATGTTATATTATGTATTATGTATTCTTCATGACAAATGCAAATGATTATTATTATTATATTTTGATATTATTATCATTCTCTCCTCAACACTGTCCCAAAAATTTGGATTCCTACTATGAATAGTGTCATAGTTATTGATTGAGAAACTTATTACCATGCATTTGCATGACGAGTTGAAGGAACTTGTTCACGCGTATACATTCTACTAGTGGCAAAGATTTTCCACAAATAGTGAAACATGATAGTTATTATTACCATTACTGATTGAATTACCTATATTGATGAAATATAATAGATGTCTATTCGTTTCTATTGATAGCCACTTTTCCCAGATAGTTCGTTTTTTATTCCGACAAAGCTTAAACCAACAAAATTCACTTAATCATGTACCTTATTATATTAAGTTCATATATCTGATGTGATTATTATCTCTAATCTTTACCCTCTTCTACATTTATTTTGATCTCCACATTCTCACGTTTCACTATTTGTGAAAAATCTAGGCAACTTGTAGAATGTACGCGTGAACAAGTACCTGCAACTCGTCATGCAAATGGTAATAAGTTTCTCAATTAGTAACTATGAAATTAGTCATAGTAGGTAACTGAAATTTTAGGACAGTGTTGAGGAGATAATGATGAATATTTTAAATAATAATGAAGGAGTTAATCATGAATTACAGGGTGATTTCTGAAACGTTGATATTTTGTCATTTGTATCATCGAAATTTTCATGATCACCCTATATATCCCAACGAAATCGTGTTTATACAGTATCAGTTATCTTTGGAGGATGACAATTCACTTGAATATACAGGATGTGTACGAAAGAATCAGCCATATATTTCACCAAATCACCTTGTACGAAATGTATGAATTGTGATTAATGATGGAATAAGAATTGTATATTGCATACCAAAATTATTTTATCAATAATTCAATATTACATCGAATGTTCAGACATTACTAAATTGTTTTTATTTTTCACTCTGTACATAATAATATAATCTGCACCATCTGAATGATATTTAGTAATATGAGGGTACGTTGATCATAAGAGCGAAAAAAAAAGCAGTTGGCACTTTTAAATCCCGAGAAAATGAATAAATAAAAATTACTGATTTTTATCTTCAAAATCTATCCATCAACGAACTTTGCGATTCTGCACGTTCAATCAGTACATCGGATACTACAATATACTAAAAATTCAGAATTTCCCGATAACCATTGTACCTATAGAAAGTGCGGGGTCCTTTCTGAGATAGGGCTTGAAAGGAATGACAGAATCACCTATTATATCCCAGTCATTATCACAAACCCAGTCATTATCACACACCCATTTCTTAAATCCAGTAAAATTTTAAATTGATGATTTGCAATTTTCAATGTTCCATTATGTTGTCATTTTCAGAATATGGAAAACAAGGAGAATGGTGATTTGCTACCAGTGTTGGTTTGGATTCACGGTGGAAGCTTTCAACGATGGTCTGGTGATTTTGATTCATTTGGACCGGATTATTTCATCGATAACAATATTATTGTAGTTACACTTAATTATCGATTGGGTCCTCTTGGTAAATATTTTTTTTGAATTTAGTTGTTAACTATAGAAAACCTTTTATAAATATCAACTCGATAGTAATAAATGTAAATAGTAGTTTATCCAGCGAACCGGAATCGGAAATGGCGAGTAACAACTTATTTGTATTTTTATACTTCCACTATCATTCTTGTGGAGGGTTGGTATAGTCAAAAAGAAGGTCGTTTCCTACTGAGCAAGATGTGAGGTTAACATGTTAGCTTACTGCAACGCCTATGCTACGACTGAAACTACCGAACTCTAAAGTGACATATAGTAATGTTACATGTGAGCCTCAGTATATGAATATTCATGACTACAATAATTAGACAGATGATGACAACTACTGTCAATACGAAAATAATAAAGTGTAAGTTTTCCAAATATGGCAATGATATAATTCTATTACTCTATTTCGATTTATTCCTCAGTTATATTAGTATCTGAATCCCATTTTCATTATTAGCTTTCGAAGCTAGTATTTCGATTTGTATGGATAGTATACACCCATGTTCACTATTTCCCTACAGATTTCTTCGAGCGTAGGATTTAGATTGTTTTCGAAGAATCTGTCTCGTTTCTCCTAATCGCCTTCTCTGATGTCTTGTCAACTTTTATAAGGGATCGTTTTCCTTGAAGTTTTCGTCGTGTAACTTTGCCCCTGTTGACTATGCGACTGACTCTGGAACGGCTTAATAGAGTTAGTTAACAATTCCTCTTGACGACACCTTTTGTTTCCGTTACTTTCACTGATTGTACATATTTAATATAACCTGTTGAGTCTCAACTGGTAACGTATGTCGCTCTTTTTCAATACTGGTTTGTCTGTTGGATAACGATTCATTTTGTATCTCAAATGGCCTCCAAAGCGGTATGTTTTCATTATTAACATTATCAGGCAAAATCATCGAATCCATCACCTTCATAAAACGGTCGCCAAGAAGCCATAATGATATAATGCTAAAACTATAGATACACAAGAAGAAATAGTCATGACGCTGCAAATCTGTACTCTGCCCTCTGTTGAAACTTGCCATGGCAGGTGTTCTTGGGATGTGCTAATAGTCCGGGAGGCGATTTACCAAATTTACGATGATAGAATTGGTTTCAATAATTGCATTACATATTACATTTTATATTGTTTTACTGAGGGAACCCAGACATCAGCTATCAGCCTTAAATGGAAATTATTTCCGAATATATAGGACAAACCGAGGAAAATAGTATGCGTATTGATTGATTTTTGTCAAGCAATATTACTATCTCCCAACTACTTGAAAATTATCTCCAAATCGTTCCACGTCAGAATAACAGATAAAAATATCGCGTGATTACACACACGTAAGTAATAATTAAAAAAATATCATATTACAATAAAAATGTTATAATATTATTTAGCCTAGGAAATTTGGTATAAAAAAGGGCTCTAGCCCCTAAAAATTGCTGGAGAGGTGGAATCCTTCTTGAGGGTCCTGAATAATAGAGTTAGCGACGGTTTCTAGGTTTTGCTCTAGATTTCAAAGCCTAAAAACCGCAAAATTTTGTAATTTTTTCAGGTATAACTTGAAAAGTACGCGTCCTTCGGAAAATGTCATATCTTTCATTCTCAAAGAAAATTGAATTTTACGTCATATGGTTTCCAAAACATTTAAATCGGTCATGCAGTTCAGCCACAATTGCCCGTCCAAATAAGCAATTTTTACCAACTTCGCTAAAAAGTTAACAAACTTCAACTTTTAACGTCTGCAAAGTAGGAATTTACAAATCAGATCGTAGCGCCAAATTTCTGCCAAGGTAGCCCCACGCAGAAAACTTTGAACTCAAAACTTTTCACTGTCTAGTGTTTTTAAGTACTTATTTCACAGTGTTTTGTGATTGGCAATATTCGATTTATTTCTCTTGTGCATAATTCCTTTTTTTCCGGAACTTCTTAGGGTATAGAATTGAGAATGGTGTTAGGAAATATTTATCAACTTTTTATAAAATACTGCACTATTTAATGTTTCAATTGTGCTGAAACGTCTTTACCAGTTCAACATATGTCTATTTTCAGCTCTTTCCGAATTACTGAATTTCGAAAAATTCAAATTGCTTAATTTTACTGCCATATGGATGATGATAATTCAAAGGAACCAACCGAATTGGATCATATTCTATGAACGGTATCGTTATGTTGGATCTTTTTCTTTAACTGGAAACTGCTTTTTCCTTCCAAGTCGCTTGAATCATTAGTAAATAGATGTCGCCAGAGTTCTAGTAGATGCCTTATAACTTTACACATAATAAATGAAAGTCAAGTTGTCGGTTGGAATCATCTCAGTTTTTGCAATTTGCCGCTTGGTTCCTTTTCAATTATCATCATCCATATTGCATGCCTAATTGGAACACTGTAGGTATACAAGATTTGTTTCGCGTATTTCCATACCAAAAATCCAATCCTTTGAGATCTGGGGATCTAGCAGATATTCCCACATCAAAAATCATATCTACAAGTTCTTCTTTGAAGAAATTCATTTTACGTTCAGTTATAGCAAATTAAAAAATATAACGCATAACATTTATCCACAAAATGAAAAAATGCAATATCGAGATTCAAAAACACGAAATGAACTCTCACAGAGTCGTGATATTCTCATGTACAATAGGAGTGTAAGATAAAACGAGCTATCAAAAATTTCCTATATTCAATCATTCCAAAATGGCCAGATGATATGCTCGAAAGATATGGGGTGCTCTATCTGAAAAATACTAGACCATTAAATTCCAAAAAGTTTCGAACTAAAATATAGTTTTGCTACCTTGTTTAGTTCAAGGGCATGAGAATGAATCAGAAATTTCACAATCAACCTACAGTTATTGTTTCGGTATGCATCAGGCTGCTACGTCCCGGTCTCCGTTTTTCTGTCTTGTCCTGTGTTGCCCGCTGGAAACTAATAAAGTTTGGTCTGGTTCTACGAAATTTATAGTTGAAGTTCAGAACCTAAATCGACCTTCACCAAGATGATAACAGAATAAGACTTATTTTATACTAAATTTAGTATATTAGAAAGTATATTAAAAATGGGTTCCAAAAAAAATGCTAGACAGAATATTTTTAATTATTTGAAAAAAATATTTTTCATTAAATGTTGCAACATCAAGATAATAAGAAAATTTTATACTGGACCTAAAGTATAAAATTTATAGAATGTGCAGACGTAGCGTTGTCTATTATTTACCTGGACGAACTACTGGGTTGCCAGGTATAAACAGGTATGTCGATGGCAGTTACGTTCACTTGATTGGATAATATAAAAAAATTATATCAGCGTAAACGCTGTCTTATTGTGAACGCGTTGATATAGGGTTGTCTGCAAAAAATTGCGTCCTAATAGAGGTTTGCGAATTTCAAAGATTTAAATTTCAACGCGTGTGGAAATGAGTGACAGAGAGATCCGAAGTGAGTATACTGTGTAATAATAAAGGACCGAACATTGCAGTCGTGTCTGATGGGACTCTGAATATAAAAAAGTGCGCATGCTCGGTACGTAAACATGATGAAGATTTATCGTATTGTATTTTGAAAAATTTCAATTATTAAAAATTTTATATCTGAAAATTTTCAGAGTAGACCTTCAGTTCAAACCATTACTACCTATGGTACGAAATCCCGATTTGAGTCCTCATCTATGTCCCAAGAAGATTCGTTTCAGATGTTCGTTTAATGACCATCAGCCACAGAATCCAGGAGATGAACTCGATCAGGTAGAAAATGAAGATCTGATTAGAACAGTGCTATTCCAACTATTTCTCGTCCAGCCAGGCAGATAAAAAACATCATATCTTAATGATCCAATATCGGGAATGCTCGCATATGTAGTCAAAGGCTGATATGTTTACCATTTGGAAGAGAGGAGAGAATGTATGTAGTGTTTTCACTAATATTTTCAATGAGATGTAATTGTTCATTTGTTCAGAAGTATAGTAAATGATATACCTACATATAAAGAGAATGTTCCTAACAACTTTAATATTATCAATGAAATAATTAATCCCAATATTATTTTAATGATAATATCAAAGTTGTAACGAACATTCTCTTTATTTATTAGTTACTATACTACTAAACAAATGAACAATTACATCTCATTGAAAATATGATTCAAAACAGTACAGTGTATTATTTAAGTAGTTTGAGATTTTACCAAATGTATTATTGGATGAAACGTATTTTATATCAAATTTAATATATCAATAAATATGATTAATTAACAATTTAAAAATTATTTATTTACAAGCCTATCGCTATCGCTTTCATTTTCAGGAACAACTAGCGTGCGTACTCTCTTTCATTCAATGGACGAACTACACACACCTCTCTGTCGCACGTATTCACTGGCAGCAATATTTCACTTTTTCAAACTCGACAACCGGAATTTAGTACAGATTTTTCGCAGACAACCCTATACCACCGTGTTCGTAATGATATAATATTTATTTTAACTTAACTTCATTTCATTAACCAGACCTGTGCAAGTTACAAGTGAAATGTATAAAAAAAAATCTCTGGAATGAAATTTTTCAGTCAACCCATTTGCAATATATTTAATGACATATTTAATTTGATATAAAAATACTTTTCATCCAATAACTAGCTCGGTGAAGGACGTTTCATATTGGGATCCTATACTAAATAGCGGGACGCGACATCAACAATATGATACTTTTATTTTTGAAATTGTTATTTAATAAGTTATATTCAAGTAAACAACTTTATTCTTCAGTTTCTTCTCTCTGTTTTTTCTTCCTGCATAATTTTTCTGTTGAATATGAATATATGTGATGATGATTAAGAAATAACCTCACCCAATGCAATAATTTGTTTGAAGGTATCCTGTCAATTTTTGATAATTTCAGACAAGTTTTCTTTCCATAGTGATTTGTTTCGTCCAAGTAGAAAGTACATTTATGGTGTGTTTATATTAGTATTTTTGTTTTGCATGAATTCTTTCAGTAACATTTGAGTGACAGTCATTCATTATTCGACTTCATCTCAATCTTAACTTACTAAACTTCCACCGTACATTCCATTTATGTACTTCACAATGGTTTGTTGAGAAAAAATATTTTTTCCAGGATTTCTCGCAACAGGGGATGGTGTCATCCCAGGTAATATTGGTTTGAAGGATCAGCTCTTAGCTCTGAAATGGGTCAACAAAAATATAGAAATATTTGGTGGAGATCCGTCTAAGGTAACACTATCTGGTCAGAGTGCAGGAGCTGCTTCAGTCGGATACCACGTGGTGAGCAAGAAGTCTGCAGGTAAATAGTACAGTTTAGTCACTGATATCTGATTGAGAGAAACTGTTATCGTTACTAGAGAACGTATCAGATGAGAACTTTCGATGATTCGAAACCATTCTATATTTTCAGAATTTATAGTCGCGGTTAGGAAGCCAGCAACACTGAGCAACCATGACCGACCGTCCGCGACCGTCCAACTACGACCAAAACTTCAACACTTCTTATCGGAAAACTCACACTGCTCGACCGGTTTAAAAAAAACATGTTTGAAATTCCAATCTGATGAAAATTTCTATCGATTAGTGTGAGCTTGAAAGTTTACATTGATCCCTTTCGATTTTTGGTCGTTGCTGAACAGACGCGGACGGTCGGTCCTGGTCGGTCAGTGTGTTTTCAAGCTTATCATACTTTTCACAATGTCAACCGATTTGACGATTTGATTTGGGACTCTGGGTAAACAAATTAGTTATGATAGGGCAATACGGAAAATGAGAAGTAGGCGGAGCCTTCAGAGTGAAAATCGTACAAGATGGAGTGCGATGGAAAACAAGGTTTGCTCTTTATCTTCATCATTGTATTTATCATCGACGATCTTCGGAGAGGTGCTTCGTTTTTCAGGTTGATTATCTGCGATTACTTCAAGCGGTGTATTCTCGCCCAGTTTGATGTCGCACTAGAGCATATTCAGGATTGGCTCCAATGAATTCCACCTCCTCTACTAAAGGATTATACTTTGTTTGCCACACATTTTTTTTTTAAGAAATACATTTCTTGAATCTGTTAACCAAGAAATTAGTGATGTTCCATAATTAGATCGACGATGATGGTTGAATATACGTTCATGCGATGTACAATTAATGGAGGTGCAAAGTAAATATCGTACAGATTGCAATGCATCGTATAGCACAATTTCCTATTGAGATATTTTAAGGTTTCGAGTTCTCAAGGCAAGTGATATTGCTTTCCATATTATACCATTGTATCGTTCCGCTTGACCATCTCCTTCAGGATTATAAGGTGTTGTTTTGCTGGTGGCTACTCCTCGAGAATGAAGAAAACTAACAAGATCTCGTGATATGAAAGATGATCCTCTAGCAAAACAAAAATACAATTTGATAATTGTAGAGGAACTCATGTCTGGGCATGGAAAAGCGAATGGGAATCGAGAGTACTCATCTATTATTGTAAGAAGATATTTATTTTGTGATGTACAGTGGCCCTTTAAAATCTATATTAAAGCGCTCCAAAGGAGAAGTTGCTTTTATCAGATGTCCATCAGCATTCTTCACGAATCTTGTATCAGTGTAAATGGCAAGTTTCGAGTTCGTATTAAATGGAACTATCTTGTGGTTCCCGGATGACATAGTGATTGATGTAGTTCATATAGTCTGTTTTCGCTGGTTGCTCCACAAATTCTTGAGAAGGCATCAGTTACTACGTTTGCATTTCCTGGACGATATGATATATCATAGCTATAGCAAGAGAGTTCCAGTCGCCACCTCATAGAGTGTTTTATATCAAACATAAATGATACTGATTCTTGATTCGTGATTAATTCAAAATGCCTTTCCAAAAGGAAATATCTCCATTTCTGTATTGCTTCCACGATTGCGAGACCTTCTTTCTCAACAGCCGAATGTCGTCATTCACAATCTGTAAGAGTTTTAGAGTAGAAAGCAACTATTCTTCCTGCTTGACTTAACGTTGCTGCAATGACAAATTCCGATGCGTCTGTCTTAACAACCAAAATTTCATTGTAGGTTATAATATAGACAAAAGAATTGGCAATATAATTTTTCAATTGCTCGAAGTCGTTCACATTATAAATCGGCAATGAAAATGTTTTGTAATTTACTAGGCTTTGTATTTTATCGGAGAATCTATGTATCCACCTGGAGTAATGAGCGAACATACCCACAACCCTTCGCAGAGAGTTAGTGTCCTTTGGGAGTAATAAGTTGAGGAGAGGCTTGTCTTTCAGCGTCAGGTTTCAAAATTTTATTTTTGATAGTATAATCGAGTAGATTGATAGTTTTTTGGAGGAGTGACATTTTTCTTCATTCAGAGTCAATCCCTACTCGTCCACAGCCTTAAGGAAATCTTCAAGATTCTTATCATGAGATTTCTGATTCGCGACACAAACTGTTTCATCATCATGGTAAGCAAACACTTCCTTCAAGTCTTCTTTAACTAAGTTGTCATCTATAACTGTCTGAATGCATGATTCGCCGTTTGTGACTCCGATCGGAATTCGACGAAACTGATACAAGTGTTATATTTGTATTTGATACAAATTGTCATAAACTTGGAACGGGAATGACGGGATACGAAATGAATACGCAAAGTGCAGATTGACGAATGAATTCATTCGTGTCTCTTGTATGTGTTCGTTCTGTGCCAGATCGTTAAGGGTGGGTTTACAATAAGTAAGGCACACAATACTTTATGACGTCATTGCAACAATAAGCGGCTAGAAGCTTCAAATGCAGTCAACGGTTTATCAGACTCACGAATTGGTAAGTATTTGATAATATGCACTTTTACTTTGGAGAAGATAAGTAATGTAAATTTGTTAGCAGTCTGTGAATAATTCAGAACCATACGTCTTTTGTGATTTCCACTCCTCGTTACTAAAACTTGAGCTCGCTACGGCGAAACTCTATTTCTGCTTGTAAAAAATTTTTATCTTCCTCGCAAAAACGGCGTGATCTTGTCGATATAGGTCTACTAATAATAATGAAGGTGGCTCAACTTTGGCTCCTGTGAGACAGCAAATCAATAAAGGATGATTTGGCCCACCAAAGAATACATCAGCTCGAGAATGAAGCTTCATAATATCATGTCCAATGATGACATCACTGCAAAGGTTTCAATGCCTGTACATACTGATCTATGTTTTCCTCAGCTTTTTGTCTTCTCGTGGCAAGTATATGTCTCGCAAACACTTCGTTAACTTGCTTTCTGTATAATTCTTGTAGAATTTCCACAGCTGATAACTCGTAAAATCACCGATGAACTGATACTGAATGAGACACATATTTTATCAATAGTTTGAGTTTGTCAGTATCAGACAGTTGATTCTCCGATTGAATCCGAAGTCTCTAAGAAATTTTTAAAAGTCTTTTCTACATTCCTCTTAAAATTTGCACCTGCAATTTTCAACTGGAAATACGAATAATCCTCAATTACGTTGTAATTAGCGCTAATTACGATAACACAATTGCAAACATTGTGCAAATTTGTGGTAAATCATCGTACAGTCACCCCTAAAATGCTTTGAATTTGCACACTTGTCATGCGTACGGAACATCCAAAAAACATAGATAACGCTAAAAACAGTCTCAGAGGCAGATTTTTAGGGGTCACAAAATAGCAAACATCATTTTCGTATTTTGCAAACTTTGCTGGTATAATTTTAGGTCGCCAATTGAGTTTTTTCAGTATCCCGGGAGATGGCAGGAATGAACAGTATCTTTAGAAGCAATTTCTGCAAATGCCACAAAATTACAAACTTTATGCATTTTTTCCTTAAAGTTCTGCTATGGCTAACAAGTCAATATATGAATTTGCAACCCTATAAAATGTCGGGAAAGCCTTTGTGCAATTTTTTCTCAAGGTTCTGGGATGGCAAACAAGTTCACCTATAAATTTGCAACCCTATGAACCTTTGGGAAAGCAGTGTAATGGAATATTGTCGATTGAGTCGATTATCGCGCATGACAAAAAATTTCAAACTTTGTGCAATTTTTTCCCATACTTCTGGAAAATCGTTAAAGTTGACCTACGGATTTGCAAACCCATAAAACTTCGGCAAACCCTCATCGTCCGGCTTTTCGACGCAATCGCCGTTATCACCCTTCCGTTCGCCTCGGACTAGACAAAGCGATTCTATGTTTGTTCTATTTTGGAATTTTTTTCCTTTGTCAAATTCTTCTCTCGTTCTTAAAAAGGAAGTATATTTATATTTTCGTTTGAGTGATCATTTTGTCCAGAACAATTTATTGCTTATTATAATTTTTTTAAGGTTTTAAATTTTTCATAAATTATGTTTTGAAATTACTCATATTTTGTGAAATTTTGGATTTCATTATTAGTTTCACGTCGATAACAGACATTTTTGTATAACTCCTTGCCCTTAATAAATTCATAGCTACGTCCTCTCCCCTGCACCGCCCAGAACCAAATTTATCAGCATGGCCCCGCTGCGAGTGATGCCGACTTGTCACGAATGTTTCGATAGGTCATTGAGCATTGAAATTCATTTGATTCTCACTTTTTCCAATAGCTTAAAGATTTTTAGACTTATTTTCTAATCTAATTATCTACGTTGTGTGTAGTAACAGACTGAAAAAACTTACTTCAAATGTACCTATATGTAATCTCGAACACGGTCAATAAAAACGTTATTTTTGTTTATCGCACTCTAAAGTACTTCTTGATGCAAGACGGTTCTGACCAGTTCTTATACTTTATTCAGATCGAACAATATCAAGAATTTAACAGTTTGATGTATCACGGTTATAATGTCGAAATAATTTATTTATCATAAAAGATACAACCAATATGTAATGTCAAATGATCTTTCCTTGTAATCCATCCTATCTTACTGATTATAATTGGTTTCGTATACATTTGACAGATGGTCGACTCAGGAGGTACAACATCCTCACTTTTCTGTTTTGTTTGCTTTGGTAAACAATTTTTTCAGAGTTTTTACTGTTTCTACTGGTGTTTTCAAAGCATTCCAAAGCCATTGAATTTTTTTTAATGTTCTGAAAAGTTCGGACATACTTATGAATTTCTTTATTTTATAATTTGCGAATAATCTAAATACACTCACATGCAAAAAACGCAACAAGTTAATATTTGGTTAAATTTGAGGTCTCGTAGGTTTTTCATTATTGGTTCAATTTTAAAAATAATTGTTTTCATCAAACTGTACATAAAATTATTAATTCAAACTTGCACACTTGGTCTTTCGTTATTGCTGGGGTATTTGTCATTATACAGGGTTAATTAGAAGTTTGTGGTTGAACCTTGATTTTAAAATATCCTGTGGAATAATTTCGTGGTCAAATTCTTTAAAATTGCCAATTTTTGCTAGGAACCATTCCTTTTCAACATTTTGTTTTTTGGTTCATGCCTTTTAGTGCAGTAGTTCATTTTTAAGAGAGAAATGAACTCCAAACAACAGTTTCTCCAATTTTAAGAAATGTTACTTTTGACGAGATGGCTTTGCTCATTGTGCCATAATTCCAGTTTGACAGCTCCATTTATGAGTCTATCAATGAGAAGGCAGCAATATATTGTTCAGTTATAATAATAATCAATTATTACAAAATGTATTTATGCAAACCTACCGTATTAGTGGCTATTGGTAGAACAAGGAACGGGAAAAATCAACATACTCGGAGCTCGCTGGGTGAACTCAAAATATTCTTTCACCATCAAATTTTAGAAAGTTGGATCTAGGAATCTCTCGGAGTACTTTTTCAATATTTCATAAAACATCTTAAAATGAATGGCAGAAATTAGATCACATTCTCTATTTTTATCTCAATAGTTATATTTTTTTTAGAAAGAGTACTTCGAGAAATGCATCACTTTGACTTTTATCTTTGTTGACAAAAAAATTGCAGGGATCCATTCAAAGTGTGTTTTGCTGAAACCCTGCGGACTCAATTTTGGAGTATTTTTCTATATTGATTTGAGCGACCTCACATAACTATGCACTTTTGCTGGATACTATGGATACTTGAATGAGTTTTAATAGCCCCCCCCCTAATTTTCGTTTTTACATTTTTTCACAAGATGCATTTGTCTGAATCCCTTTTCTTACCTTACTATAACTTTTGAACGATTTGATGTGAAATAACAAGACAGAATTTTTTTTGGATGAAATGAAATTTGTAAAATTTTTTAGATGGTTGAAAAGAGAATTGAATTATCTTTTCACGATGTGACACATGATACATGACCATTTAAAATGTTTTAGTTGACGTGCCCCCCGCGCCATCTATCGAGCAATCACAGTGTGTTCCATTTCAAAAAGTAGTTTCGGTGAAACCCTCCAAACTGTTTTTTATTTATGTTTGTACGTCAAACTGTTCAAAGATTAACAGGGGAGGGGACTATTAGACCGGGAGATAGTGACACAAAATATTTGGTCATTTGTACCAGTATGGCGGTTCTTCCGGGATCTAATTACGGAATGACAAAAAAGAAAATGATGGTCATAGCGCTGGTACCGGCGGCCCAATCGCGTTGGCGGTAATCGAACGTGTCGGATAAATAACGAGTGTCGAACGATTTATTCCACAAAAATGCTTGTATTTTCCGATAGTCGATAAGAAAAGAAGTAGGCGGTAGCGTAATGCCATACTTCTCCGGTGTGACTTACAGCCCGCCATACCGACACGAATACATTAATTAAAAAAAAACACATATAAACAAATGCAACCATTTGTACCAAGCTAATTTTTGCGCAGCTGATCATCGTCGAGTAGCCATTCTCGGAAATCACCTTGCCATACGTTTCCGACGGTTCGCAATGGCCGCCATACCACCGCAAGAGAGTACATTTTTTTTTCGCTGAACGATTTGTACCAGTATTGCATTTGGATTTGGATTTTTGAAAAGTATTTGATAAAATGTGACCGTTATTATATTTCCCATAGCTCTGGTAGGTTAAAAATTGCTGACATACTTGAAAAACTTATTTATTCGACACGTTTTGAAAATACGACTGTAAAATACGTAAAATCATTTTTTCACTACATGCTATCATTGTATTCTGTTCGTTTGGATGTAATTCTACCTAAAAAAAAGTATCTATCATGAAGTCCCGTGGTTTTTGTTCTGAACCATTTTTGTCTACCTATATGCCGATAAAAGCGGATTTCATATCATATCTGAAGTCTACTCATACCTACCTACATCTTCAACTAATTCATTATTCGAAATATTCATCCTAATGAAGAAAATATTGAACTGGAATGTCATACCTATATTAGTGAATTCTTCCCTTTTAAAGTTACTGGGCAATATTGTGTACATACAAATAAATCGTAAAAGCGGATAGCGTTTGATGACGATCATCGAAGACTCGAAGGCCAAATTTACTATAACTGCAATATTTGACACCCCAATCAGTTAGAGTGAGACGCTTTTCTTTATGATTAAGCTCCGCCTCCGTCGGTCAGGATTCTTATTTCCCCCTTTACACCCCAGATTTAGTTTGACCTTCTTATGCTACAGACCTGTTTTCCCGACGGCTTATAGGGTTGCAAATTTATAGATAGCCTTGTGTGCCATACCAGAACTTTGAGAAAAAATTGCACAAAGTTTGGAATTTTGTGTCACCCGCGAAAATCGACTTAATTGACAATATTCTGTTTCCCGGCTTTCCCGACATTTTTTAGGGTTGCAAATTTATACATAGACTTGTTTGCCATAGCAGAACTTTAAGGAAAAAATGCACAAAGTTTGTAATTTTGTAACATTTGCAAAAATTGCTTCTAAATATAATGTTCATTCCTGCCATCTTCCGGGTTACTGAAAAGCGTGCAAACTCAATAGTTATTTTTGTATCTAGTGCGCGGAATGCTCGACTATTTTTTTTTCAACTCGGCTGCGCCTCGTTAAAAAAAAATCAGTTCTCGGTCACCAAAGTATTTCGCGCATGAGATGCAAACGAAATTTTTTCTACAAACGTCAAAAATATTGTTCTAAAATATGAAATATGAAAAATAGCACTGAACTGACTTAGACTGTTTTTCCAAATCATGTAATTATTGTAACTTTGGAAATGAAATGGTATTTGTTGACAATTGGATTTTTGCTTGATTGAGGAACATAAAGGTTAAAATATAAAAATCCCATATAGTTTACATGCAGTGTGCGAAGTAAGTATTTCACACACTACTTCGCGCACGGTGTCATGGTAACGAGGGAAAATGAAAAACAGGGTCACTTCGCATATTGTTGTCAATGCGCGAACCTTGTAATTTTTTAACGTTTGTAGAAAAATGATGTTTGCAATTTTGTGACCCCTAAAACTCTGCCCATGAGACTGTTTTTAGCGTTATCCATGTTTTTTGGATGTTCCGTAGGCATAACAAGTGTGCAAATTCAAAGCATTTTAGGAGTGACTGTACCATGATTTACCACAAATTTGCACAATGTTTGCAATTTTGATATCGCAATTAGCGCTAATTACAACGTAACTGAGGATTATTCCTATTTCCAGTTTAAAATTGCAGGTGCAAATTTCAAGAGGAATGTAGAAAAGAAGTTTGTTGATACATCAACAATTTACACAAAGTTTGCAATTTTGCCCAAGGACATATTGCTAATTAGCATTTTATGCGAATTTGCCTAGTTTCCCGTCTGCGGATTTTTGTGCAAATTTTTATATTGAGTCTATACTGGATACCTTAAAATATGACGGTGCTAAAGAAATGTTTGTAATTATTGTGAATTGCCGGTCTATTTTGACTGGCCTATGAGAGTAGATTCTAAGTTCAAGGATTGTTGTCAGACGATATGAGTTATAATATTACATTTTGGTTTGTTAGACTATTCTTTTCTATGAACGTTTAAGCGTCTGATATTGCCTTTGGATGGACAGAAATTTAGTGATAAAAATTTGAATGAATGACCAGAAATCGATAGTGTTTTGAACCAAGTTTAAGGGTCAATAGTCCGGGGTTATTGGACAGTTCAGAGATTCTTGGTTGGGATAGTTTGCTGCTTGCCAGGGTGAAGCATCTCTAACAATGGGAGGTTTTCTCAGTTCTTTGATATGTACTATTTCTTTTTCATTTTAATTCTGTTCTCTTGTTATTTGGACTCGATTTCGTTCCAAAATTGGATGTTACTTTTTGTAACCAATTTTCGTTTTTTTGCAATTATTTTTTCTTCAACTTTTTGGAGCACATGTCCTAATTTTTTCATGGTTTTCTGCATAATCAGTAAATGATGAGTTTGGTAAAAATATTTCGTTGGGATTTCGGGAATTTGTGTGTCCGAAAGTCAACTTAAATGGTGTGTAGTTGGTTGAGCTTCGTTTCGAATTATTATATCTGATTATGGCATAGTCCGTAATATTTTCAGTTTCGTTGGGGTTGGTTTCTTTAAGTACTCGAAGATGTTCTATAATTGGACGTAGTTATGCAGAAACCTACCAACCCACAAAAGTTGAGAAAGATTCTTAATGTAAATATGCATGTATTAAAACTCATTCTGTAATTTGCAGAAGCCTACCAACCCTACAACACATCGCAGCCCTGACGTTGTAGGGTTCTGCAAATAACAGAATGAGTTTAAATAAATTTATATTCACATTAACAACCTTTCACGATTTTTGTGGGTTGGTAGGTTTCTGCATAACTGCATCCAATTGTGGAGTGAAATCGTTCAGCAATGCTATTCGATTCGTGATGCGCTAGTGTAGTGAAATGGATTTTAATTTTGTGCAAATTCAAGATTTTTTCTACCGTTTGATATTTGAATTCGGTTCCGTGATCGATTACTAATTTTTCTGGTCTGCCAAAATGACAGCTACTCAATTCACTGTCGATTGCGTGACGTTCTTATCTCTGATTGGCCATAGCCTAGTAGCGAAAGCCTTTTACAGTTTTTCTTATAGTACGGTATCAAATCAATCTTTATAATTTATCATTTTTTTCTAACCCGACGAGCCGCCATGTTGCCATTTGAAAAAAAATTATAGAAATTTAAAAAATCAACTCCACTTAGCTGAAACATTTTGACAAAAACAGTAAATTTGTTGTCTTCCAGAGATTTTAGGACTGAAATTAGTTATTTGAACGTATCCATCGCCTTCTAGAATGAGAAATAAATTTTTGAAAAATTGTTACAAAAAGTAACAAATGATACTAGGTTGTATTCTTAATGTCATATGGTGACAAAAAACTGGAAATATACCAGGATCCCATTTGAAAATCGGAAGTTTATGAGTTACTTATCAAAAATTGCAGTTTTATGCCTTAACCCGATCCTACAAATACGATATCATTATAGAATAATATAGAATTACCAAAATTTGAAAATATTTCAGGTTTGTTCAGAGCAGCAATAATGCAAAGCGGGTCTCCCTTGATCTGTTGGGCTCTTCAAAAATATCCACAATATGTGGCCAACAAGTATGGGTCTCTACTGAAATGGAATTCCAAAATCTTGTCAGATCTATTGGGATCATGGAAAGACATTCCTTCGGATGAACTCTTGGATAGATTACAGAGTACATCGGTAGCAAAACTCAAACAATTCTCTGATGTGTCAGTAAGTGAAGAATAACGTTATGATGAAACATTTCTACTTTTTGAGGAAAAACGCACTTCTCAAGATGGAACACTAATATTCATAATCTTTGAATGACCAATCGAATTGGAGCACAGTACATAGATATACTTAATCCTTAGAAATTTTTCATACAAACGGCTCCATTTAACATTCATAAAACCACCCAAATCTTTACGAAGGAACAATTTAATTTAACATGATGACCAATTCTCTCTTTTGCTGGACTCCACTTGTGAGTATTCGCTTACCTAAATCCTGAATCTGGCACAGCCGTTAGAGCAAAATAAAAAAAAAAATTGTGCAGTATTTTATAACTTATTAATATCTATTTTATAACACAACTTTAAATTTTATAACTCAATTGGTTCCGGAGAAAAAGGGGTTGTGCTAGCTTAACGCTTAAGCTGGCACAGCCATCACGTAACTTTTTTCCTGGTGAATTTATTCGGATGATTGAAACGCTGGGATTCATAACGTTTTAATAACTTCCGAATGATATACAAGGAGTTTTGAAATTTTCTTTCCTAAAGCACAAAAATCACCGAATACTCGAATTGAACTGCATAAATATCAATATTACACTTCTTCATTTTCTAACTTTTGCAAAATTGAACATTGCGAGGACACTAAGTGATAATTCTTTCATATGGCCGATTGTGGGAGGTCAATTCCAGTGAAAACTAGTAAAATCGTCTCCGAAACGCAATGAGACGGAAATCATAACCAAGTAACCATCTGTTCCTACATTTTCTAACACGTAATGCGAAAAGATTTGTTTGCTTTTAAATCACGCAATCTTCTGATTCTCTCATTTTCTAACTCCAACAAAATGACCGATGAATACATATAGGTGATGTATTCATCAATACTCAACCCATGTCATATGAGCAGGAAGGAAAATCCGCTAAAAAAATTTTTTTAATGTTTTTCAAAACTTAATGCTACCGAGAGCCTAGAAATTTCTCAACTTTTCAGCCTCCTGTTTTTATAACTCCAGCACAAGAATGGCCGAAATGAATTAGGGAATAGAAACAGAATAACTTGAGGATGTCTGCTTTGATGTGAGCACAATAGTAGTGATAGACAGCGGATAATGGATAGTAATTAGAGGGTAATTAGAGTTTAATTAGAGGATGTACTTAGAGGGAGTACTTATAGACATATCCAGTAATGAGAGGGAGTACTTAAAGCTATCTAGAAGTACTTAGGGACCTAATTACATGTAATTAGAGGTTTGTAGGTGTATCTAGAAGTATAGCGGGTAATTGAAGATACAGCTTGTATATGTACTTGCAAGCGGTACTTTTTTTTCAATACGCAATTGCTTATTGACCTTATGTACCTCTCAAGTACTCTTAATGTAAAAAGAGATCTATATCCAGTAATGAGAACCATATGTACTTAGAGATATCTAGAAGTATTGTGGGTAATTGGGCTACTTGAAGGTGTTCGAAGATCACATGTAATAAGAGGTACAGTGTATTTAGAAGTTTTGCAAGTGATTGAAGTTGTTCGCGACGTCATACTCGAAAAATCGCACGTGTTTGAAAGACCATTTTATCCACTCATACTTTAATATACTATTACGCACTGTTGGCGATTTTACGCACAGGTGATTTTTCACACACTTGTGCAAAAAAGTATCACTTTACGCAATTTCAACAGTGTGTAAACACTTAGTTTACAATTATTTAAAGAACTGTATATACAGGCCGTTTTTTTTGAAGACGATTAAATGGGAAAAAATGTAACTATTGTGGTGAGCAGTACATTGGTCAGAGAAAATCTAAGGGGACTCTCGCCCTTCCCGACTTATACAGGGAAAACTAAAAATGCTGTTTTCGGTTTTTTACGAATAGAATGGTTATTTCAGAAAATATAAAAAAATTAAAAAGGAAAGTTTTATTGTATTCAAAATGTACTAGAACTACGTAATGATGAATTTTTAATTAAACGTTTCGTGTCAACACGGCCACCATCAACTATTTTTTTCAAATACGGACCTGTCTATTTCATCACAAATATTGATAAAGCGATGAAATCAACACTCAGTGGTATATCACACTTGACATTTTTATAGCGTTTCATATAAAATAACTGGCATCATCAGTGACAACAATTTTTAATTACGGTCCTGTCGTTAGTTATTTTGTAAATTGTTTTGATTTCTACAAAACTCATTCAACTATTAGGATACTTCAGTCATTACCCAATACTTTCGATAGGAAGATATTTTTCCTTTTTGGGTATTTTTGTATTACAGTAATCCTTGATTCAAGGCTGATTTCTCCTGTATCAATTTTTACACGAATTATTTTCATAATTTTTAATCCTGGAAGTAATGAAAATATCAGTTTTTGATCAAAATGCAAGTGTTGTCTAATTTGGTAAAATTAAATAGCATCTCACTTCTTTTACCATATTTGAACACGTAGGCTTTGCTTGATTTCTATGGCAGGAAAAATAAACGAGTTGTTGATATCTGTTAGGAACAGTCAGACATTTAAGCACTCGGTTACATATTAAAGATGTATTTGAATGACGAAAGAACTGATATGCTATTTACTTATGCAAAATCAAATAGAAATCCTCTTTTGGCAAGAAATATGTATGGTGAGCTATACCCGAATCGTCGCATTCCAAACATTCAAATGTTTAGACGATTAGAAAGAAATTTGAGTGACTGTGGTGCATTTGACAGAAATAAAACTAGAAAATGTGTTGTTACTGGAAGTATAAGGAACCAAATTAATGTTTTGGGTAAGCAAATATTACCTTTTAAAGAGAAATTACCCTCGAACTTGGGATATCTGTGAAATTTACCAGAAATATTTTGAAAAAGAACAAATACAAATGCTACAGGATACGCAAAGTTCATCACTTTAATGAAAGGGATTACTGAAGAAGAGTACGGTTTGCGAAATGGTTAAGACGTAGAAATAGGGAAGTTCGGGAAGGGCGGATATGAAATTTACGATCGTTTAAGAGGGACCAACTGCCTAATCTTTACAAATACCTCGAGTGCGGTGTTTGTGTCATAAATATTCCTAATTTTGAAAGCGTACTGTATTGTATTTACAAGAATAGTTTTATGGATTTTATGGTATCATTCATTGAAGATTTTCAGAAAGATACAACGTTAAACCTCCTAGCTACTTTACAAAATAAATTTTTGGCGCAAATGAAATAATTTCTGAAGGCTATGCGTTCTCTGTATGTGGATAGAAGAAATAAGAGTTTTGTGAATTTCATACAAGATATGCTGCAAAAAATGTCAGAAAAAATAGTGGTTTACAATGCTGAACAAAAAGCAGCGGAAAAATGATGAAGAAAAATTATAATTTGCAGATGAAGGCTGGAAGAATTTTATCGTGATTTCTGATCATTCCTACCTATTTTTAAATCTCTATTTTCAAATCTCTGTTTTTATCTGTGTGGTCGGTGGATCAGCGGTCTAAGGAACAGGCCGTTCGAAACTCCAGCATAGCGATAGTCGGTTCGAGTCCGATGTAGGTACGAGAATTTTTCTCAACTACTTTATATCGGATCGATAGGCGACCGCATGCCTTGTTGAAAAACAAGTGTATTGTGAGTTGTCTAGATGCCAATCTCGTCTGGTGCTAGCTTGGAGTGCACACCGACCACCCTAGGTGGTGCTGTAGGTTTTCCGGGTTTTCCTACAGCTGAAAAGTGAATACATTACTTGAAACATCAGTAAGTCGCCCCGGAGCGCCACGGAAAATAATAATAATAATAGCCGTCCTTTACCCGCACAGGCTATGCCTTTGGGTACACTCAACGAGTGTTTATGAGGGAGTATTATTATTATTATCATTATTATTATCTACCTATACATTTATGTCATCAGTTTTTCGCATTTTTTAGTCTTTTAGAATTATCTGACATTGTCACATTAGTGTATTGTGTAGTTATGTTAATGTATTTTATTCTTTCGTGACTGAAATGAAATGAAATGAAATGAAGATAGAAAACAGGCGTCAAAGAAAATTCAGGCAGCTGCTAAAATACAGGCCAAATAGTACAAACAGCTTGATGAGGCATTTGATGGCAAAAAGTTATTTTGTAAGTAACTCACATGTTGAATTTTTTTCAATATTTCCATCATATTATATTTCTCTACTACTCATTATCATCTATATAGCATTTCAATACCTATGAAGATAGATGTTTCTTTTATTCACGAGGGAAATAGTCAACAATCATTTTTGTTATGGATTAGGAAATTCTGATAAACTACACGACAATGAAACAAGCCGTCAGCCATTAATATATTTTTTTTTGCATTTTGACTGATAGTTGGCTATTCTACTAAATTCAAATTCGTTTAATAAAGTGGTATTTCACCACATAGAACTGTCACTTCACTGCATAGTAATGTCACTACCAATTAAACACAGTTTGAAAATTGTTAATTTTTTTCCATGATTTTTTATTTCAATAAAATATTCGTCCGTTAATGGTGTTTTCTTTTTTTAAAAACTAAAAGCTCGTAAAAAAGGAATTTATATTTTTATTACTTACAAAAAAAAAACAATTTATCAAATCTTGGTGCAAACTGCACAAACTTTGGGCATTTTGAGTTGATATAAGGGGATCCGACAGAAACTACAATTTTCACATGGAAAGTCATAAACACGGCCACTGATATGATCCTCAAAATGTTTGTGATGTGTAGCATCTCCAACCATCTGCCCTTAATTGCCATAGCAATTCAAAAACATGGAATAAAGACGAGACACCGTCCTTATTATCACCTTCGTTGTTACACAGCATAATAACGTCGCCGGTTGTCGCCAATGCGTTTGTGGCGCATTGATTTTTACACACATTGAATCGGGAGCCACCCGCGGAGCAAGTTCCTGAACATCTTCCATAACTTCATCCTCGTATCGACTATCAATATCCATATGCAAAACCATTTTCATCAACTCGCGACTAGATAGAGACATTTTTCAAAAACACTAACACAGATGGTGCACGGAAAAAGTAGAATTTTTCAGAATGAAATGTATTTTATTCCAACACTGCTTTTATATTATTCAACCGTGGGTGGTGGGTCAAGTCAACCCTTTCGAATCCTTCAATTTCTTATTTCTTCAGCCCTTTCTATACACGTTTGGAACCACACATTTTTGAACCATTATGTAAAATCTTGCTTCACTTAAAAAAACAATACATATATTTCAAATGAATTTCTGTAACTATCTTTCCCTTATTACATTATAGGTTATCAAAATAGAAGATACAAACACACTCTCAATACTCTATTTCAAAATAAACAGAACAAATTATGTCATGTTATCACCGTTTTACTCATCTTTTTTTGCTTTGTTTTGAGTGCATGTATGAATTCAGACACACACACACACCCTCCCACACCCAATAGTGAATTGGAACGATTAATTTCTATGAAGTCGAAACCTCCCTTCTCTCCACACTATCACACAAAGTGAGAAATTTTTGGTAACTTCATGAAATATAAATTCAATTTCTTATTTCTTCAGCCCTTTCTATACACGTTTGGGACCACAAATTTTTTGAACTATTATGTAAAATCTTGATGCTCTTAAAAAAACAATACATAAGGAATGAATTTCTATAACTATCATTCCCTTATTACATTATAGGTTATCAAAATAGAAGATACAAACACACTCTCAATACTCGATTCCAAAATAAACAGAACAACTTATGTCATGTTATCACCGTTTTACTCATCTTTTTTTTGCTTTGTTTAGAGTGCATGTATAAATCCAGACACACACACACACACACGCATACCCAATAGTGAATTGAAACGATTAATTTATATGAAGTCGAAATCTCCCTTCTCTGTCAGAAAACAACACTACATAGTCTAAATTACATTTTTACAGTTGGATACGATTGCGAGCGCTAAATGTAAGCAAGCCTTGATTATTATCATCCATATGGTTGGAAATGATCACCTGCAGACTAGTTTCGTGGTCACAAAGCCAAATCCCTCAAAAATTAAAAATGTTAGGAGATTTGAGCCTCCCCACACCACTATGTTGTCATTGGTGACATTTGGGTAACCTTGGTACATAGGTACCTTTGTGTGGATCTATGACCTTGCCATGTCCTTGAGATGGTTTTGAAATTTTGGGTTTGACCTTGATGTATTTTTTTGGGTGGTGTTCAGGGTCTGTGTCTGTGATGCAGCGACTACTATCTACTCTCTGTCCTCTATCGATGCGGTGCAAACTCGCACATGGTGGGGGCTTGGCATCATATACGCGATGCATGAGTCTGTGGTGGGGGTCTATTATAAAATAAGTGGGTATGGTGATATGAAATCCGAAGTTGTATACCTAGCAGTCGAGCAGTCAGCAAGAGTAGTGAAGTTATTCAGTGCCTACACAGCGAGAGAGAGAGAGATAGAGATCAGTAAGTGTGTTTTCCTATTGAAAATTATTTATATTTTCCTTATATATTTTCATAATGTCAGTGTCAAAGGTGGATTTACAAAAAATCTATTATATAATTTAACAAGAGATGGAAGTGTTAGAGCAAAAAGTAATATCATCTTTGATTCTTTGCCACTGAATGAAGCTTACCCAATTAAGACTATGTCAGTTTGTTCTACTCGGTTTGGTAACTCTATTTTATTGATATTACTTGATGTAAGCAATGATACATTATTCAAAACATGGCTGCCAAAACGCGTTTTAGAGCAATTCACTGACGATGATGTAGCATGCATCAATTCATCACTTGGTAAATATACAGTAGCATATTTGGATTAGAGTCTACATAGCTTTGCCGGAATGAAAACGAGATCGTTGGTTAAATTTGATCTTACTGAATAATAGTTATATATAATTTCCACTTGTCATAGACTAATTCTGATTCTTCATATTATAGGCGATAACTGTAAGGAAAATATAAACACTTTTCATACATTGTTAAACACGCTCTTCGGTGGAGACATCATCAAAAGTCTAATGTGAGTAAAACTGATTATTTTTGTAGTATACTCATTTCAATAATTTTTCTTTGATTATAGCTTCATTCTTGAAATATGTGGATGCTGTATGCGAGTCAACACTGGACCGAAGCCACAGATATTTCTTCAGCTGTTGAACGGTTAACTTCTGAATTGGATGCTTTGGGCGAGGACGCTCACCATGCCACCATTTAAGATCTGAGCGTGTGCTATGATGAAGAAAGGATCCAGCACTGTATGCGTGATTTTGAGAACTACAAGAAGGGTGTGGATCTTAGCGAGAGATATACAGATAGTTTTTTCGATCTACATCAACTGTGCGACGCAATGATTCAAACTTGCGTGACATGACTGACGACTCACCTATGACATCACATCAATTTATTGGAGATACCCTGCTTCGTTTTTTCGGAGGCGTTTCATTGAGATCCGTTTCATTTCTGTTGACGCCAATATTCATATCATTTATATTGCAATAACAACAGAATATTTTTCGCGGTACAGAACCATCATTCACATCAGAATCGGAAATATCATCACTTTCATTGCCAGCATGATGTTCACTACAATATTTGTATTTCTTTATGTCCGGATCATCTTGGAGATGTTTGGGTAACTTTTCCCAAACCCAAGCAATCTCATGTGCTGCACATGCTAGAATTACCGCATAAAACTGTATCGAACTTCTGCTGGCGGTCATAGTTATACAGAATTTTAACATTCGATCCTTTTTGAAAGTATTGAATCATTTCTATTGGTGGGGGTAAATCACCAAAACTATCAAAATATGTTATTTCTCTGCCACATTTTCTATATGCCCACCCAATGTGTTCCTGGACCACTCATTTCTTCCAAATTTAAAATGGCGGTCTCGCGATGGCGTGGACCTGAAAATGGTAATCTGTCTGTCACGCATGAAAATGCCTCGAAAATATGGAGTTTTTATTTTCTTGTCATAATATTCGAGGTCGAGATCGGTGAGAGGTCTTCGAGGAAGAGAATCAACTAGTTTTTTGGATTGGGTATGGTTTCAAGTAGAGTCCCAGTCCTTTACGATAGGGTTTGAGAAATACACCACTGCCACTTTTACCCAATGCAATAGCTTCCATTTCCTTATTGTGACGATTCGCTTTCATCAAAGCAACTCTACTTGATTTGGCTGAATTTACAGATTTGGTGATGCCTGAAACAGCTAAACTTCCGAGAGCAGACAATCCAGCAAAAATCGGAATCAGTGGTAGAATTCCACCGACCTTGAGAATCGGAATTATGCGAGGCGTGCGGATTTTTTTTATCCCAACTGCAGCTTTGAGATATTTACGTGCCGCTTGCAGTGCCACTGTAGTAGCTTTTTTTCTATTATTTGTAACGAATTCATCACCTTCAGCGTTTCGTAATACATTTCGCACTTTATGAACCACACCAGCACCGAATGCAACTTTTCTTATTTTATTTTTTGTTTTCTTGGGATGATTTTTTTTTCTTCTTGATATCATCCACACTACATCCCATACTGAAACGTCTCTTTGATTTCATAATGTTGGTTACTAGTAGAGCAGCTGCTCTTTCACAAATTCCAGCGTCCTTCGATTTAACCCAATCCCAAGCTGTGTATTCGAGTTCTTTGTCTGCTTTATGTCTCGATGTGAGATCAGTTGGATATTTCGAATATTGAATGTCGTGACGTTTACACGCAATATCCAATTTATTAATACCGGGATTGTTGCGAGCTAAGCGCTGTCGCAATTTTGTACCTGGTCCACAGTATTGATAATCTCCAGGTAAATGTAGCTCGAACGGTAGTTTGTTCATTAAGGTATTAACAAAACCACGACCTTTTATTTGTCTCTTTCCACTTACAGTACGTCCGTATCGTTTCGTGATAGCCATTTGAATGAAATGTCCATTACAAGTCATTGCTCACATAGTATCTGACCACGGCACGATGCGCATTGTACAGCAGAAAGAAAAGTTCACCGTAGACAATCTAGTTGAAAAATTCGGGTGTGGATTGAATGTTCAGAAATCATTGCGACATGGCCCACTACTTCCATCATCTGTTCGAGGACTCATAATTGGACCATCAAATTGTGGAAAGACGAATGCAATGATCTCGATTTTGACTCACCCCCAAGGCTTCAGATTTGCAAATGTTTATGTATATTCGAAATCACTCAATCAGCCAAAATACCAATATCTACGAAATGTTTTGGAACCCATAATGGGGTTAGGTTTCTATACATTCAGTAATACTGCAGAAATAGTGGAACCATCCGATGCTAAACCAAACTCCGTCTTCATATTCGACGATGTGATATGTGAAAAACAGGATATCATAAGATCATATTTCTGTATGGGACGTCACAAGGATGTCGACTGTTTTTATCTTGCACAGACATATTCACGTGTACCCAAGCAATTAGTGCGTGATAATACCAGTTTCATTGTAATATTCAAACAGGATGAGACCAATCTACACCATATATTTTCCGATCATGTATCACCTGATGTAACATTTAATCAGTTTCAATTGATGTGTATCAAATGTTGGGAAGATCAATATGGATTACTTGTAATCGATAAAGTGGAAACATTTCGTTTTGGAATGCTAATAAAGTGAAGAAATTTGAATTCCAAAGTAGTACAGCTTTATATAATATGATATTTTCGAAAAATACACACGATGTCGATGATGAGGAAATTCATCAAACATATGCCAAGATAT
Organism: Chrysolina americana; assembly: GCA_958502065.1. NCBI lineage: Eukaryota > Metazoa > Arthropoda > Insecta > Coleoptera > Chrysomelidae > Chrysolina > Chrysolina americana. The sequence goes on from OY293411.1 coordinate 69,080,643, forward strand.
TAAAAGTAACGAATGCTCCATATAAACAACACCAATTGAAGAATGGTTTCAAACATACGAATTCAAAACAATTTCGTGAAGTCTTCAAACCATTTTTATACTCATCACATTATCTGAAGTCGAACAAAAGATGGAGCTGGATTCAATTGGAAAAAAATGCTGAAAACATTTAATCGCAAGCCTGTGAATTATGTTTACTGAAACTCACCTAAAGAGTTAGTAGGTCGTTTACGGCTATTGATGGCTTCAAAGTCAGCTGGCCATACAGGGCATGACAATGATATAAGTTCGATAATTGAGAAATTACGAGAAGAAGGTATAAATATATTGATGCAATTACAAAAAATTCATCAGTTTGTACTCATTATTTGATGCTGTAACATTATAGACTGAAATGATGGATAATGAACTGAGTGATGTAAAACAACAAGTTGTCAATGAATTACATAAGCCGGCAAGACGTCATTTTCTCAGAAGAATGACCACAATCAAAGGTTTTGCAAATTTATGCCAAATTGATCTCGCTGAATTACAACCCTATGCCAGAAGCAACAAAGGATATCGTTATATTCTTGTGGTGATTGATTGCTACTCCAAATATCTATGGATAGTACCCGTTAAAAATAAAACAGGTGCGCAGCGACCAAGGGAAAGAATTTTTCAATAATGGTTTCTCATCTCTTATACGGAAATATAACATCAACCATTATTTCACATTCAGTACAATGAAGGCTGCCATAACAGAGTAATTCGAACAATAAAGATGTGGCTTTACAGAGAATTTTCAATGATGGGACATCACAAATGGTTAGATATTCTACCCATATTAACAAAGAAATGTAACAATAAAATACATCGTACAATAGGTATGAAATCCGTCGATGTGAATTCTACAACAAAAATAAAATTCGAAAGCTCCAAAGGAATGGAGAGAATGAGTGCACATACATTCCACAAGAAACAAAGGATACCTAAATTTCAAATTAATGATATTGTACGCATAAGCAAGTACAAGAATATTTTCGAAAAATGTTACACTGCCAATTTCACAACAACTATTCAAAATTGTTAAAATCAACAAAACACATCCCATTACTTATATGATTGAAGACATAGATGGGAGCCCGATTAAATGATGTTTTTATGAATTAGAACTATTGAAGACACATAATCCTGATGTATATCTAGTTGAAAAAGTATTGAGAAGAAAAAACAATAAACTATATATCAAGTGGTTAGGCTTTCTCAGTGAACATAATTCATAGATAGATAAAAGTGTTATGGTATAATATTCTCATTAATTGTATTACATTTTATTTTCAGTATAATTATTAATAAACTATAGAAAATATACAGTCGGTTTTTTTACTTTCTTACACGATTATACTACTTTTATCACTCATCCCCCATATAGATGATGCCAAATCATAAATTTTGGTCGACTTTTGAAGATCTCCAGGTCTGCTTGAAAATGTATCATAACTGTTTCTTTTCGCCAACATGAAGGTGTATACTTGAACGGTTTGGCAAGTATGAAATGAAAAACTCAAGCAATAATTTGTAACATTTTATTTGACAGTGTATGAGACATTATGAAATCATTTTTCTATAGCAATACTAGGAATCACTACGCGAAGTCTGTCCGATGATTGATTCCATCGTTTGGGATGTTTCTTCTCCAATGCCACAACTCTTTCTTCTATGACATTTATTGCAGCCTGTAGAGCTGCAAGGGTAAGTGATTTCGTTTCCTCGATTTTTTCTTCGAGAAATGAACGGATCACACAATCATCTCCATCAACAGGTTCTCCAGTATTCTTTTTCCCTGCATATCATATTGCCCATCTGTTGTCAACTTGAAACCGATACCTGCAGGTCCACGTATAGTTGATTCATTTCCACATTTTCTCTTACGTCGAAATTTATCTATTGCTCTGTTCATCCTTCTCACAAGAGTTACTTCCACAATTACAATGTCAAGAAATCATTTTTTATATAACCATTTAAATCGTTGATATTTTAATATGCCAAGTGTACAGAAAAGTTCAAGAAAAATGATCAACAAAAATCTGATGCAAGATATTTTTCATGTATTCAATAAAAAGGATTGACATATTTGGTTTTTAATTTCCATAATCATAGTAATAATAATACATTTCACATAGGTCTACATATTTTTGCCCTAATACTACGTCTGTTTGAAGATGGTCAAAAGAATTAACCATCTTCAAACAGACTGTTTTACTATGATACGAAACAATATTTGAGTGATATAAAAATGTGAAAATTGTGAACCAGGATAAATATGAATTTTCCAGTTGTGTCAGTGGAAAGAAACGTTTGGGTATTATGAATGACATTATTCCGCTAATTCAGCATTCAGTAGTGTAATAGGATAATCTAGTTTACTCTCAGGATCCATATTGAATTCGTCAAAGATTCAACCATCATATCACATATATGGATATTTTCATTGGGATCGTTCTGATAAAACTCAATATCACTATGACCCCAGGGAAGGGTGTGGGTTGTATTAGGAATAATGAATCGCTTATCATCAGCAAATGATAGTGCTACCTTATTTTTCATTTCCGTATACATATCATGTGAGATACTTCTGAACGAATTCATCTTCCTTAATATTTTTCCTCCATTTTCGACAATTTTTTTGTAGTCATCATGGGTCAATTGGTTCTTTATCACAGACCTTTTCACACCCTTGGCTCTTTTCACCTCGTTTGCAACAGACTGGACATGGTATGCTTTCGCACCTGTACCAAAAAAATTGATTATGGGATCATTGGGAAACTCATCTTTGAAATTACCCAAGACTGAAGGTGTTACAGGTATAACGAATTTTTTATCTATATTATAATTGGAGGTATCAAATCTGCATATATTGCTGTTGATGAAGTCATAAAAATTTGGAGTTTGCACCTTCAGAATTAGTGAATCAGTGATGCCGTGCTGAGCATAAAGGGGGTATCTGCAGTTTTCATGTTTTCAAAAAATCATGATTTACTATCAGGTTGGGGGCAATTTTTGCAGATATGACATTTTTCATAAACTTATAGCCGATACTATAACTCCATCACTCAAATCAACACATGTATTCGTTCTATGTTTGAGTGTCCTCTTGTGCGACTTGATTTGAGAATGCGGGACCACCACATTACAAGTATCACACATGTAAGGTGCTAATACAGGAGTTTCCATCCGTTTTTCTGAAGGACCAACCTGACGAATATCTCCGTTATTACTTTGAAGCAAACCACCACTAATGGAAGCTTCATCGTCCACTTTCACACATTTTCTCGCTGCCAATTCTCTTTGTTTAAAGTATAGATCTCCAAATGAAGATGCATTGTATGTTCGTTTTGCTGATGAAGATGTCGATGAACAACTGTCTCGTTGATGTCGAAGGTGATTGTCACTTCTTGTAAAAGATTTGCTACAAATACAAGGGAACATGTTCACAATTGTAAACTAGCTGCTCAAAATGAAAAAAACTGTGATGGAATAGCTCCTCACTTGCCATTTATATACTCGCTGAGTGGTGGGCGTATTTTGTTGGAAGGGGGTGTGGGCATATTTCGAATGTCCAACATCGCCAGTCAACTGATTATCTATTTGAGAGATATTCACGTAGACGGAAAACCTTCAAATACCACAATTACACAAGTAGCCCAATTACCCACAATACTTAAAGATATCTCTAATTACATATGGCTTTCATTACTGGCTATGGCTCTCTTTATACTTAAAGAGTACTTGAGTACCTCTCAATAAGCAATTGTGTATTGAAAAAAAGTACCGCTAGCAAGTACATATATACAAACTCTATCTACAATTACCCGTACACTTCTAGATACACCTACAAACCTCTAATTACATGTAATTAGGTCTCTAAGTACTTCGAGATAGATTTAAGTACTCCCTCTCATTACTCGATATGACTATAAGTACTCCCTCTAAGTACTTCCTCTAATTACCCTCTAATTACTATCTACTATCCGCTGTCTATCACTACTCACAATCATCCGAAATAGTGATACAGGGATGTATTCCATTATATTACACCCATCTGAGCTGACTGGGATGAAAATTTCCTCAAAATTTAATATTATTGTGTAAGTAATGCAAAAAGATTGGTTTGCTTTGAAATCTCGCACTCTATCTATTCTCTCATTTTCTAACTCTAGCACAATGATCGTTAAATACATGAACAGGAAGTATTCATCAATACTTAACCCATGTGATCTGAGCAGGAGCAAAAATCAGCTGAAAGAGTATTTTTAACGGTGTTCAAAACGTGATGTGACCGAGAGCATAGAACATTTTCAATGTTTTAGGCATTCGTAGGGGAATACTATAAGGCTTTTGAATGTTATCGTTATGTTATCGACTTTATTGTTAATAATGAAATATGGTGGATTACGTAATCCAATCTTCCACAATAAAACCTATACAATAGGTAAAGTCGTCGGCAAGTAATCAACAAAAAACAACTACTGCCTCCTACGACCATTGAATTATATTTGTTTAATACTTGGCAAAGTTTTCTACAAGAACCACTCTGCAATGCATTTCAAATATCAAAGCTGAAATTATTTTTCGATTTAATTGGGGAAACACCTCCGTACCGGTTTCATGGTCATTGCCAATCATCAGCGAAGGCTAGTTCGACCCAATTGAATCGAAAAATCCTTTCATCCTAATTGGAAATCCCTGAGACAAACACTGAGGTATGAATTCAGCGCCATCTTTGGGTTCCAGTTTAAAATGCACTCCGACTACGTGTCGACTTCAACATGAAGCCAGAAACATCATGAAAGAGGGGCGACACTACTTGACGGAAGACCATAAAACTAATAATGAAATATGGTGGATTACGTAATCCAATCTTCCGCAATAAAACCTATACAATAGGTAAAGTCGTCGGCAAGTATTCAACAAAAAACAACTACTGCCCCCTACGACCATTGAATTATATTTGTTTAATACTTGGCAAAGTTTTCTACAAGAACCACTTTGCAATGCATTTCAAATATCAAAGCTGAAATTATTTTTCGATTTAATTGGGGAAACACCTCCGTACCGGTTTCATGGTCATTGCCAATCATCAGCGAAGGCTAGTTCGACCCAATTGAATCGAAAAATCCTTTCATCCTAATTGGAAATCCCTGAGACAAACACTGAGGCATGAATTCAGCGCCATCTCTGGGTTCCAGTTTAAAATGCACTCCGACTACGTGTCGACTTCAACATGAAGCCAGAAACATCATGAAAGAGGGCGACACTACTTGACGGAAGACCATAAAACTAATAATGAAATATGGTGGATTACGTGATCCAATCTTCCGTAATAAAACCTATACAATAGGTAAAGTCGTCGGCAAGTACTCAACAAAAAACAACTACTGCCCCCTACGACCATTGAATTATATTTGTTTAATACTTGGCAAAGTTTTCTACAAGAACCACTTTGCAATGCATTTCAAATATCAAAGCTGAAATTATTTTTCGATTTAATTGGGGGAACAACTCCGTACCGGTTTGCTCAAGTTTGCTCGACATATCGATATCTCGTCCACACCTGAGCGAATATGTTCAAGTTTATAGTTGATCCATCTACTTTGTGCGAGCAGTGCGAGCTTGGTAAATATGGCTGGCTATGAAAAATTATTGTTATCTAGTGCTGATTTCGTTGTATTGACTTTATTGAAAAAGAAAAAACAAAGGAAGAAACGATTTTGGCAAGCAACTGTATTTACAAACTGACATATCTATAGTAGGCAGTAGAACAGGATTACGGAATGTTCCATAATTTTTGCCGAATGTCCCCTGAAGTTTTTAAAACTTTGCTAGAACTGGTGGAACCAAAAATAATGAACAATGATACAAACTACAGGAGAGCACTTTCGAAGATTAAAATGCCGTCCACACTGAACAAGCACGAACACGTATTTTCTTTGATTTACCGCCATCCTCTCGATCTTTTTTGAACGCGAACAAGCAAACGTTCGCTCGCTCGCTAGCCCGTACTCACCAGAAGATTATTGATGCGAAATGCTTGATCGCTCTTGTTCGCTCGTGCTTGCTTTTTTGGTGAATACGCACCTTTGAAATTTAAGGAACAAATGGTTACTTGGTTATGATTTCCGTCTCATTGCGTTTCGGAGACAATTTTACTAGTTTTCACTGGAATTGTACACAATCGACCATATGAAAGAATTATCACTCAGTGTTCAATTTTGCAAAAGTTAGAAAATGAAGACGTGAAATATTGATATTTATGCAGTTCAATTCGAATATTCGGTGATTTTTGTGCTTTAGGAAGGAAAATTTTGAAACTCCTTTTATATAATTCGGAAGTAATTAAAAAGTTATAAATTCCAGCGTTTCAATCATCCGAATAAATTCATCAATCAGGAATAAAGTTACGTGACGGCTGTGCCACCTTAAGCGTTAAGCTAGTACAACCTCTTTTTCTCCGGAACCATTTGAGTTATAAAATTGAAAGTTGTGTTATAAAATAGTTATTAATAAGTTATAACACACAAATTTTTTTTGATTGTGCTGAAACGGCTGTGCCAGCTTAACATACGTCTGAAGGTTTACACTCGAAGAAAATGTATTCCACATAGAGATTGACTGAAATACCCTCTTCTACAAGTCAAGTGTTATTGGACAAAAATTCCCAACTCTATATGTACGCAAATATTTGAGAATTTATTTTGGTTTGCATATTCAGGTAGTAAGTGAGCTCTTTATTCACTCAAGCAACTAACTATTGATGGAGAGGATTTTTTAAAGTTACTTTTGGTGTTGAATGAGATGAACTTGATGGAAATGGGTACTATGAATTCTGTTGAAGAATAGGTAACTTTAACTAAACAAACCAGTTCTCAAAAATACAACATTAACATAATAAAGGTACAAATGACTTTATAATGTTACTAACGCTATGGACCAATCAAATGTAAGAAGGTCAACTTACAGATACATATTGAGATAATGAATGTCAAGCGAACGTCTACCAAAAAATAATTGGAAAATCATCATGTAGGTAGATAATGAATAAACTTATTAACTCTTTGTGTGACTGAACTCGGTTGATAATACTGAAATGTTTCGAGGAAAGTTTACCTGGTTAATTTGAAGGTTGAGATAGATCTAAAAAGTTTGGAGAGCTTGGAAGAAGCAGTTTGTGGTATGGCGACTGGCTTTGAGTAAAGAAAAGAATGAATAAGAAAGTAAAAAAATCATAGATTGAGTCAGGGCAGAAATAGACAAAATTAAGGAAATAATCAGTAAAAAAATAAAAGATGACTTCGAGACAAAAATCAATAAAATGAAGGAATTAATTGGTTAGTCACGAAAACGAATGGATTCTGCGCACACCACAGAAATTTTCAACAGAAATTGAATGCTTGTTTTAAGCATGAATTTGGATGATGTTCAAACAGACACAAAGGATTTCAAGTTTAGTGCTGATCCAAGAAAGCTTGAAACTGCCTCAATTCGACAGTAAACTCCATAGGTCAATTATCGCCGACAATTCAAAGCTGTGGCTAAAGCGAATTGATGGAACACTAGCATTACGTGGCGAACCCTCACCGCCCAAGAGGAGGACGATTATGAACAGCTGATAAAGAAACCAGGTAAGTTTTGCCTCGTCCAACACACCTTGTAGACCCATTGACGAAAGCTCTGGAATTAGAAGCTGCGAAACAATCCTGCAAATGCCAAATAAAAGTCCGGGTAAGGCATATGTCGAAAGTGTAGGAAACTCAGGCACGTACAAATGTCCAACATTATAAAATTGACATCAACGAAGGTCGGGGAGAAGCAATCATAAACGGACTCATTAACAGAGAACCACGCTGTATTCTCTCAGACACAGGTGAGACCAAAATACCCGCGAGAAATAAACCATCAAATTGAAAGCTATTCACAGCAATGGGAGAGCCAGACACGGTGTGTGGCTAGTTACAGATTGAACTGATTTTGGGCAGCACTTGAGTGAAACACTGGGCCATAGGCATGGCATTACACGTTAAAAGATAAGCCCACACAAGTCTTTCAAAGTCTTCTCCGAGGTTTGTACTCGTAATGGTGCAGCTGGTTGATGGAAATGAAAACAACTACAATAGTAGCAGACATCGAGGATGAAGCAATGATTGGAATGGACATCATCAATTCCAGGGAGTTGAAACTTAATTTTGAAGGTGGTGTCCTACGTGTGAACGAAAAAGAGCTGGTGCTTCATGAGAAGGGTGAATAAATGACTCTTGTCCTATTGGGTGAATATGTGAGCGTATATGAGAAAGACTTTGCTGTATGTCAATTTGTGCCGGGAAGGGTAACAAATGTCAATTTTCACCCGGTGACCTTGAAAAAAGATACAATTTTGGAGTACTGCTCGTCAACTTCCTCTGTGATTGAAAGTGTACGTGGCACTGTTAGTAAAGCCAGCAACTTGATATTGAAATTAGAAAAACGGGTTGTCACCTCTTTCAAGGCCATAGATAGAGTTGAACAGCCCAAACTGAGAGAATTATTCAGGAATTACCATAGACATATTTGGTAACGAAGTGAGCAGAGGGAGTAGAGGGAGAAGTGGTTCTGCTGGAATTTGCATGGTCACGCATGTATCTGAGTCGGCCTTGAGGTAACGCACCGCAGAGAGTTAAAAGTTGGCCAACGTTTGCGTTACCTATTCCATACCTCACCTGAAATTTTATCATGAACGTGTCTACAAGATTTCATTTTTTCAAATTCATCTCGTTTTAGCGTTACATGAAATAGGCCTTGGTGATCAAATACTGTAGAGTAGAAAATCAATTTGAATGGGAGGATGGATGTACTATCCTCCTTTTCTTGTGAATCTATCTGATGTTGAAGAATTTAGCTTTTTAATTTCTTTCTAATGACTGCAAAGGACACCTAATCCTGCCGTCTCATTAGAGTTTTTATAATTTAATAATTTTAAATAATATCATGTTGAATGTTCCAATACAATTGCAGATTCCAGTAGAAGAAAAGAACTGTCATTCATATACTTCTTTGATTTGGACACCTGTGTATGAAGATGAAGGGTACAAGAATGAACTGGTGACTGGAATGACTCACGAACAAATCAAGAATGGCAATATAAACAAGGTGCCTCTACTAATTGGGATAAACTCTGAGGAATCCTTATTGTTCGGTAGGTGTAGTATTTTTTCAGTAAAACGTTTTTCATAACAAGATCGCCCTTCTGCCGCATCAAAAATAAATTTCATCGAACCCACCGAAAAAATTTGAGCAAGCGCTAAAATTAATGGCAGGACCGTCCCCTGCGCAATATCCCATATTGCATAAAATCTGTAGAAATCGTAAATATAATGGGATAGTTGGGAAATGGAAACAATTTGTATAATTATATCGTAAAAATTATGTATTAATAATATGTGGTGCAGAAAATTACACAAATTTCTGTATTCTGCATTTATGAATTATTTAGATATAATCAATATAAGGTACAAATTTGTGTCCGAAACATGCACCTATTTTGCAGAACTATTTTGAAATTTCAAGAAATTATGATACACTTAAAGCGAACAATTTCCGGAAACCTGAAATGAAAATAATGTTATTGATATAATGTTCATTTCATGAAAATGAGGAAAATGCAAAAATGGGTTACTCAATTATGAACATTGTGATCCAGAAAAAGCCAGAACACACTAATAACTGATTCATGAATTTTTGACGAACAAAAACGTCATTCACAAAACTTCCAGTCACAATAACTCACAGTAGAGGTAGTGGATTTTCTTACCGTCGCAGAGGACAAATTTACGTGTCGGCAGTGAGTGTGAGTGAGAGATATATTCAACGTCATAGCTCTTGAGAAAATCCACCACCACTACAATTACTAATAAGCCCAGGTGTTCTACTCAATTCATTTTACACTTATTCGAATTCTTATTCATCGAGACGTGCGCAGATAATTCTTTGGTTCCCACCACACACGCTTATAGGAAATCAACATAAAGTACCTTTTCTGGTGTCGCAGAGCATATTTTAAGAAAGTTTGACTGGACGGCACTACATCTCGTAGAATTTCTCAAACGTTTTTTTTTTGACTCGTTAGCGTTATGAAAATACAACCAAGGAAAGGGTAACAAAAAATAAAAATAGACACTTTTTAAGAACATAATATTAATAAAGTAATTTCCAAATTCTGATACCTAAACAAAGAATATATGTATATGAAAAATGATTCAATACTCAGGTGTCTTTCGCTGTCAACCAACACTTTTGTCGAATTGTCTAAACATACAGTGAGTGAGTACGTACACGTGAAAGGTGCGCTCCTGCTTTAATTGTGAAAATAGTGAGTAAAACTGGCAATCAATTTGTACTTTTGCTACCAGCCAAATTTTTAGTGAGGGAGCAACCAATTGGATAATTAGTGAACTCGATATCGGTGATCTAACAGCTGAAAACACGCTAAAACCAAAATACGAGCGAGTATCTTCTCTATATTTCGTTCTTTTTTGTTCGATCGCTCCTGATTTTTGTCATGCCACACAGCTGTCCGAAATGTTCGGCTGTTATCAGTCGACACAAAGACACAGTTAGTCTAGTCTACAAGTGCCATTTAGACCAACTTTTTTCAGCAGTCTCCGAAAATTATGATTGAGGTGTCATTCGATTCGGAATGACATCCAGATGATTTTTGAAAAAAATGAAGTTCCGCATGAAAAAATTGTAAAAGTTATTAACAATTAACTAAAAAAAAAAGATGGCTTTAGTATTTTGTAAATATCTCAAAAACTAATTAAAATTTTTTAAATCTAAAAAAAGATTCAAAAAGAGGAGGAAATTTCCTAAAAAAAAGCTCAATTCCCAGAATTGTAGCATCAATATTTATAATTTTCCCAGAGGGATGAAAATACGGCCGAAAACGGGTACTCTGGCTCGGGCAAGCCACACCCACTTTGGACACTTTAACAATAAAAATTATTTTAAAATACTAAATATGAAAATAAAAAATTGGAAATATTCAGGCACTAACTGAAAAGATTAATGAACAATAATCCGCTTGAAAAAAATTTTTATCACAATTTTTCAATTAGTTAATCAATAGTTAATTAATAATTTTTTTCTGCTTGAACATGAACATTGCAAGTGTGATAATTGTTAAACTATAAATTTAAGATTTTTTTCCTCTAAGATTTTTTTCCTCTTTTGGAGCAATTCTTGAAAGGCTTCAGAATAGAACCCCGTTGGAAAAATTAAAAAGTTTTTATTTTTCAGTTTTTTATTAACAATTTTCGTTGTTGCAAAATTAAATACTTAAATTAATCATTGAAAAAAATTTTTTTTTTTAAATATTATCAATAATCCGTTTTTATGTTATCAGGAACTACATAGAAATAATTTTTTTAAATTTTTATCTCTAATTGTTTAAAAAATTGTTATAAACAAATGCGTTGTTTATAAGATAATTGAAAATTTTTTTATGGAATTTCAATCTTTGATACAAATAATGATTTTTAAAAGAAAAATTGTTCCTTAAAAAAATTTTTTTATTGCTTGAAAACGCATTTGTTAATTAACAATTATTTTCTCCCGCATCTAATTTATATTAAGGAACCATTTTTTTTTTAAATCATTATTTGTCTTTCTTTCTGATATAAAAAAAAAAATTCCATTTTATTTAATTTTTCATTGTTTATGGAAGGATGGAAGGATGGAAGGATGGAAGGATGGAAGGATGGAAGGATGGAAGGATGGAAGGATGGAAGGATGGAAGGATGGAAGGATGGAAGGATGGAAGGATGGAAGGATGGAAGGATGGAAGGATGGAAGGATGGAAGGATGGAAGGATGGAAGGATGGAAGGATGGAAGGATGGAAGGATGGAAGGATGGAAGGATGGAAGGATGGAAGGATGGAAGGATGGAAGGATGGAAGGATGGAAGGATGGAAGGATGGAAGGATGGAAGGATGGAAGGATGGAAGGATGGAAGGATGGAAGGATGGAAGGATGGAAGGATGGAAGGATGGAAGGATGGAAGGATGGAAGGATGGAAGGATGGAAGGATGGAAGGATGGAAGGATGGAAGGATGGAAGGATGGAAGGATGGAAGGATGGAAGGATGGAAGGATGGAAGGATGGAAGGATGGAAGGATGGAAGGATGGAAGGATGGAAGGATGGAAGGATGGAAGGATGGAAGGATGGAAGGATGGAAGGATGGAAGGATGGAAGGATGGAAGGATGGAAGGATGGAAGGATGGAAGGATGGAAGGATGGAAGGATGGAAGGATGGAAGGATGGAAGGATGGAAGGATGGAAGGATGGAAGGATGGAAGGATGGAAGGATGGAAGGATGGAAGGATGGAAGGATGGAAGGATGGAAGGATGGAAGGATGGAAGGATGGAAGGATGGAAGGATGGAAGGATGGAAGGATGGAAGGATGGAAGGATGGAAGGATGGAAGGATGGAAGGATGGAAGGATGGAAGGATGGAAGGATGGAAGGATGGAAGGATGGAAGGATGGAAGGATGGAAGGATGGAAGGATGGAAGGATGGAAGGATGGAAGGATGGAAGGATGGAAGGATGGAAGGATGGAAGGATGGAAGGATGGAAGGATGGAAGGATGGAAGGATGGAAGGATGGAAGGATGGAAGGATGGAAGGATGGAAGGATGGAAGGATGGAAGGATGGAAGGATGGAAGGATGGAAGGATGGAAGGATGGAAGGATGGATGGATGGATGGATGGATGGATGGATGGATGGATGGATGGATGGATGGAAGTGAAGATGGGAGTGGGTTGAACAAAACAAAATGTCATGTGATATTAAAATAGAATGCGGGCGCCAGTCATATGAATGCTGAGCGCACTCTGAAAAAACTTAATATTTTTAACAACAAATCGCCTCGAATTTGTTGTTTTAGCAAAAAAAAAATCACAAGGCTTGAAACGCATGACAACAAATCGCCTCAAGTTTGTGGTACTCGCAAAAAAAATTCACAAGGCTTGAAACGCCTGACAACAGATCGCCTCAAGTTTGTTGTACTCTAAAAAAAAAAAAAACCCTGTTACCATACGATAATTTCAACCTAGAGATAAAACAGTCGACAACACGTTGTTAAACTGGTGTTCATGAGTCGTTGCTGGAATTCTCTACCTGAAGCAAAGAGAAGGATGGCCCAAACACAACCAAGTCTCCTACAATACAAAAAAAAGGGAAAGGCATTTAAAACGCATAACCAAACCGCCTAAGTTTGGTATCTTAGCACACTAGCGACATTCTATAAAGAATGGAAGGATTAAAACCCCGATAGAAAACCTCCTCCAAATTTCCCATCCCCCAAAAATCAATGTGGAGTGGATTCAACCCGTTTAACCGATTCCACCGAAGAAACTCCAGCCAAAACCCCAAGGACATCAGACATGGCGAACTCGTCTGCAAAATACTCTTCCAAAACAATATAATGTCCAGAGGAAATGATATTGGAACTCCAACAGCCAAACCGACCCTCCAAGCCAAATCCACCACAAGGATCGTCCAGCATTACGGGCGGGAGCTGCCATCCCAACAAAAATAGAAGAGAAAAATTTACCATAAGAAAACAGCCAAATTATGACAGACCAACCTTAGATAGATAGATAACCAAAAATAAAAAAACGTACCGATAAACACAACAAGCACGAATTCAACAAAAATATCCGGAGTTCAAGCTCATAACCAAATACTCAAGGATTGTACTTACACAAAGGACAGGTACTCACCAAAGAAGACACGAAAGATAATAAAAACTACATGCTCTTCCTGTAACTCAAACCTTGAACCCCTCAGATGTGTTATTGCCATGAGCCCGAAAATACTTTCATAAATAATAACAAAAAATGTTTTCTCAGACAATCACAACAAAACACTTAAGGGTGGTACTGATACATAGGATACTTAATAAAAGACATCAAATAAAACAAACTAATGTCCTTCCAGTAGTATCAACTATAACCCAAACAGAGATGTTACTGCCATGGACCTGAAAATACCTTACAAAATAATAACAACGAAGGTACTCTCAGCCACTAGATGGGGACTGTACCAAGTCCAAGTATCTTTAGGCATACACCAGGGATGACCATCCTTCACCCCAAATAATTAAACGACAATCCTTATAGTTATGATTCATCATCAGGTGGATGAGCTTTAAGATCCTTCACATGCCAAACTCCGCAATATTTACCAGAATCATCTTTAAGTTCATAAGTCCAAGAAGATACCCGTTTCGAAACAATGAAGGGACCGACTAATTTAGGTGCCAGCTTAGCACTGAAATATTTTGCAGCGTCAGATAAAACATGATTCCGTCTCCAAACTAGCTGATTAACATGATATTGAACATCACGACGTCTGAGATTATAGGTCTTACTATTCTGTTCATAGGCTTTAGCTAACTTGACCTTCACATCAGCATATAATTTGGCAAAGACATTCTCACGTTCCTGAGTAAGCGCAGATCGATCAAAAGTAATCTCTTTTGGACGTGCGTTATCTCCTTTGAACGGCAATTCTCGTCCAAACACAATAAAATTAGGAGAAAATCCCGTTACTTCGTGTTTAGATGAACGAATCGCCAAACCAACTTGACTCAAACGTTGATCCCATCCTCTTTGATCTTCTGATAGGTACGATCTCAACATAGTTTTGATAACTCGATTAATCCTCTCAACGGGATTTGCTTGAGGATGATATAAGGCTACAAACTGAATTCTTATATTATAACTGGCTATAAACTTAACGAATTCTTTAGAACGAAACTGACAACCATTATCTACAATGATTGAATTTGGAGTTCCAAAGATTGGAAAAACATGACAGTCCAATATTTTAAGAATAGCGGCCGTTGTGGCTTTGCGAAGAGGAAACAAGAATGGAAATTTACTAAAACAATCAGACACGACAAAGATATACTGATTACCGGAACGAGATCTGGGTAAGGGACCCATTAAATCAGCAGAAAGTAATTCAAAATGGCGAGATATTGCTACTTGTTTGGATAACATTAATCCTGGAGGGCGTTCCTGCTCTGGCTTGATGGAATGACAAATTTTACACTGACGAATAAAAGAAGCTACATCAGAATGCATCTTTGGCCAATAATATTGTTCAGCAAGTTTATTAAAAGTTTTAAAAACGCCAACATGAAGCAATACAGAATGGATTTGCTCAATCAATGATTTCCTCTGAGGACGAGGTACCACTTCCTTCCAATGATCAGAAACGGTAGCAAGTTCTGGGATACGAGGTGTTATATTTTTTAAAAGTTTCCCCTGGAAAAATTGCCAAGAAGGAAATTTTTGTGGTGACTTAGATATTCTCTCGCACACTCTTTGATACCATTTATCGCCTTCACCAACAGAAGATGAGGTGTTTTCATCTGGACAAGAAGAATTGAGAGCATCAACAATAGGAACAGTACGAGATAACATGTCTGGTACGACGTGTTCTTTCCCCTTTCGATGAATAATGGTATAGTCAAACTGCTGAAGACGTACAGCCCAACGAGCCAGTCGACCAGTAGAAGATTTTAACCTGTCAAGCCACAATAAACTCGCATGGTCACTGATGACCGTAAAATGATATCCTTCAAGGTAAGGTCTTAGTTTTTCAATTCCCCACAGAACTCCCAAACATTCACGTTCGGTGGTAGAGTAATTACGTTCTTGTCGAGTAAGAGACCTAGATAGATAGCATATCACCTTCTCACCATCAGGATGCGATTGCGTTAAAATCACGCTAAGGCCATATCCCGAACTGTCTGCGTGAACTACAAAAGGCAGTGAAAAGTCAGGGCACGATAACACCGGTGCACTTATAAGACATTCTTTCAATTTATTCAAGGCTTCATTGCATTCTGAACTCCAACTGAAGGTTTTATTCTTGCGCAACAAATCGCAAAGAGGGGCTGTTAGGGTTGAAAAGTTTGGTACAAATCGCCTATACCATGAAGCCAAACCAAGTATGCGTCGAACTTCCAAAACGCATTTGGGAATAGGGATATCTATAATGGCTCGGACTTTTTCAGGATCTACTCTCAAACCAGTAGCATCTACAATGTAACCCAAATATAATAGTTCTGGTCGGCAAAAGTGACATTTTTCCTTTAAAACTGTAAGATTGGCCTTTTTCAAACGAGAAAACACTTCAGTCAATATTTCCATATGTTTCTCGAACGTCTGAGTGACAATGATAAAGTCATCCAAGTACACAAAAACATGTGGCTCAAGTTCTGGACCTAATATCTGGTCAACAAGACGTTGAAAAGTAGCTGGACTATTAGATAAACCCATCGGTAAGCGACGAAATTGAAATAAACCTCGATTAGGAACAGTAAAAGCTGTCAAAGGCCGAGACGATTCAGCCAAAGGGACCTGAGAATATGCTGATTTAATGTCCATTGACGAAAGAAATTTTGCATCCCGAAGCTTGTCTAAGGTTGCCGAAATATATGGTAATGGGTAGGCATCTCGTTCTGACACTTGGTTTAATTTTTGATAGTCAACACAAAATCTGTAAGAGTTGTCCTTCTTTTTAACTAATAAAATGGGAGAAGACCAAGGACTGGTTGATCGTTCAACAATTCCTTCTGAATGTAACTTGTTCAATTCTGCATCAATGTGTGTTTGCATTACCGTACTGACCGGATAATATCTTTGCTTCATAGGTGGAGCAGAAGTTTTGATGACATGATGGACTAGATCTGTACATCCAAGTTTGTCGCCCATTTCCAGAAAAGATTTTTGCACAACTTCATGTGAAATTTGTGACTGCTCAGGTGTTAATTGTTCCTCGGACTGTAACGCTATTGAATCAATAGAAACTTGAGGATTACTTGCAAAGACCCATTCTCCCCTTCGAAGATCAGGAATGATTTCTAATTTTTTCCAAAAATCTATACCCAAAATCAAAACATGAGGTAAAGCTGGGATGATCAAAGCTGAAATAATTTTCACACGATTTCCCAATTTCATGGGAAGATCTACAGTGCCAATGCTCGAACATGTTTGCCCATTGGCCACCCGACAATTGACTATATTATCCGAATTTATTTTAAGTCTTTTCAACATTTCCCAGCCAGGACCCCCGACTATTGTATTTGAAGCTCCTGAATCTAGAAGGCCAAGCAGATTGATATCAAAGATCGAAACTGACAGATAGGGTCGTTCATCATCTTGTGCATGCGCCAGAACATAATCAAGAATAAATTTCTGTTTATTGGACAGACAAAGATCAGCCGAGTAGGGTACGGAGGCACATTTGCGGCTATTTATGGACTCCTCAATTAGTTTCCCGACCGGGCATTACATTTAGGACAAGTCCTTACAGTAAAATTTGGAAGACTACATTTGAAACAATATTTCGTTTTACCAGCAGATGCGGGACATTGCCTTGAAATATGCCCTTGACCTTTACAGTTCCAACAAGTGATTATGGTGTCCACTTGACTAGATGAAGTAGACGACACTTCTGAATAAATGTATGCCAATTTTATAACTAGAACTCTGAGTAGCTGATAGTAAAAAAATAATAATGTTACAATACGAAACCGAGTTCATCGGCTGCACGGGTTGCTGCCTTGAAAAGAAATGCTCCAATCCATGCTTTTTCGTGATCGCATACTAAGCAGAGAAGGGGATCTGAACTCCTGATGACTTTACAGACTCCATCCAGTACCATTCTGTTGTGTAGACACTTCAAAAGTCCAAAGTCCACGGCCTCCCCGTTGTCTGGGGAAGTATAACCGTGGAACAGACGATTTAGGATGCAAGCTCTTATAAGATGCATTAATTTGCGAGTTTTTACGTTGAGTTGTCGCAGCTTTTCCTGAGTCCATTTAATTACTCCAAAGGAGCAAAGTAGAATCGCAACGGCAAGCATATTAGTTACAGCAACTTTGTTCTTCCCCGACAGTCCTGAAGACCAGATCTGTCGGAGTTTGTGCTGATACTTGCCGCGGAGAGAGACGGTAGCTACCTCTTGGATATGGCGTTGTTCTATCACTAGGTAGGTATATGTCTCTTCGGCATCCAGATGATGTAGGATGCTTCTGTCTACGAGCTGAACGTCCTCTCCGTATTCCTCGCATCGTCCTCTTTTGAGATGAACCGTGGCACATTTGTCGATACCAAACTCTATTCCGATAGCCTGCGTGTACTCTTGCACCACCCTTAAAGACTGATGAAGGTCCTTTTCTCCGGAGGCATAAAGTTCAAGGTCATCCATGTAAAACAAATGGGTGACTTTATACCTCCGGTTTTTGGGGGTGCCGCAGTTGTATCCGCGGGTTTTCCGTAGTGTAACGGACAATGGCAGTAGTGAGATGCAGAAGAGAAGAGGGCTGAGGGAGTCTCCCTGAAACACGCCCCTTCCAAAGATAACCTGCTCTGTTTGGACTCTGACTTGAACAGGTGTTTTGGTGAGGCGAGTCCTCCAGAGCGGCATCAGCTGTTCAATGCATCTCACTATTTGATCGGGTACCGCAAGTGGTGTCGCAACTCACCAAGGCCTTGGATGGTTGTTGGCCCTCCCTGCTTATTCGTTTATTATCATTATTATTATTATGATTATTATTATATGCCTCTCTACTCAAATGCATGATGAGTTCATGCGATGTTGTATCAAATGCCTTGCGATAGTCGATCCAGGCCATTGAAAGGTTACGCTTGTACTGCACGGAGTCCTGCGTGATGCATCTGTCGATCAGCAGGTTCCCCTTGCAGCCAGCGACCCCCTTCTTTGACCCTCTTTGCTCATATATTCGTTCATATACCGGCTCAACTGCGGAGAGTATTTGCATGTATAAGATGCGGGTGAACATCTTATAACATGCGCTCAAGCTCAACTGCGGAGAGTATTTGCATGTATATGATGCGGGTGAACATCTTATAACATGCGCTCAAGCATGTTATCGGTCTGTAGTTCTTCGGATAAGACAAATCCTCATATATGGGAATTAGCACAGTTCGCCCCGCGACAAACCAATCCGGAATCTGTTGTTCCCCATCCAGCCATGAGTCTTGCTAGATGGTAGTGGGTATTTGGAAATTTTTTCCACCAATAGTTATTAAGGCCATCAGGACCTGGAGCAGCAAAATTCTTCTAGCCTTTGAGGGCCCGTCAAACTTTTTCCGGCGCTATCGGATTGCGCAGTTCATTGAGCTCAGGCTGACGAAGCCTCCAGCAGAAAGCTTCGAACTGCGCTAGGGCTGGAATATCTACGTTGAGTGGTTGCGGAAATTCGTAAATGCCCTTCCAGAAGGATTCTTCCCAATCAGCCGCCGGCGGATTATCCACAACACGTGGAGGCTCTTGGAATAGGCGAGAAGGTTTATCGCGGAACTTCATGTTTTCCGCGATGCTTCTCGCCCGCCTCAATGGTGACTTTTTTGTTTGCAGCCACCAGCATTCGTATCCTATCAAGACAGTGCTGTTTGATGGTAAACAGCACGCCTTGATTTAGTGTGTGGTGAGCTGTCTCAAATTTGCGGCAATTCGCCGCACTGCGGGCGTGAAGGGCCTATTGGCCGCCACGTAGTCCGCCACATACTGGATACTAGACGCGTATTGACTCGCCGACTTGATCTTAGCTTCCATCTTGTGAATGCGTCGCTCATGTCTTCCAATCAGAGGGGTGGTATCCCTCCTCTCTGCTTGAGACAGGGCCTGAGCGGTGTCATACATGGCAGAGTTGATCTGCTAGATGTCAGCCCCTTCTGAGAGGACATCGTGAATATCCGCATCCACCCGTGCCAGTTGTTGTGGCTTCAGTGGCTTCGTGTTATGAAGCGCCCTGCGGGTTCTGATGCCTTCCGTTGGTGGTATGATGCGGGGCTCCTCTACAGCCAAGTCGACACGTGGCATATCTGCCACTTCTGCCACTGCGTTAACCGGCTGAGGAGGAGCTCTGACATAGCCTCTTGCCCGAAGATGAGATACATAATCTCTCAGGTTTTGGGCGGAAAAAGCGGCATGCTCTGCTCACACCACAGAGCATACATTCTTGCCATGTATCCCCTTCGGGCGGGCTCACTCCTCTCATAACAATGCAGAAGACCGTCCCTGAATTCATCCGTCCACTCAAAGCATCCGTGTTCATTGCGGTCGTCGTCATGTAACAATCCATCGTTTTGGGCCCCACCACCTTGCCTATGACCCCTCTTCCGAAGGGGTCGGTTGTGGGGGCCTCTTCCTCGTGCATATGGAACCGAGTTGTAAGGTATACCGGGGGGTTAGCCTGATATACCCACGGCCGACATCAGAAGGAATGAGCATTCCTTCCAGGGTGCGCCTCGGCTGCCGGTACGGTTTTGCACCGGTTGCTCAGGAAAGTGGTGTCGCAACTCACCAAGGCCTTGAATTGTGGTTGGCCCTCCCTGCTTATTCGGTTAGTATCATTATTATTATGATTATTATTATTATTTTATGCCTCTCTACTAAAAAAAGATTTAAAAGAAACTGGTGTCACCAGAGAATCATTAAATTCGTTCCATATACCTGAATAGTTATATTAATTATCCAACATCTAAAAACACCTTTGAAAATAGAAAACCCCAACTGAATACCTATGCTTCTCTCTAGAAAAGTAGATGAAGATTCGACGAGATTTATATGAGTCTATCACAATTTGGACCATCGCACAGTGGGTTCCCGGAGCAAATTTTTTACCAAAACTTCTGAGTTTTTAGAAAATGGACTCAAAAATGATCTGCTTACTCATTGTATTCACTAACTTTCCACGTATATGAGTTCAAAATATAAATTCAATATTCTCAATAGTTTACAGGCGTACGTTCTTTTAGCAAGTACCCTTAAAAAAACATAGATTATACAGTTTAATTTTGAATGCTTTTCGTTTCTCCATTGAAACTTTCAAATCGATATTACAGTACCAACATGGTACTAGGTAGCTAATTTACTAGAATAACCAGCGGCTTGGAATACAAAATTTAAAAAATTATGTATGTTATTCATTTATTGCATTTTTAGTTGAGATGTTTGCCACGTTTTTCACAATTTACTAAGCTGGATTCTGTAACAAAAATAAAAAATCTTGGTACATACTAGATAGCCATCTCTTAAATGGAATCTACATATTTATTTATTTATTTATTTATTTATTTATAGAAAACATACAGGACTAGCCTAATTACATGTTTCCTAACTAAATACTAAGTGTTTTCATTGAAGGAATCATAAACATAGATTCTATAAAGAAAATAAAAGATTATGAAAAAAGGAGAATAGTAATAGAATATGATAAATCAACACTACGATGGACAGCAAGAAGAATGATCAAATTGACATTCATTTTGTGAGCTGTCTACGATTACGAATATACTAGAGAGCGCAGGGACTTGGCGAGAGTATAGAAGGATTCATTACAATTCATTTTTAATCAATAATTGCTAGACCAGATACTTCATTTTTGAATTTATGGAGGGAAAAATAAAAAAAACTAGTTTAATGGTTCCAGTATATTTGTTACACAAAGATAGTATGTTTCCAATCAGAGAAGTTTCTTTGGTAATATGGAAAAGAGTTGACTTAGGGCGGAGTCCAGGAGCAGGGATATATAATTTTATTTGAGACAAGAGATATTCACATTCAATATAGTTGTTGAGGAGCTTATAAACAAAGGTTTTTCTATGGAAACATCTTCGATGTTCCAGCCGAACTATGTTGAATTCATCACGGATTGGTTGAACTGATTCAAAACCAAAATTAATTTTATATTTCTTATAATAGATCCATTTGAGAAATTTATTTTGAACAGTTTCTAAGATCTTTTTCATATTTTTTTTTCAAGGGGTCCCAAATGAATGAAGCGTTTTCCATACGACTCCGAACCAGGGTGAAATAAAGATATTTGAGTGATTCAATGTTGGTGAAGTCAGTAGTAGATCTCTTGAGAAAACCCAACATCTTCATTGATTCATTATCAAATTCATTAATATGATCATTGAATTTGACATTGCTTTGAAAATTCACACCCAAATCTTTAATGCTGTTGACTCTGGAAATGACCATACCATCCATTTGTATAAACAAAATTGTTTGGATTATTATTTCTATTGTAAGTAATAACGATACACTTGTCCATATTGAACAATAGCTTGTTCGAGACTGACCATTCATGAATGAGGTCAATATCTTGTTGTAATTCGAAATAATCATTGATGTCTTTCATTGATAGAAAAATTTTGAAGTCATCTGCATAAAGGAGATACGGTATCAGGTAGATCATTGATAAAAATAAAAAATAAAAGAGGACCCACATTTGAACCCTGAGGCACTCTGGACCATGCCAAGAAAGACAATGATTCATTTCCCTGAAAAAAAAAAAAATGAACCCTATTGGACAGGTAAGGTAATAGAAAATGTACGAACATATCGTTCAAGCCATATGAAATGAGCTTGGCCAAAAGAATGTCATGGTCTACTTTGTCAAAAGCCTTGGCAAAATCTGTATACACCACATCCACCTGGTTCCCCATATTCAGGAATTCATCAACTCTGTTCACAAACGTTCTCAAATTATTTTCAATAGATTTGTTTTTACAAAACCCATGCTGAGATGGAGACAAGAGATTTTTTATATGACCATAGATTCTGTCATAAATGATATATTCGAATAATAGCGATAGGTCTATAGTTTGAAACAATATTTGTTTTTCCTTTTTTGTGGAAGGGCGTCAATTTAGGGCATTTAAAAGTATCGGAAAAAATATCACTCTCGATAGATATTTGAAAAATCATCATCAGAGGATACACTAGATATTCACTCCAGGCCTTGAATATATAGCATGGTACACCATCCTGCAGATTATTTCGGTTTCAGTTTTTGAAATGCTTTTTCCATGTCACGAACTGTTATTTTTGTAAAAATCAGAGTTTCACTACATCGTTGGGGTCGATCGTTGGAAATATTTTTTATGGTTTGAAAGTCATAAGTAGAAGGAATAGTTTCATATACTTATCAGATGTGACTTCCCTGTCAACTTCGAAATCAGAACTCTGCTGCCTGCCTTTTCTCTTACTTTTTACGTAACTCCAAAATACATTGGGGTTAGCATGGACTTTATCTTCTACATTGCCTATGAATTCTTTATGTGCATTTTTTATATCAACTTTCAACTCTGAACGCAACCTTTTATAATTATTCAGATAGAAGACCGATATATTCTGTTTTTTCCTGAACATTTCTTTTTCTTCGAGCTTACGCTTGATTTCAGGGGTGAACCAAGGGGGAAAGAATTTTCTGTGTTGGTGGGAGCCAGAAAATTTTGGAACAGAGATTTCCAGAATTTTATTAAGTACATCATAGAAATACTGAACCTGATACTTTACATTACTGAAATATCCAAGTAATGTCCAATCTGTATCGCGCAGTAGTTGACACAGTAAAGGGAAGTTGGCAGCTTCAAAATTGAACTTATTCATCAGGTTATTTGTTGATTGATTTTTTAAATTATTTTTGAGTAAGCTGATATTCCATTAGTTTTTGGAATAGACTTACTCAAAAATAATTTAAAAAATCAATCAACAAATAACCTGATGAATAAGTTCAATTTTGAAGCTGCCAACTTCCCTTTACTGTGTCAACTACTGCGCGATACAGATTGGACATTACTTGGATATTTCAGTAATGTAAAGTATCAGGTTCAGTATTTTTATGATGTACTTAATAAAATTCTGGAAATCTCTGTTCCAAAATTTTCTGGCTCCCACCAACACAGAAAATTCTTTCCCCCTTGGTTCACCCCTGAAATCAAGCGTAAGCTCGAAGAAAAAGAAATGTTCAGGAAAAAACAGAATATATCGGTCTTCTATCTGAATAATTATAAAAGGTTGCGTTCAGAGTTGAAAGTTGATATAAAAAATGCACATAAAGAATTCATAGGCAATGTAGAAGATAAAGTCCATGCTAACCCCAATGTATTTTGGAGTTACGTAAAAAGTAAGAGAAAAGGCAGGCAGCAGAGTTCTGATTTCGAAGTTGACAGGGAAGTCACATCTGATCAGTATATGAAACTATTCCTTCTACTTATGACTTTCAAACCATAAAAAATATTTCCAACGATCGACCCCAACGATGTAGTGAAACTCTGATTTTTACAAAAATAACAGTTCGTGACATGGAAAAAGCATTTCAAAAACTGAAACCGAAATAATCTGCAGGATGGTGTACCATGCTATATATTCAAGGCCTGGAGTGAATATCTAGTGTATCCTCTGATGATGATTTTTCAAATATCTATCGAGAGTGGTATTTTTTCCGATACTTTTAAATGCCCTAAATAGACGCCCTTCCACAAAAAAGGAAAAACAAATATTGTTTCAAACTATAGACCTATCGCTATTATTCGAATATATCATTTATGACAGAATCTATGGTCATATAAAAAATCTCTTGTCTCCATCTCAGCATGGGTTTTGTAAAAACAAATCTATTGAAAATAATTTGAGAACGTTTGTGAACAGAGTTGATGAATTCCTGAATATGGGGAACCAGGTGGATGTGGTGTATACAGATTTTGCCAAGGCTTTTGACAAAGTAGACCATGACATTCTTTTGGCCAAGCTCATTTCATATGGCTTGAACGATATGTTCGTACATTTTCTATTACCTTACCTGTCCAATAGGGTTCATTTTTTTTTTTCAGGGAAATGAATCATTGTCTTTCTTGGCATGGTCCAGAGTGCCTCAGGGTTCAAATGTGGGTCCTCTTTTATTTTTTATTTTTATCAATGATCTACCTGATACCGTATCTCCTTTATGCAGATGACTTCAAAATTTTTCTATCAATGAAAGACATCAATGATTACTTCGAATTACAACAAGATATTGACCTCATTCATGAATGGTCAGTCTCGAACAAGCTATTGTTCAATATGGACAAGTGTATCGTTATTACTTACAATAGAAATAATAATCCAAACAATTTTGTTTATACAAATGGATGGTATGGTCATTTCCAGAGTCAACAGCATTAAAGATTTGGGTGTGAATTTTCAAAGCAATGTCAAATTCAATGATCATATTAATGAATTTGATAATGAATCAATGAAGATGTTGGGTTTTCTCAAGAGATCTACTACTGACTTCACCAACATTGAATCACTCAAATATCTTTATTTCACCCTGGTTCGGAGTCGTATGGAAAACGCTTCAATCATTTGGGACCCCTTGAAAAAAAAATATGAAAAAGATCTTAGAAACTGTTCAAAATAAATTTCTCAAATGGATCTATTATAAGAAATATAAAATTAATTTTGGTTTTGAATCAGTTCAACCAATCCGTGATGAATTCAACATAGTTCGGCTGGAACATCGAAGATGTTTCCATAGAAAAACCTTTGTTTATAAGCTCCTCAACAACTATATTGAATGTGAATATCTCTTGTCTCAAATAAAATTATATATCCCTGCTCCTGGACTCCGCCCTAAGTCAACTCTTTTCCATATTACCAAAGAAACTTCTCTGATTGGAAACATACTATCTTTGTGTAACAAATATACTGGAACCATTAAACTAGTTTTTTTTATTTTTCCCTCCATAAATTCAAAAATGAAGTATCTGGTCTAGCAATTATTGATTAAAAATGAATTGTAATGAATCCTTCTATACTCTCGCCAAGTCCCTGCGCTCTCTAGTATATTCGTAATCGTAGACAGCTCACAAAATGAATGTCAATTTGATCATTCTTCTTGCTGTCCATCGTAGTGTTGATTTATCATATTCTATTACTATTCTCCTTTTTTCATAATCTTTTATTTTCTTTATAGAATCTATGTTTATGATTCCTTCAATGAAAACACTTAGTATTTAGTTAGGAAACATGTAATTAGGCTAGTCCTGTACGTTTTCTATAAATAAATAAATAAAAAAATAAATATGTAGATTCCATTTAAGAGATGGCTATCTAGTATGTACCAAGATTTTTTATTTTTGTTACAGAATCCAGCTTAGTAAATTGTGAAAAACGTGGCAAACATCTCAACTAAAAATGCAATAAATGAATAACATACATAATTTTTTAAATTTTGTATTCCAAGCCGCTGGTTATTCTAGTAAATTAGCTACCTAGTACCATGTTGGTACTGTAATATCGATTTGAAAGTTTCAATGGAGAAACGAAAAGCATTCAAAATTAAACTGTATAATCTATCTTTTTTTAAGGGTACTTGCTAAAAGAACGTACGCCTGTAAACTATTGAGAATATTGAATTTATATTTTGAACTCATATACGTGGAAAGTTAGTGAATACAATGAGTAAGCAGATCATTTTTGAGTCCATTTTCTAAAAACTCAGAAGTTTTGGTAAAAAATTTGCTCCGGGAACCCACTGTGCGATGGTCCAAATTGTGATAGACTCATATAAATCTTGTCGAATCTTCATCTACTTTTCTAGAGAGAAGCATAGGTATTCAGTTGGGGTTTTCTATTTTCAAAGGTGTTTTTAGATGTTGGATAATTAATATAACTATTCAGGTATATGGAACGAATTTAATGATTCTCTGGTGACACCAGTTTCTTTCAAATCTTTTTTTAGTAGAGAGGCATAAAATAATAATAATAATCATAATAATAATGATACTAACCGAATAATCAGGGAGGGCCAACCACAATTCAAGGCCTTGGTGAGTTGCGACACCACTTTCCTGAGCAACCGGTGCAAAACCGTACCGGCAGCCGAGGCGCACCCTGGAAGGAATGCTCATTCCTTCTGATGTCGGCCGTGGGTATATCAGGCTAACCCCCCCGGTATACCTTACAACTCGGTTCCATATGCACGAGGAAGAGGCCCCCACAACCGACCCCTTCGGAAGAGGGGTCATAGGCAAGGTGGTGGGGCCCAAAACGATGGATTGTTACATGACGACGACCGCAATGAACACGGATGCTTTGAGTGGACGGATGAATTCAGGGACGGTCTTCTGCATTGTTATGAGAGGAGTGAGCCCGCCCGAAGGGGATACGTGGCAAGAATGTATGCTCTGTGGTGTGAGCAGAGCATGCCGCTTTTTCCGCCCAAAACCTGAGAGATTATGTATCTCATCTTCGGGCAAGAGGCTATGTCAGAGCTCCTCCTCAGCCGGTTAACGCAGTGGCAGAAGTGGCAGATATGCCACGTGTCGACTTGGCTGTAGAGGAGCCCCGCATCATACCACCAACGGAAGGCATCAGAACCCGCAGGGCGCTTCATAACACGAAGCCACTGAAGCCACAACAACTGGCACGGGTGGATGCGGATATTCACGATGTCCTCTCAGAAGGGGCTGACATCTAGCAGATCAACTCTGCCATGTATGACACCGCTCAGGCCCTGTCTCAAGCAGAGAGGAGGGATACCACCCCTCTGTTTGGAAGACATGAGCGACGCATTCACAAGATGGAAGCTAAGATCAAGTCGGCGAGTCAATACGCGTCTAGTATCCAGTATGTGGCGGACTACGTGGCGGCCAATAGGCCCTTCACGCCCGCAGTGCGGCGAATTGCCGCAAATTTGAGACAGCTCACCACACACTAAATCAAGGCGTGCTGTTTACCATCAAACAGCACTGTCTTGATAAGATACGAATGCTGGTGGCTGTAAACAAAAAAGTCACTATTGAGGCGGGCGAGAAGCATCGCGGAAAACATGAAGTTCCGCGATAAACCTTCTCGCCTATTCCAAGAGCCTCCACGTGTTGTGGATAATCCGCCGGCGGCTGATTGGGTAGAATCCTTCTGGAAGGGCATTTACGAATTTCCGCAACCACTCAACGTAGATATTCCAGCCCTAGCGCAGTTCGAAGCTTTCTGCTGGAGGCTTCGTCAGCCTGAGCTCAATGAACTGCGCAATCCGATAGCGCCGGAAAAAGTTTGACGGGCCCTCAAAGGCTAGAAGAATTTTGCTGCTCCAGGTCCTGATGGCCTTAATAACTATTGGTGGAAAAAATTTCCAAATACCCACTACCATCTAGCAAGACTCATGGCTGGATGGGGAACAACAGATTCCGGATTGGTTTGTCGCGGGGCGAACTGTGCTAATTCCCATAAATGAGGATTTGTCTTATCCGAAGAACTACAGACCGATAACATGCTTGAGCGCATGTTATAAGATGTTCACCCGCATCAAATACATGCAAATACTCTCCGCAGTTGAGCTTGAGCGCATGTTATAAGTTGTTCACCCGCATCTTATACATGCAAATACTCTCCGCAGTTGAGCCGGTATATGAACGAATATATGAGCAAAGAGGGTCAAAGAAGGGGGTCGCTGGCTGCAAGGGGAACCTGCTGATCGACAGATGCATCACGCAGGACTCCGTGCAGTACAAGCGTAACCTTTCAATGGCCTGGATCGACTATCGCAAGGCATTTGATACAACATCGCATGAACTCATCATGCATTTGAGTAGAGAGGCATATAATAATAATCATAATAATAATAATGATAATAAACGAATAAGCAGGGAGGGCCAACAACCATCCAAGGCCTTGGTGAGTTGCGACACCACTTGCGGTACCCGATCAAATAGTGAGATGCATTGAACAGCTGATGCCGCTCTGGAGGACTCGCCTCACCAAAACACCTGTTCAAGTCAGAGTCCAAACAGAGCAGGTTATCTTTGGAAGGGGCGTGTTTCAGGGAGACTCCCTCAGCCCTCTTCTCTTCTGCATCTCACTACTGCCATTGTCCGTTACACTACGGAAAACCCGCGGATACAACTGCGGCACCCCCAAAAACCGGAGGTATAAAGTCACCCATTTGTTTTACATGGATGACCTTGAACTTTATGCCTCCTAAAAATACTGAACCTGATACTTTACATTACTGAAATATCCAAGTAATGTCCAATCTGTATCGCGCAGTAGTTGACACAGTAAAGGGAAGTTGGCAGCTTCAAAATTGAACTTATTCATCAGGTTATTTGTTGATTGTTTTTTTGAAATTATTTTTGAGTAAGTCTATTCCAAAAACTAATGGAATATCAGCAAATATATAAAATATATATATATATATATATATATATATATATATATATATATATATATATATATATATATATATATATATATATCTATAAAATCTTCATCAAATTATTCAAATTCACTTAAGTAAACGCAAAGCATGAAGATCTGTAAACCTCAACTTCCATATTCTAAATTACAAACACTCCGTATTCATAATTCCATAATTTAATTTTCAAGTTCATAGACATGAAAATTTATACAATTATAGGATAAAGAAATTTAAAACAGCTTAAAAAATCGCAAACTTGCATTGAATTCATAAGCAATCATCTTCTCGCCGATCAGCGACTTGAAATGCAAGCCTCGCAAAATGTGTCTTTATAAAATAAATATTGCGTGCGGTCAAGATCGGGATAATAGTTATTGCTTGTCAATTGATCAGTCAACATTTTACATTTAGATTGAGATCATGTTTGGCATCTCCCCATCTCTGGCTCTGCTGACTATTAGCATAAGGCAAGTTTTATATTTGTAAATTTTTTTATATTTTTCTATTGTCATTACACTTTTTGCTCTTTTTCAATGTTAGGTTATTCATTTGCCTTTTTTGTGACAGACTTGTTCGTTTTTATGTTCTTCACATCAATAAATATTTATTTAGTTTTGAAATAAGTTCTTTCATTATTTGGATGAATGTGATTTGGGTGAAAACAGCTTAAAAACCTCTCGAAAATTGCCAAGCGAGTATTGAGTTGCGACAATACAGATCACACATACAGTAAATTGCGCTTGGTGTTATGCAAGTATCGGCAACTCGAAAATATCCTAGATCCAGTTTAGAAGAGAGTCACATTACTTACGGTTTCTAAGAATGGAAAGGGGTGGCAAAAACGTACCTTCATTCTTTCGAAATCATTCAAAAGCGTTATTCGAAATTTATGTTGAATAAGGAATAGCGATATCCAAGCGACCTTCTTTACCAAGAATCGCAAATCCTTGATGTTAGACAGTTGTTCTACAAAATTATAAATATTCGTCAACACTTGAACAAAAACAAGTTCTATTCACTCTATTCACTCAAATATGACAAAATCATAGAGGATGAAATTTCTGCACTGAGATAAATTGTTTTTGTAATATACTCGAATTCAAAACAAAAAAAAATGCAACTTCGAAAACAAGTCTCCAATGACAGATACAACGCTGGTTAGGATTTATTTAGTAAGCTTGGTTAAGAAAACACGCTCGCTTGTATTTTCATCTCTTTTCACTGTTTTGGGTGTTGATCGATCATCGAAATACCATAATTCTCTGTTTGGAAGATGAATGTTAATCTGCTTATAACGGTTGATGAAATTAATTGAAATATACTAACGAAACCATTCTTGTGATTGATTATTGCAGGACCAAAGGAAATTCAACTTCAGTGTTCGTTGTTTGATTTATCTATGAAGTCGATGATAACCGAAAATTTGTTGATGGAGGAAGAGAAAAAAACACCCGCTAGTTATTCAATTAAGAAATTATATACAGATTTTTTATTCGCAACAAGCACAGCTGCCTCAGTAAAGGTAAGTTTTGAACAGTTATTTTTTGGGAGGGGATATGTCAATAATTCGCCATAGATAAAGTCATCTATTGCTGAAATATTGTGATGTTAATTAGCAGAAAGGACTCTATACTGAATATTGTGAAATAAAAAAATGCTCACCTATGATTTTCAAATTGAGCCCACGACAGGTATGCCACATGTAGTTAGTCTGCCCATGAAGTAAATCCCCTTTATTAACTCTTGAACTTTCTTGGTACTTTTTAGACTGCTCTTTGGCCACAATGAAAAATGTCCACAATTTTGAATTTTTTTTAATGCACCAAGAGTAGAGTGATACGTTATTTGAAACATCTTTCAAATCTCTATATAATACGACCTCAAATAAAAATATTTAAAGAAAACAAAAAAGGCGGAACATGTTGTTAGAAATTTTATATGAGGATTCTCTTATATGGATTGCTTTCAACGGTCTCTAGTGGAATGATGAAATATTTTCAGTTATCTGAGAATGCTATCTGTCTCTCAAAATGGCAGAGAGAAGCAATCTTCGAAAAAATTTCAATTGACAAGGATGGTACCATGAAACCTTGTATGATTGAGTCTCCACAAAATAGGGAAACTCATCTCCCATCTGCCTCATTGAGAGAGTATTTTTATAGATACCAAAAAATATTTCATCATTTGACTAGAGATCGTTGATAACTATTTATTCCAAAGGATCATCGTATGAGAGTTCTATTTTACATGTAAAAGAAATAGCACGTCTATAATACCTTTAGCGCATGCTTTTTGAATGACGACAATGACACCTGTTGCTATCAATGGAATGATTGAAAGAGTTCACAATATGATTGTATTCAGGAAGTTGGAAGAAATTTCATTGGAAATATATAGTGTTTAATTGGTAAATGCATGTATGATTATCGCCCTTGAAAACATTACACGTTTTAAATGAGTTATCACTCATCTCGATACCATTCGATGAAATCGTTCAAAATGGCGGCTCGACACCACTTTTTAAAAACAATATAATTTATCTATGTTGAACTTTTGAACACATTAACACATTAATATCTGAAGACAATTTCATGTCATCACAAAGTCCCATAGCTCATGGGATGGTTGGTTCTGTGATACTGCCAATCTACCAGAAGGCTGATGCAGTTGATGAGAATATTTGGTAAAATAGTTAGTTGGGTATTCTTGAAATATTACCTTTGATGTATATCTAAGTCTGATAAATATAGAAATTGGGCACTGTTAATATATTTAAATGTTTAAATAATGTTCTCTTGCCATCACTTTTATTGCCTTTTTTGTGAACCAAATATTTCTTGTGCTTTGGCAGATAATCCCCATTATTCTAAATAGTAGGCTATTACAGCCTGAACCGAACTGTGGTGTAAGAAGTTTGAGAACATCGAAAGATACTGTTTGTTTCATCTGACAGAGTAAATATATATGTGTACCAAACTTTAATTTAATTCTGTTGATATAATAATTCCAGATTAACCCATCAATGGTGACCGCTAAACATTTAGTACAAATCTCTTGATGTATTACCTTATTATTAATTCTAATTGAATAACTTTTATCAATTGTAGTGTTTTTAGTAACAAAGTTGTGCATTTGAGATTTAGTAGTGTTTAGCAACGAGCCATTTAGATAGCATCTTTTAGAAATTTGAGTTGTAGCTTGTTGAGTTTCATTGACTACTTCGGACGTATTACCAGCAGATACCAAAATATCAGTATCAATGATCACAGTGATAGAGGCTTTCATGCAGAATTTTAAAAGATCAATAATGAAAACTAAAAATAAGTGGTCCCAAAATGGAGCCTTGTGGAACTACTATTGATACACTTCTTGGACTTGAACCATTTACACTAATCTGCTATACGACGAGCTAGGTAAGACGTACGCCAATTTAGTGCAGAACCTCGTATTCCATAGATCTGTAGTTTGTACAACAGCACATCATGGTCAACAAGATCGAATAACATTAATGTTAAGTTTTTAATAATCAATTGCGGTTCTAGTAGATTTATTGTATCTATAACCATTTTGACTCGATGAAGATGATCTGAAAGTTTCGAAATAATCATATAATCTTTGAAAAAAACAATACTCAATAATCTTAGAAAACTGATAAAGCAGGGATATTGGTCTAAGAAGAACGATCCGTTCGAGAGCCTTTGTTTTTGTGAATAAGTAATATTTTTGATAACTTCAAGATATTTGGGAAGCTCTCCTCAATAACGTAGTGTTCACGATATGGCTTATTGGCTTAGAAATCAAGTTTACTACCGCTTCAATGACATGATCCTGAGTTTTATCCACACCAGAAGATTTCTTCTTGCAAACTGTTTTAATGACTTCTTCAATCTCAAATTCAGTCGATGGATATAAATACTCTGTAGGGACGGTGTAATCTAATTTATATTATCAGCGTCTGGTTTGGATATGCTACTACTCACAGTTGAGAAGTAATCACTGAAAAGATTGCTAATGGTCTGGTTATCAGAAGTTCCTTCACCATCAGTATTTTGAAGAAGTGGTACACCACTGCCTGTAGGGTGATTTTGTGCTTTCTTGATTATTGTTCAAGATTCTTTCACCTTGTTGTCTGCTGAAGAAATTCTGTCGTAATTTTTTGCATGTATAGCCTGATATGTTATTTTGATACTCTTCGCGATATAAACCATTTCCATAAATTGTATTCAACTAAAGATATCTTGGTTAACTTCCTGCTCATATTTCTCAACTCAGTAGAAATCCATTGAGGGCTCTTAAATTTTCTGTTCAAAACATTCTATTTTGGGAATGGAAGTTTAGAATAATGAGAAGTGATATTATGAAAATATTCGAATTTGGAATTCGCACAAACTTCATCATACAGTTAAGACCATCAGTTTCAGATAGCAAACTACTGAACTTTTCAATATTGTTTTCACCATAAAATCTCCTTGAGTGTTTCATGGTTTCCATAAACATTTTCAGAATGAAAAGTTGTAAGTTGAAAAGTATGATTGAAAGTACTGGAATTATTTACTAACCCTATACAATGTAATATTGTTAATAAAGAAAATAAATGAAAAAAAAAAACGGTGGTCTTTGCCGATGATACTGAATCTGTTGGTAATACGTCCGAAGTAGTCAATGGAGCTCAACAAGTTACAACTCAAATTTCTGAAAAGTGCTCTCTTGCTTGTCGCTAAATACTGCTAAATCTCAAATGCTCAACTTTGTTACTAAAAACACTACAATAGATTAAAGTTATTTGATTAGAATTAATAATGAGGCAAGACATCAAGAGAATTGTACTAAATATTTATCGGTCACCATTGATAGGTTAATCTGTAATTTTTATATCAACAGTGTTAAATTAAAGCTTAGTAACCATATACCGGGTGGCTATGGAAGTATTGCCTACGGAATATCTCAGTTATTGTATGAAGTAGGTTTGTGAAATTTGGAGCGTTGATATAATGACATAAGAGCTAGAATTTGAGCATATTGACATGTCGAAGTTAACTTCCGGTTTGACCGGAAGTAACATCAACTTTCTTATTTTAAATGGAAACCCAATTTTTTTTTTCTTTTCGCTTTATTCAGCATCCAATTCCCTTTCTAATGACATATCACAAGTTGGTATCTAACCAGAAACTAGATCAGAAAAAAATTATTATTGAAATTCACCGAGTAGGCCGTGGAAGCAAAATGAAAGCCAAAAATTGAAAAGTTGGATATGGAAACCATACGTCACTTGATAACAGTTGCTACTACTGTGATATTTTATTTTCATTCGTCGGCGTTATAAAAAGCCGCCAAAAAAATTATTGGAAAAATTGGGAAAAAAACAATACTTTGTAGGTCCATAACTTAAATAGGAACATACAACTTTTTCTTGCCTGTACTATTCAGCATAACCATTCCTATTATTCAAATAACAAAACAGATTATCGCCATACGCAAAAATAACATTAAAAATAATGTGGAATGATAAATTATATCCTGTAGGTTCTAGGTTAAATAGGAACATAAACGTACTTGGTCTGTGCCATCGTCCATAGATATTCTAATATCTATCTATGGACGATGTTTGTGCTATTCTACTTCATACAATAACTGAGATATTCCGTAGGCAATACTTCCGTAGCCACCCGGTATATGTTAAATCAGTGTTCACTGGTTTTCGTTTTTAAAAAAGGACTCTATTCTTTCTTTAATAACCTCGTCTTAGGCTTAGAAATTTCTGAAAAACTGGTTCTTTAAAATTAATTATACAATCGACTTTCGCGGGGTTTGGTTTTACTCCATCTTTAGTAATAACGTGTCCTAAATAGGCGAATTCTTGTCTTAAAAATATACATTTGTCCGGTTGTATTTTCAAATTTGCATTTCTTAAATGTTTGAAAACTAGTTTTAAGTCAGATATGTGTTCGTCTATAGTCGGGGAATAAATGATTATATCATCCATGTATACCAAACATCTTTCGTTCCTAAGTCCGGTTAGAATATGATCTAAAATTCTTTGAAGAATACTAGGGGAATTTTTCATACCAAAAGGCATTTCAAGAAATTCGTCCAATCCATTTCCAACTGAAAAAGCAGTTTTTTCAATATCATTGGGGTGCATTTCGATTTGATGAAAGCCTGAGGCTAGGTCAACGGTGGTAAAATATTGACATTTTCCGAGTTGGTCTAATAGATCGGATATATTGGGCAAAGGATATTTGTCATCAACAGTTAATTCATTTAATTTTATATAGTCAATTACTATGCGCCATTTTTGTTTTCTAGATGCATCAAGTTTTTTAGGAACTACCCCAAACCATGGTGAAATTGATGGTCTGATTATATTCTGTTCCAATAATTTTGAAATTTGTGACCTTACTTCCTCCTTATGTACGAGTGGATATCAATAAGATTTTGTTGAAACGGGTTGTGCTCCTTCTTTTAGTTTTGCTGTATGTTTTATTTCACTGTAAATGTTAAAGGATCTCCCTCTAAATAAAATATATCTGAAAATTCTAAACATAAATTTTCAATTAGCTCCTTTTCTTCTTTATTGAGGTGTTCTAAACGAAGTAATCTTTTGATTTCTACTGGACGAATTTTTTGTAAAGTTTCTGTGT
Source organism: Chrysolina americana (assembly GCA_958502065.1). Classification (NCBI taxonomy): domain Eukaryota; kingdom Metazoa; phylum Arthropoda; class Insecta; order Coleoptera; family Chrysomelidae; genus Chrysolina; species Chrysolina americana. Next base: position 69,116,373 of record OY293411.1, read on the forward strand.
CAGTTTCTATTTCATATTCGTCAAATTTTTCAAATTGTTAGTCAGAAAAATCAACACATTTTTCAATAGCATTTATATTTGCAACGGTTACTAAAAATTCTCCTTTTTCGTTAATTTTGACTAGGGCATTTGGAAGTCTTACTTTTTCCTTCTCAATAGCTAACAGTATAGCTTCTGTGTTACTCAATTTCGATTTTAATTTAAAAACTTGTTCGACTCTGGGTTCAATAGTAACTTTATTTTCGAAATTTTGTTCATCAAAATTCTCTTGAAAGTTTTTCTGAAAATTTTCCTGAACATTTTCTTGAACGTTTTGTTCAGAATATTGTTCGTTAGTTAATTTCATTGAGGATCCAGTAACTGTTTTTCTTGCTGAATATAAAGGGAAGGTTTGATAATTTAATATTAAAGCTTTGTTACCAATATCCACTACTCCATCAATGTTTTTCAAAAAGTCTGTACCTAAAATTCCATCGAATTCAATATCTAAGTCGTGTACATAAACTTCATGCCAAACTGGTTTTTCTTCAGTTCCAAACGTTATTAGAACTGATTCTTTTACTATTACTTTTCCATCTGTAACTCCTGTAACTGGTATATTTTCTACAAATCTTTGAGTATAATTTTCTGCTGTTTTCCTTTTGAAAATTGAAATACCTGTGCCTGTGTCAATTAATATTCTAAAATTAGCTGGACTGATTAAATAATATAAATCGCTTGTATCAGGTTTTATATGAATTGTTGATCTGTCTTGAAATTGTTCTTTGTTTTCGCTGGCTCGAAATCGCAAGTTCTGATTAGTTTTCGCGTTGCTGCAAAATTTACTTTCGTTTCGGTTGGAAACTGTTGAGTTGGACATTGTGGTTCTAAAATTAGAATGTCTGAATACAGGGTTTGTTGAGATTCTGGGTTGGAATTGATTAATGTGTAACTTTGGTTGATATTCGTATTCATGTCTATAGGAGGGTTGTCTAATGACAGGGTATTGTGAAAATCCGACTGCAATTGTTCTATTTCGTATTCAAAATTTTCATTTGGTATTTGTTCATAAATTAGCTATTCATCATACAGTTATTCAAAATTTTGTTCTCGAAAATAATCATATTAATCGAAAACGGGATCATTTTCATCTTGAAATGACTCGTTTCCTTGGTCGTCGTAATCGTAAAAATTTTCATTTTGGTATTCAAAATCGGTATTTGGATACCAATCCTCATGATCTGAAAGATGTGTCTTATTAACATTGAACTTTCTTTTTGGGTTTCTCTGAATAACACTAGGTCTATTCATTTGGTTTTGTGGGCGAAATAAATTCGTATTCGAGTGAAAAGTTTGACCATGTTGTTACATTTGTTTATCTTTGAAAATTTGGATTTTTTCTTTGGAAATTTTGATTTAAATTTTGTCTTTGAAAATTTTGAATTTTATTCATAGTTGATCTCATTTGAGGTTGACCTATTTGTGTTTGACTCGTTTGAGGTTGAAAATAATTTCTTTGGAAATTATTTGGTCGCATTTGAGGTTGTCTTGCACTCTGATTTGTTCTTGCACTTTGTAATTCTGATGGACGATTAATTGATTTTTGATTTTCAAAGTATGAGAGCTGTATCTCACGCTTTATTCTAACTGATGCTTCGAGCATACTATTTGGATTGCTAGCCTGAATAATTTGACCGATTTTGGGTTCGAGGCCTGTCAATAAAGTATTCAAAACCATGTTTTCGATTAATTGTGATGGTGTTTGTTTCTGTGCATTTCTTAAAATTGATCTCTGAACACATGAATTCATTTTCGCGCCATGACTCTGTAATCGTGAGAAAAACGTCAGTGCATTTTCCCCATTTACTTGTCTAATTCTTTGTAAGTCCTGGATTAAAGATGTTAAATCACGGGAATCACCAAAGTAAGAATTTAATGAAATTCTGATCTCTTGATAATTTCCTGGGTTTCTGGAATTTATCAATTGAGCAGCTTTTCCTCTTAATTTATTTCTTATGTGAATAGATAATAAAATTTTCTGCTGGTCTACGGCCATAGCTTGTGCATGGTCGCAAGCGTTTTGAAAATTTTCTAGCGAAATTGAATCACCATCGTATTCTGGAATAATCGAAAAAACTTCTGAAAGTTTGTATGGTTCTATTGGTACGTCTGGTTCGTTTTAAATTTTCGTTTGAACTTCGGTGTGACATTTTGGATAATTCTGGGATAACAGGGTCAAATCAAATTTTGGAAATTTCAAAAACAGTACGATAAAATAATATAGATGAATGATTCAATGTGGTACTTACAATATATTTCCTACTTCTATGCTGTGTGGGTTGAGCTTCTTGGGCTCTGGATGTTGTCTTCTTTCTTCTTGTTTCTTTCTTCTTAGGGCTTGTTTCTTCTTCGTTTGCTTCTTGATTGCGTTTCTTGTTTGTCTCCGCCGGGGGTTGTGGCAAGATGAAATCCTACTTCACAAAGCTCCAACAGGATGAGCAACGTTCAACGACTCATGCGGGTTCCAAGAGGTGATTTCTTCACGACGTGGTGAGCAACGTTGACGACTTACGCGGGTTTCTTGTTGTCGAAGAGATCGTCTTGTCCACTGTGTTCTGCTTGTGGTTTTTGGACTCGTTGGAAGTCTGGAGACTACCGCTGTTTCTTCTATTGATCACAGCGTTTCGAGAATCCTACCGACTACGCCAATTTGTTAAATCAGTGTTCACTGGTTTTTGTTTTAAAAAAAGGACTTCATTCACGAAGTTACAATACTGGAATATTGAACTACTTAGGTGAAATACAATTATTATACAAATTTAACTATACTAATGATTCGGAGACGTGGACGGCTTGAATGGCGTATCCTCTTCGGTTCTTGAATTTATAGGCTCGGGAATGCTGACTGGATACTGCGTAGTTCCTGTTATTTCACGAAGACCTTCAAACATGCTGAGGAATATCCTCCGTCTACTGAGTGGAAGCTGATGCAATGTTTACTAAGTGTGTCGCAATTCTGGCACAAAGGGCTCATTCAGGATTTTGATATAACATATATATTGTAACGATTTCTAGACCGGCTTCGAGTCCGGCCCTGATCATCGTTAACTCGAAATGAAAACAAGTTCTCCGCTGACAAACAAATAAATCACGTGGAAGAATCGCGAAACTTCTAACGAAGGTTCTGGGGACATCTTAGAACTCGCCCGAAAGGCTTGACTGGCCGAGAAGTGTAAATAATAATAATAATAATAATAATAATAATAATACTCCCTCATAAACACTCGTTGAGTGTACCCAAAGGCAAAGCCTGTGCGGGTAGAGGACGGCTATTAATATTATTAACCGTGGCGCTCCGGGGCGACTTACTAATGTTTCAGGTGATGTATTCACTTTTCAGCTGTAGGAAAACCTATAGCACCACCTCGGGTGGTCGGTGTCCACTCCAAGCTAGCACTAGACGAGATTGGCATCTAGACAACTCACCATACACTTGTTTTTCAACAAGGAATGCGGTCACCTATCGATCCGATATAAAGTAGTTGAGAAAAATTCTCGTACCTACATCGGACTCGAACCGACTATCGCTATGCTGGATTTTCGAACGGCCTGTGCCTTATGCCGCTGATCCACCGACCACACCTTGTATATAAGCCACTGGGTATTAGATGGCGGAATAGTCAGAGTTCAGAGTTAGTTACAGTTCCAGAGTTCGCAGGATAGAGACTGACACCGTAGAAATTAAATAGTGAAGTAAATGTTTTAGTGAATAATTGTTTTAAATAGTGTTATAAATAAATTAGAAAAATTTGTTAGTGCAGTTACTACATTTGGTGTCAGAAGTGGGATATTTAAAATAAATAAGTGTTTAGGTGTTCGCCGTATTGAAAAACTGATAGACGTTTATCGCGCCCAATAGACTAGTGACCCGTTGAACATTGTTGTATCTGCGTAGTTGACAGTTTTGCGCGTCGCGGGAAAACAAACTGCAAACTGTGTGTGAAATAAATAATAGACTGATATCTCGGTAAAGACAATAAGAGACAAAATGTTTCCGAGGAGAGTTCACCTAGTTAACCTCAAAGTTAGTGAATTAAAGCAAGAGTTAGAGGAGCGTGAGTTAGAAACAACCGGAAATAAGGCCGTACTCCAGAAAAGACTTTCAGATGGACTGATTGAAGAAGGAGAAGACCCCGAAACGTTTTTATTCGAAGTTCTAGGAATCGACTTAAGTTCGATTATGAATAAACTCGAGGAAAATTCGAATAGATTGGAGGATAAACTTCAACAAAATTCGGTGAGTCTGGAAGATAAACTTCAAAAAAATTCGAAGAGCCTGGAAGAGAAATTTCTTGAAAGTTCTGTCAGCTTGAAAGAAGAACTTCTCGAAAATTCGAATAGTCTAAAAGAGGAACTTCAAGAGAATGTGAAGATCCTGGAAGAAAAACTTCACGAAAATTCGAGAAACCTGAAAGAGGAAATTCTAGAAAATTCAAAGAATTTGAGAGAAGAACTTCTGGAAAATTCGAATGGCCTGAGGGAGGAGCTTCTGGAAAATTCAAAAAGCTTGAAAGAAGAAGTCTGCGGTGTGGCGAGTCAGTTGGAAGAAAGGATGGGAACTGTCGAGACAGAAATGGAAAAATTGAAAGAGACAGTAAGTGTCCAAGTCAAAGAAGGAATTGAGGCAGAAATGTACAAAATGAGGGAAACACTTTGTGAGTTAGAAATGCGAATGGATTCTGTGCACATCCCAGAAATTTTCAACAGAAATTCAATGCCGGATCTGAGTACAAACGTGGAGGAAGTTCAAAAAGACATCAAAGATTTCAAGGTCAGTATGGAACCAGGAAAGCTCTCATTGAAACCGCCTCAGTTCGACGGAAATACAAATACATTCGAAGCTGCTGCCAAAGCAAATGGATGGAATGCTGGGGAAAAAGCTTTAGCATTGACACTGGCATTGCGTGGCGATACCACAAACATTTTACAGACTCTCACCGCCCAACAACAGGAGGACTATGAACAGCTGAATGAACATCTAGAACTACGATATGGCCAGGCCCACCTAGAACACATGTACCATTCACAGCTGAAGAATCGATGCCAGAAATCAAGCGAATCCTTGCAAGAATTTGAAGCCGATATTGTACGCTTGGTTCGTCTTGCGTACCCAGCTACACCGGAAAATGTAATGGAGCGACTAGCAGTTCAGGCATTTTTGGATTGGCTTCGTAACCAAGAAACGAGGCAGGCATTGACATTAGCTCGTCCAGATGCATTGGCACGCGCTCTGGAATTCGAAGCGTCAAAGCAATCTTGTAAAAGCCAGAGTAGAGTCAGGATGATCGAAGAAGACTTACAGGAGCCTACTAACATGGAAGCTGTCATGCGAAAGGTGATGATGGAAGTTATGCCTGAGAAAAAACAAATAAGATGTTGAAATTGCGGAAAAGTTGGGCATGTAAAGAAGGTCGATTAGGAGGGGCAGTCGTCGGCCTGTTTCCAGCAAGTCCCAAATAACAATGCATATGTCGCTGTCCTTCAACGACAGAACAAAGGTGTTTTTGTAGACGGTCTCATCAACAACGAGCCACAGGTACGACTAAGACGATCCTTGGACCCTCCTTTGCCAAAACACCGGCAAGAATTGAATCGTCGAATTGGAAGCTACGCACAGCAACAGGAGAGCCGGCAACTGTGTATGGTGAACTTTCAATCAAACTGACTTTAGGCAGCACTAAAGTGAAACACAGGGCTTTAGTAGCGGATATCGAGGACGAGGTAATAATTGGAATTGACATAATGAATTCCAGAGAATTTGACCAGAATTTCAAAGACGGCGTCCTTCGTGTGAACGGAGAAGAGCTGGTACTTCACGGGAGAAGTGAAGAAATGGTTCATGTCCTGTTGGCTGAAGACGTGAGCATACCTGAGAGGGCTGAAACCATACTGGAGGCTCGCCTGGATGGAGGAGCGAGCAGTGGAAACGTGGTGATGTTTGAGCCCAAGCTCCATGACGAGAAAATTGGACGAGGAATTGCACTAGGAAAAACCTTGTTGCGTGCTGATAAATTTGTGCCAGTAAGGGTAATGAATGTCAATTATTACCCGGCGACCTTGAAGAAGGGATCGATTTTGGGGCACTGCTCGTCAATTTCCTCTATTATTAGAAGTGTACGCGGCACTGTTAGCCAAGTCAGTAACATACCAGCAGAATTGGAGAAGTTGCTTGCTATCTCGTCCAAGGAAATGGGGCCAGCACAAAAGCCCAAACTGAGGGAACTAGTCATGAAGTATCAGGACATCTTCGATACTGGAGTAAGCAGAAGCAGTAGAACAAAGCTGGTTCAGCATAAGATCGACACTGGGAATGCTCGACCGATCCGACAATCAGCCAGGAGACTTCCCCTTGCCAAGAAAGAAGAGGCTGACAAAATAGTCAGTGATATGGAAAAAGAAGGTGATATTGAATCATCTGATAGTCCCTGGTCCTCTCCAGTAGTACTGGTAAAGAAGAAAGATGGTTCAACCTGGTTTTGCGTTGATTATCGTCAACTCAACAACGTGACGAAGAAGGATAGTTACCCCCTACCAAGAATCGACGACACGCTCGCTGGATCTACGATTTTCTCAACCCTAGACCTGAAGAGTGGATACTGGCAGGTAGAAATGGCTCAGGAAGATCGAGAAAAGACAGCTTTCACCATCGGCTCCGGATTGTGGCAGTTCACAGTTATGCCATTCGGGCTCTGCAATGCTTCAGCCACTTTCGAAAGATAGATGGAGACGGTTTTGAAAGGATTATCTTGGAAGACCTGTCTGGTATATCTCGACGACATTATTGTGGTTGGCAGATCGTTCGAGGACCATGTGAAAAACTTGGAGGAGGTATTCCAGCGACTGAGAAGCTCCGGACTGAAATTGAGCCCAAAGAAATTTCATCTGTTCCAGAATGAAGTACGATATCTCGGCCACGTTGTCTCTGGGACAGGAGTGGCAGTAGATGAGCAGAAGATCAAAGCTGTTAAGGAATGGCCCGTTCCGAAAGACATACACCAGCTTCGAAGTTTCCTTGGCCTGTGCACTTACTATCGCCGATACGTGCTGGGATTTGCTAACATCGCTAAACTACTGACCAGGCTTACAGAAGGGCAAACAAAGTTCCAGTGGTCTGAAGAATGCCAAGACTCGTTCAGGAAGCTGAAAGGAGCATTGATCAACGCACCAATTCTGAGCTATCCTCTTCTGTCCTGTCACAGATCCAAGAAGGACAGGAGAAGGTCATCGGTTACTTCAGCAAGACTCTTTGTAAACCGGAGCGCAATTACTGCGTCACCAGGCGGAAGCTGTCGGACGTGGTTAAGGGAGTAGAACACTTCTACAAATACGTGTATGGACGAAGATTTCTACTGAGAACTGATCATGCAGCTCTCAAATGGATCCTACAATTCAAGAATCCCGAGGGTCAAGTGGCACGTTGGATCGAGAGGCTCCAAGAATTCGACTTTGAGATCGAACATCGGGCGGGAACCAGCCATAAGAATGCGGATGCCCTATCGCGAAGACCATGCCCAGACGACTGTTCGCACTGCCGACGAGCAGAGGAAACGGAGTCGTCACTTTGTATAAACACGGCGGTCGATGATAACTGGAATGACCACAAGATCCAGAAAGACCAAGGGAAAGATCATCAAGGCTGATGCTGGTGGATATCAGACAGGTGACCTAGTCTGGCTGTACAACCCTAAACGTCGCCGTATAAGATCATGAAAAGAATAAACGATCTCGTCTACCGCATATATAAGCCACCACGAGGAAAACCTAAGGTAGTTCACTTCAATAGGTTGTCCCCTTACGCCTAAAACCACGATCAAGTCCGCACCGTCAGATCACCGGAGGACGAAATAACGTTTCAGAGGTTCATGTCCCTGTACTCGAACAGACAGAAAGTTCAATGTGGGGTAACCCGAGAGGAGTCACGAGATCTTTTCAAGGTGCCTGCCGATTACGCGTTAACTCACTGTGTGGCAGAAGATCTCCAAATGTCCAGAGGCATTGCCGTAGTATCACCAGATTAAAAGACATGATGTTGGACCAGAATCCTGTGGACCTGGCAATCCCTAATTTGGCATGTGGGATTGATGGGGTGGACTGGAGAGTTATAAGGAGCATGTTGGAGACAATATTCAGATCCAGAGGCGTCAAAATTCTGGTGTGCTGCAACCATCTTCCTCGACCCATCTCGAAGACTGTGGGGTGTTACTTCCATCGAACGTCCAGGTGCAGATATGGAGAATCTTGCAGATATCTCCACACTCCAAAAATTACATTTCTGGACGAAACGTCTTTAAGAAGGGGGCAATGTAACGATTTCGAGACATGCCTTGAGTCCGCCCTTATCATCGTTAACTCAAAATGTAAACAAGTTCTCCGCTGACAAACAAATAAATCGCGAAACTTCTAACGAAGGTTCTGGGGACATCTTAGAACTCGCCCGAAAGGCTCGAATGGCCGAGAACTGTAAATACTAGTATATAAGCCATTAGATGGCGGGATAGTCAGAGTTCAGAGTTAGTTACAGTTCCACAGTTCGCAGATAGAGACTGACACCGTAGAAATAAAATAGTGAAGTAAATGTTTCAGTGAATAATTGTTTTAAATAGTATTTTAAATAAATTAGAAAAATTAGTTAGTGCAGTTTTACTACAATACTTGCTCCGTCAGATGAAACGAACAATATGTTTCGATGTTCTCAAACTTCTATACCACAGTTCGGTTTAGGCTGTAATAGCTTACGATTTAGAATAATGGGGATTATCTGCCAAAGCACAAGAAATATTTGTTTCACAAAAAAGGCAATGAAAGTTATGGCAAGTGTATCCTCTAGAGAACATTGTAGGCCATTACTTAATCATTTGAATATATATTGACAATGCCAAATTTTTTAATTTACCAGACTTAGATATACATCAAGAATAAACAAACTGGTGAACATTTCACCAGATATTCTTATCAACTGGCATCAGCCTTCTGGTAGATTTGCAGTATCACAGAACCATCACATGTGCTATGGGATTAAGCTGTATAACAAACTTAGTGATGACATGAAATTGTCTTCAGACATTAATGGGTTCAAAAGACAACTTAAGGAGTTTTCATTGCGGGAGGCATATTACTCTGTTGATGAGTTTTTCTGGAAACCCCAAAGTGATTGAGTTATTTTAATGTATTTCCATGTTCCATTTGGTTTGCTGGTTCAATAATATTTTGTACTATATGTTATTTTAATAATTGGTTCTTAGTATAATGATGTAAAGGTCACTTTTCATCTATAATTATTATCTGGTTTTGACCTGTGGAATGATGTTATACTTTTTTTTTCTGATATTTATTGTGAAAAAAACTTATTCAATAAACGTTTGATTGATTGATATACAGTCTGCTCATAAAGTAATCCCCACCAGTAAATTTTGAAACGAATTGATTTTTTTTGGTCTATTAGAAGCTCATAGACTGCCCTTCAACATAAATAATTAATGTTGTTTTTAAAAAATACTGACGAGCCGCTATTTTGAAGGATTGCATCGAATGGTATCGAATTGAGTGATACCTCATTTATAACGTGTAATGTTTTCAATGGCGATAATCAAACATGCATTTCCCAGTTAAACACTATATATTTCCAATGAAATTTTTTCCAACTTCCTGAATACAATCATATTATGAACTCTTTCAATCATACCGTTGATATCAACAGGTGTCAGTGTCGTCATTCAAAAATCATGCGCTAAAGGTAGTAGAGACGTGCCATAACTTTTACATATAGAATGCATTTCAATTCTCTCCACGACAGCAAAATATGGGACGGAATTATTTATCCAAATAAAACTGCGGTACTTAATGATAGAACTCTCATAGGATGGTCCTTTGGAATAAATGGTTACCAACGAGCTCTAGTAAAACGATAAAATATTTTTTGGTATCTATGAAAATACTCGATCCCTCAATAAGGCAGATGGGAGATGAGTTTTCCTATTTTGCGGAAACTCAATCATACGAGGTTTCATTGTACCATCATTGTCATCGAAATTTTTTCGAAAATTTCTTCTTTCTGCAATTTTGAGAGAAAGATAACATAGCCATCTTTAAAATATACATCGAAACGTCATTGAGCAAGTTTTGATTGTAAATTCATTAGGTAATTGAGAGAGACTAATTGACTGTATTATTTATGATTTGGTGAATTTTCAGTCTGTCCGTGGAATGCAAGAATTTCTTCACTTTGGGTCTGAAAATATGGCGAGAAAATATATTTCTGATGGTTTGTGACATTGTGTTTCCCTGAATGAAAGCGTTTTCTGAACGGATGACTGCCATTGCAATTGGATGTATCAAAAAAGGAACTGAATATGTGGAATTTACCAAATACTGAATGTTTTCATTTTATGATATGATATGATATTATCTCCAAATTTTTTCAACAAGAAGTGTATATAACCTCACTCAAAAGGAATCAAAATCGAATACATATTTCATGTAAATGTATGCACACCAAGTATATAGGGTATTAATTAAGTAAGTTGATTAACTTCGAGAGCTTACTCTCAAGACAAAAAGTTCATATAAATAAATGTCGCAAACGGCTCGGTTTTCGATGTACAGGGTGATAAAAATACATTTTTTTCAAGATTTTTTCAAGTTAACTTTGACATTTTCGACAGTAATGAGTTCAAATTAGGCGAGAACAATCCATTCAATAGTATGCACCTTACAAAATATTTCCTCTCCAAAATAATTCACAGGGTCCTCCTTTTTTCACAGTGAAGCCTTGTTCAATCCTTCAGAAATTTTTTCCCGCCACCACTGAGAGGTTGTGAGAGAGGAATAATCAGTATTGTTTCATTCAACATCTTTTTGGTTTCCTGACGTTTTTCATTAACTTATACGGTACAGGAGGTATAATGTAAACATTAATGCAAACATTTTCCAGTATTGCATAACATACCTATAGAAATTTAAGAAGCAAATATGCTCACAAATAATAATAGTAACCGTCCTCTACCCCCGTATGCCTTTCGGTACACACTATGGGTGTTTATGAGGGGGTATTATTATTTCAAGACGAAAATTCTATATAAACATGTTCCAAATGGCTTGGTTTTCGAGGTACAGATCAAAATAGAGTTTTTAAGAGTTTCTGGAGTTTGCTTCAAATTTTTTTAAAATAATCTATCCAAAACAGTTTACAGGCAAGTACAAGACATTGAATAGTGCCCAAGATACAAAATAATTCACAGCCACCTTCAATGCATGCGTTCACTTTGAAATAGAGTGAGATACACTAACTTTTAAGGTGATCCAAAAGGAAAAAATCTAGGGGATTTATGTCTTGGTGGCTAAGGGTGTGGCCCACCTCGTCCAATCCAGCAATCGAAACAGTTTTCTTCTGGATGTCGGCGTGCAAACAATTTGAAGTGTACTGGAGTACCATCATGAATAAACCAAATTCAAATATTTTCCCTTGATGGGGTCTCTTCTAGAAGTACAGATATGATGAGTTCAAGAAAATGTCGGTAATGGTCAGGTAGCCGAGTGGTTAGAATCACCGATTTTCAATCATTCTGGCTAGTGGTCGTGTGGGTTCAAAGCCCAGCGACTGTAGTTTATTTTTCTGACGGCCTGAGAAAGTTCTAGGAATCGCACGAAGGTAAGACCTTGTTAATCCTTGGCTCACACAAATTTCAACTTCTGAGGGCTGTCGTTCGTAGGGAGACGACAGCTGATTAACGGAGAAAATAATTTTAATTTTTCGAACGAGAGATGAAAATATTGTTTTTTTCCTGAGGTGAGAGTTTGTACACGAGCGCAGTGGAGCTGGCAAAATATTGTTGGGAGTCCATATAATTAATAGTGATAGAGAGAAGTTTAAATATAATGTTGAAAATGTTTATAAACTGTCAAACAAAGTGACGTTCGTTTGCTGATCCAAGTGCCAAGTAGTGAGATTAACTGACAGTAGTATCAAAAATCCATCAAATCGTTTTTAGTATGAACCCATCGGGTCGCATGATAATATTTATTTGTTTTGTTTTCTTCTCTAGAGTGAAAAACTGTCACTTTCATGTAGGGTATCCGGTTGAAAAATGACCATTTTCATATAAATTAGTAGAAAATGGAAATTCCCTACAATTCCAACCCAAAAATTCACATAAAACTTCTCATGGAGATGATGTTCTGTCACGGCGTGTGGGTTTTCATCAGTCTATATATGATTGTTGTAAAAATTAATAATGGCTCATCGGTAAATAACGCTAGAGATTAAAACCATTTCTCACCAATGAATTTCGAATCCAAGTGCAAAAGCTAGTCTCTTTGGAAAATTCCTTGGCAGAAGAGTTTGAACAAGCTGTATGTGAAAGGGATAAAGTTGTTGTTCTTTAAAAATTTGCCATACCAATACATGGGTTATGTTCAACTGTGCCGCGATTTATTTTGTATTAGTGTCTGGATTTTGCTCAATTTTGGTAAGTACAGCTTCTTCTATCTGAACTGTTCTAACTCTCTAGGGTTTTTCAATGAGAACAGCAGACCTTCTGAAAGTACCCGTTTTACGAAGGCTGGAGTGGATATTGATGAACATTTGTACTCTGAGAATAGGGCGTTGTGGAAATATTTCTAGATTCATTCGTCTGGCGGCAGCCATTCCATACATTGGGTGCATGTCTGCCATTTGTGAAGTTGTATATTCTACCATTTTCTCCAAAGGGATATTGAATGGATCTGCTTTAAAGCTTGGACTAATGAAAAATTGAAAATGAAACACCTTCTCAACTTTTGATAATTGTCAAGTTCTTGATACTTAAATAAATGAATTAGTATCAAAGATTACTTTGATATTATTATGAATTCAAATTTATTACAAAATTTTTGTACTGCAGAAGAAAGAACAAACTGAAAGTTCTGTTAAATACTGTATTCCATACGGAAAACAAATATCATTAATTTTGGTTTTCGAAGTTATGACATGAGATTCATGAAAGAAAACTAAATGTGAACTTATCTGCAACTATTATATAGACCCTATTAGCTATATTCTATGGTACAAGAATACTTTTTGGAATACTTTTATTATTCCATTTTCAGTACATTTGTATAAAAGCTTGTATTTTTTATTTTTTTTTCATTATATAATTTTTAGTCATCATAGATTTTTCTAATACAATTTTTTTTTCCAGTTTACCTTAAGAATATTTTATTTTCAAATTTCCAACATTGGAAAGTGTTTGTATCAATATTTTCATTATAGCTTCTGAACCGTATAAGTACATGGAAAACGCCAAGAGAACCAAAATATGCTAAATGAAACAGCACTGATGAATCCTCTCTCACAATCTCTCAGTGGCGGCGGAAAAACTAATTTTGAAAGGTTGAACAAGGCTTGACTCTGAGGAAAGAAGAAATCTGTGAATTATTTGGGAAAGGAAATATTTTGTAACGTGCGTACTTTTAAATGGATTTTAATTGCCTTATTTGGAAGTTAACTTCAAAAAAATCTTGAAAACAATGTATTTTCACCACCCTGTACTTCGAAATTTAAGCCGTTTGGGACATTATGTTTATATGAACTTTTTATCTTGAAATCTTCCAATAAATCACCTCTCGGAAGTTTGTCATTGTAATTAATGTCTTCCAAAATTATCCCCACAATCTTCAATCTTCCTTCCCGACTGACTAATTTGAAAAATTGTTTTCAGTTGGCCAGTGATATTCTATTCACAACTCCTGTAGCTAGATATGCCTATTTACAGTCAAAGTACACTGATGTGTACTTTTATCAGTTTTCATATCTTGGACAATTGGGGCGTCTCGTCAATACAACGGTAGAAGGTGAGTAGGAATCGATACCTATTATGATTCAAATATAATTAATTGAGTTCCACTCCGGATTTGTAGCGTTCACCGTGTAGGTTGTATTGTTTGGATACCACTTGGTGACGTATTCAACACTTTACGAACGAACCCAAACTGTCACCGAGTTGAAACCCGTTCAGAAAAGAGCCCACGTCAAACTGCGAAGACTCTCTAAAGGTAAATGAGGATAAGCCATTTAATGGGGTCTTCTTGAAGAACATTGAAGACCTTGGCTTATCTAGAAACCTGACCTTTGCATTTCTCTGGTCAAGTGGGCTGAAGTCGGAAACCGAGGGATTCATAATGGCCTGCCAGGATGATGTCTTCAACACCCTCATCTACCATAGTCACGTGATGGGTATAGAAGTCTCTGACACTAGATGCAGAGCGTGTCGTGGGCAGCTGGGAACATAATGCATTTTCTCTCAGCCTGTCCAGCTTATGCGGTCTCAGCCTATATCCACAGGCATAACGCAGACATACGAGTGTTATTATACTACCATCTACGATACTCTTACGGTATAGACGAGACACCGGTGTTGCCTTATGCTCCGTGGGATATTGAGTCCGTTGTGGAAAATGAGAAGTGCCGATTCTATTGGAACCACTCATTCCCCACCCTCAGGCAAATACAAGACAATAAGCCTGATGTAGTCCTCCTCGACCATCAAAGTAGGATGATTTCTGTCATCGAGTTTTCAGCTTCTGGCGATACGAACATCGCCCGAAAAGAGGAGTAAAACGGACTAAATATCGAGACCTACTCTTACCTACTCCACAGGCTTCACCTAAACTATTTTGTTAAAATGGCGGTTCTGATAATAGGACTCCTTGGTCAAATGATCGACAAACTGCTCTCAAAGTTAAAAATCATACCGACTTGCCGTTGTATGGCAGAAATCTTAGCCGGACGAATGTAGAAGGCCGTAATTCTTGTTTCACTTCGCCTACTTAGGGCATATAGTAAGTAAAGTAAGTTTAGTAAGTAAAGAAAGTTTAGTAACTAAAGTAAGTTTTGTTCAGTTGTAAGGGCAATTTACAGATTTTCAGAGTGCGACATAGATTAGAATAAATAGATTTATAATATATAAAAGTACAAAAATACAATACATGTTTACAAACTTAAAAGAAAAATGCAATATTACAGCTATGTACAGAAGAAGCCACCTAAGCAGAGCTTGAGTTGTGGAAACATTCTTCTGTATATTGTAATATTAGAGAGTAAGTAATAATCAAATACTATTACGGAATTAGGAATCTGAACTACGCAATATGAATAATACATATGAATAAAGAAAAGAGGTACTTTAATTCTTATATTTCTATTTTTTTTTGTGTATGTAATTCATTTATTATCCATAACATTCATAAATGAGTGAGGGTTAGTTTTAACATATTTCTTTTTTGCGGCGATATGTATTTCTGATATTTTTAATCTCATCAGGGAGCTGGTTGTAGAATTTAAGTCCATAGAAGGAAATGAATTTTTGGTTATGACTTAGTCTAAAGCAAGGAATACTAATGACCTGCATTGCAGATCTGTGCGTATCATAGCTATGATTAATAGTCGTTTGAGACACATTCGTCATCCATAAAAGCGATTGATATATTTTTGTAGATTGAATACATCCGACTCCTCGAATAAATTTCGAAATGAGAACCGTTTATTTTTGTTGTAAATAATTTTCAGCAATGTTTTTTGAATAACCTCTAGATTATGTATCGATGGATTAAATGTTCCACCCCATATCACGAGACAGTATCGTAATAAAGATTCAGCTAAGGCGCTATACACCATCAACAATATTTTTTCTTCACCATAAATTCATTTTCGTAGCCTTTTTACTGTGTAGTTAATATGATCCTCCCAGCGCAGATGTTGGTCAACGAAAAAAATCCTAGATACTTGATAGATTTTGTTTTTATTATTTCTTCACAAGAACAGTGATTCATGCCAGGGCAAATATGTGTATGAAGTTTTAGTCTATCTGGAATATCACGGTCTCTTGAGGTCGAGGAAAAGGCAATGAATTTAGTTTTCGATAAATTGAGACTCAGCAGGCTACTGCTGAGCCAGTGATATATTATTTTCATTCCACGTTCTGCATTTTGGTACGTTTCTGTCCAAGTATTTCCAGCAAATGTGACTGCAGTATCGTCAGTATAGGAAATGATTTTGCTAGTAAAGTTATTTATCGAAAATAGTGTATTGAGGTACAGAATAAATAGTGTTGGTCCTAGTACGGTCCCCTGCGGAACACCCATAAGGGGGTACTCAAAGTACTATTTATTTTCACAATTTGTGTTCTATCTGTAAGATAGTCTTTTTACAAATCGAGTGCTATGCCACTGATTCCGAAATCTCCGAGGCGTTCAAATAGAGTATGGTTCACGGTGTCGAACGCCTTAACTAAATCCCAGAATATTGTAAGACATTTTTGTTTATTATGGAATCCGTTTAAAATATTATTCGTTAAATCAAAAACAGCTTTTTCAGTAGATAAGTCCTCTCTGAAACCGAACTGTAAAGCAGATAATACTTCGTTAGTATTACAATAATTTATGATTCTATTTTTAAAACATTTCTCAAAAAATTTGGCAAAATTGTTGATTACTGTAATAGGTCTACAGTTTGTGGCATTTTTTCGGCATCCGGATTTAAAGATGGGAGTTGTTATAGATTCTTTAAGGGCTGATGGAACTTTACTAGATGTTAGTGTTAGGTTTAAGATGTGACACAGAGGTCCTATAAGAAACGTATTGTATTTCTTTATGAAATGAACTGAAACTTGATCAGGGCGGGGGGCAGTGTTATTTTACAAACTTGAGATGTTAGATATGATTTCTTTCTGGGAAATTGGGAGCATGAATATTAAGTCTTCAGGACGATGAGGTATGTTAATTTTTTGAGCCATTTTGTTTCCGATATTAGAGAAGAAAGTGTTAAGTGGTTGGCTATATCTTTGTCATGTAATGATCAGTAATCAGCCCTATGTTGTATCACTTCCATTAAAAATAACGTCACCGTTATTCGCCATTTCCGTTATTTTGCTATGATTGGTAATAGAAAAATAACGGAAATGGCGAATAACGGTGACGTTATTTTTAACGAAAGTAATA
Source organism: Chrysolina americana (assembly GCA_958502065.1). Classification (NCBI taxonomy): domain Eukaryota; kingdom Metazoa; phylum Arthropoda; class Insecta; order Coleoptera; family Chrysomelidae; genus Chrysolina; species Chrysolina americana. The sequence goes on from OY293411.1 coordinate 69,133,383, forward strand.
CAGCATAGGGCTGAATGTCTGTTTTAATAATATAAGTATTGATCTCAATATCTTTGTGTATTTTTTCGTTTCTAAATTTAATGAATACATGGTCGATTAGTCCAGAGGTTGTTGAAGTAACCCTAGTAGGTTTGTTAATAAACGAGCAGTATCCAAAAATTGCAATTTGACAAACATATCTATTTATTTTTGAGTCAGATGTATTCAAAATGTTTAAATTTATGTCACCAATGGATATTTGTATATCTGAGACATCCAGTGTAGATAGATACTTCTCTATGTCAGAAATATAAACATCAATATCAGTTGATGGCGGCCTATATGATGCGGTTAGAGAGTAAGAGACTCCTCTCACTAAAAAGGTTATATTCACTAAATTCACCTCTGTTAGTTGATGAACCGATACGCTACAATCAACCTCCCTCCCCACATAAATAATCACCCCATCGTTTTGATTAAATCTTGAATCATTGTAAAATAATCAGGTATGGAAAAAAACTAGGATCATCTAGAAGCCATGTTTCAGGATGATAATGTCAATGTTATTGATGTCAAAGGACTCTAGGTATAGAAAAGATTCATCCTAATGTTTCTTTTATTGAGTTGAAGTATGTTATAAAAGCACTCACCAGAAAATTTATGTTCGTTTATATCATCACACTCGATTGAATCTCTTTCTTCGTGTGATTCTAATTCATTCATGTAGTCTAACATTATGTATCTTATGTATAGCTAGAATAAACACCAGAACAAAAATTAGCAAATAACTTAGTACACAAATTTTCTGTATTCAGGATTTTGTAAATGAGATTGACGTAGTAGAATAGTTTAATATAGGTAATAACAGAAATATTACAGAAATGCTAACTCGAAGAAATAATACAATTGAAGAAATAATAGAGGGTAAAGTTGGGGAGCAGTAAGGTAAATGTATTGTTCAACTGATTAGAGATTCAAACATAATTCGCAATGTCCTCTTCACAAGTAATTTTCATTTTTGGAGTCGATGTTGACTTAGATTTGACCATTGTAAGTCCACACTTTTTTTCCAGGAAGAGTAGCTTTGGTAGTTTTCAATAGCTTTCTTTTTGTTTTTGTCAAGTCTTCGGCACAAAATATATTTTTCTTCCTCAGATGTTTTGCATTTTTGAAGATCTCATGTTTATATACAAACGTTGTTCATCATACTTTGTTGCTGTAGAAAGTCTACTTTTTGTTCCAATGAATTGATCTTATCATTTTGACTTTTTATCTCCTCATGAAGAACCTAAAGTTTTTGTTCTATCTTATCAGTTAATTTCTTAGTCAGATGGGTCAGGAATTCCTTGTCTTGAAAGAACTCGTTGATTGATTCCTTTATGATATTATTAATATCTGGGTTTTTGTTTCTGGTAGACATTGTCATTCACCTTTTTTACGATCAATCACTAAATCACTGAGACAGGATTCAATATATTATCAATTTTCTCTTCACTAGACAGGTTTTTTTAACTGTTTCGAGAGCACTTCTAGAGAGCGTCTACTCTGTACAAGGCATAAAACTGAACTATAATTCTTGAACTCAGTAATCACTCACTCCACAGACATGGGAAGTGTTTACTGGGGCTGATGACACACCAGCGCGCCCTCCGGATGTGTCAGGTTTCAGAAACAGGGCCTGACTAGTAAATTTCTGAATAGAAAAAAAAATAAAAAATACTCCCTCATAAACACTCATAGAGTGTACCCAAAGGCATAGACTGTGCGGAAAGAGGATGGCAATTATTATTATTATTTGACGTGGTGCTATGAGGCAACTTGCCGATTTTTGGTGGCGTATTCATATTTCAGCTGTAAGAAAATCCGCAAAACCTACAGCACCACCCCGGGTGCACCAAACCAAATTAAGAAAACACTGATCTTTCATAATTTGCAAGCATGAAATAGAATACAATGTGTTGTAGAGCAAGGCGAATGAGAATATAGATGAATGTTACTCAAGCAGGTACTTGAAGACATTAAACTAATTAACATCAAATGATTCCTTAATAAATTTGGATAGGACAGGAATGCAACAAACAAAAACGAATTACTCTTCGTTAAAAATCTTACTAACTACAGAATGAAAGCTACATAAATGTTAGGTTCGATTATTATTGAATAATCTTCACAATGCAGTCCAACTTTAACTCCAATCCCATTCAAGATGGTAAGGGCTGGAGCTAACCCTGGTAGTGATAACGTTGAGAATATGCACAAGATATTATTCCCTCGCATTAAAATAGACGGGTCCGAGCTGTTTCTTCTGCGAACGATATATATGACAAGTCGGGCTTGTTTAATTTTTATTGTGTCTCCCTATATATTAGTTTCAATCATAATTTCAATCTGAGAACCTTTATTAATTCAGAGTTTTATTTTGATCCTCTACCTCAACCACAAATTACGATGAATATTACTTTGAAATGGAAACTTCAATATTAAACCGAGTGTTTTATCAATTAACCTTTCATATTCATATAATCGACAACTATAATGAAGATATATAAACAAGTTTGACGTCGTTTGTTTCTGAAATAAAATTAATTTTATCATCAGGTGCTGAAGGCGTTGCTCATCAAGAGGAAATAGAGTATTTATTTCGAAGTCAGAACAACAGAGATTTGAATAAATTCCCCGAAGAAGATCGCCTTACCCACTATCGTCTTGTAGAGTTATGGTCGCAGTTCATCAAGTACACGTAAGAGTTTGATATTGATATTTTACTGATTACATTAATTGTTGGAGTTTGCAGGACGCTGTTGTTTCACTTACTATCTCACGTTTCGTTAAATGGTTTATTCAGTCTAACATAATAACTATGATATAGTGGCTAATGATATTAGCAATCGATGCTACTATGAATACCTGAAGAAAAAAAAATAATAATGATAACTATCGAGTCTTAGCCATAGACTGCTCTGTGGCTCAAGTTTTTCGATGCAATTCTCAATTTTCATAGCTTGAAAATTCAATCAACCATTTTCAGAACGATCTGTATTGGGTTATTTGGTATGGTGTGAGAAGACTTTTTTTTATTATGTTAAGAAAAGTAGTATATTGCAGAAAACACATTATTAATTTTTCTTCCTAAGTATTTCACAATAGTATCACCGATTTTTTTTCATATGCTGTCAACTCACGTTTGGGAAAAGTATTTTTTTCTCTCCAAATTACCTACCATGTTTCGCATATTTCAATAAAACATCAATTTCACTTGATACGGATATGTGGTAATATTCAAATTTGTTAAATACGTCCGACAGTTACATATTGCCCGATCTCTGATGTTAATCAATCAATCAATCAATCAAAGTTTTCTTTATTGTCTGAAGATTCACATCTCATTGAGAAAGGAAGAGTCATTACGTTATAAATAAAGTTTATACATAATGGAGTCATACAAAATTAAGTATAAACATTAAATTATTAATATAAATATAAACACACACATATAACGTAAAGAGTAATACAAGAAGCGATGTACATGTTAAAGACGAGATAAAATTTTTGTTGTTGAGCAAGTCAAGTATCACCCATGTCTCTGCTAATATATTCACTAATGTCAAAAAATACCTCTTCTCTGACAATCAATTTCACTGTTCTCCTGAATAAAGCTAGTGACTCAGTGACTCTGACACTTGCTGGAAGGTGATTGTACATTTTTGCGGCATTATAAATAAGAGTTCTTAACTAGATTTGAAGTTGGAATGGGTAGCCTTATGGTGTTGTTTTGGCGGGCGGGCCCAAAGGTGATATTGTACATTGGTAAGTTTTTATGAATTAGACATACGGATTCCAGAATAAACAGAGAGGGTAGTGTGAGGATTTTCTGCTCTCTGAACAGTTCCTTACAAGAGACTCTTGTCCCAACCTTACAGATATAACGAACCGCACGCTTCTGTAGAGTGAAAATTATCTTGAAGCACTGTTTATTGCAGGTTCCCCAGAAAGGATTACCATATCTAATGTGCGACTCAATGAGCGCATAGTATAAACTATTTTGGCAGTAGTCATCCCCAATTCGTTAGACACCACTCATAGAGCATAGCATCCTGAGGACAGTTTTTTGCTCAATACCTCAACATGGTTCCTGAAATTCAGATTATTGTCAAGAGAAATTCCCAAAAATCTGTTGGTATCAGTAGACGAGATGGTATCTTTCCCTAGAGTATAGTGTATAGTGCATTAAAAGGATAATAAATGGGTCTTGGATACATTGAATGAGAGCAAATTACTATCGCACCATTCTTTAACAGCAGCAACATCTCGAATCATTTTGCTATGAGGATTATATAGGTTCTTATCATGCCACAGAATAGTGATATCATCAGTAAATATGCCTCCAGTTCTTATATTTCCCAGGTCGATAAAATACAGAAGGAACAGAATAGGTCTAAAATCAGAACCTTGTGGAACACCATGCCTAATTGAACCAATACCTGAGAAACCATTGGTTTTCACGATTTGGGTTCAATGACAAAGCAGTAGCTCTGCTCTCTGAACCCATAGTGTTTTAGTTTGCGCAGCAGTATCTCATGGTTGACACAGTCAAAAGCTTTTGACAAATCACAAAGTACTGCAGCGCTTACCTCCTCAAGGTTCAATTTGGAGCAAAGATTTTTCAAAAAATTGAAGATAGCATCACCTGTACTTTTTTTGGTTGAAAACCAAATTGGTGGTGGTTTAGAGTATTGTGGAGGGTTGAAAAGTCCATCAATCTACGTTTTACCAGTTGTGCATCCTGTGTTCTATGTTTAGGATCCATGATACTCGTTTCTTCTTTTATATTTTTTGTTGGGGTATATATGACACTGGGGTTGAACTACTTGAAGATCAAAGGTATTATTAATTTTGTTGGACTGTTCTTGGATTGACTTGTTACCTTGTCCTAGGACGGTCTTAGAATTATCCGAAATCAGTACCTGTCATCGAGCGAGATCTGTACTGTTATTTTGTTGACGCATGCTCATAAGTAGCATACGCCATTAGAAGAAGAGGGATAATATGTTGATGATTGAAGTGAGTTAAACTTTTGTTTGTTGCTTTTTTCATTTATGTTGCTAGTAATTTTGTTGTTTACTTGTCTGTGATATTTTATTTATTTACGTATAATTCATTTTGCATCATACTTCATATACAATTAACTCTATCAATAAGAACTATTTCTTGGGCAATGAAGTATATTTGATTGATTGATTGATTGATAACTGACTTCAGTAACAAAACAGGTCTCTATTACGAAAGAGTAGAAGGGCCACAGAGGATAAAAAAAATGTGATCAGCCTAATTTAGACTTCACAACTCGAAATTACTATAATTTTAACTTCACAACTCGGAATTAGCCTAATTCCGACTTCACACTTCGGAGTGGGCCTAATTCCGACTCCACTACTCGGAATTACTATAATTTCGACTTCATAGCTTGGAATTAGCCTAATTTCGACTTCACAACTCGGAATCAGCCTAATTCCGTCTCCACAACTTGAAATTAGTATAAATCCCACTTAAAAACTCGGAATTAGTATAAATTTGACTTCAAAATTCGGAATTAGTATAATTCCAACTCCACAACTCGAAATTTGTAGGTAGCTAACAAAGAAGTCATAGTAGACAGAAATGGAAAATGCATTGCACGTAAATCTAGTATAATATCGATCATTTCGCACAAAAATTCAAGAAGTGTATAAAGACCTTAGCTAAACAGGCAAATAGTTTCATAAAATTGCTTCAAGTGACGCCATTGCCGTTGGTTTGCTTCTCTCACAATTAATATTCAACCAAAAAAAAAGACGTTACTTCAGGGCAGTTTGTTGAAACAATTTGATCGAGTGCCAAGGGTTTAACAGACAGCAGTACTCAAGCCACATATTTTCGATAGCAATGGTGAAGTCAGCTGAATGCTCGTAAACAAATTGTAGTTTGTAATCACACTTAAATCACATTTGTCTACTTAGGATAATTAAACGAAGCTTTGAATAAGAAATGATCAAAATTTAAAAAATAATGTATATTGTGGTGGTAGATAGCGAAGCGGTTGGATGTCGGCCGTTGAAACTTCTACTAGCTTGGCCATGTTCGAGTCCTGGAATGAGAATAGGCATCATTATGCCTTGTTTGAAAAGGCAAGTGTGATGTAAGTTTTCCAGATGCTAATTCTGACGTCCCGTGTGGTGCAGTAGGTTCTTTGGCTTTTCCTACAGCTGAATAGTGGATATGCTACCAAATATCAGTAAGTCGCCCCGGAGCGCACGGGAAACAATAATAATAGCCGTCCTCTACCCGCACAGGCTTTTCAAGAGAGAGATGAAGTGTTTTCATTTCACATCTACTTTGAGGAGATGATAACTGCAGAAATACATTCCGTTAGCTCATGTGCTATTATCTCAAATGCATCTGTCAAGGGGCAGGTCAATTGAAAATATAAACTGAGTCTATTTTTTTCCTCCGGAATATGGTCACTTGGAGAAACACGTGTCGAGGTGAAAAAATAGCGGTTTGGAGTTGGGATAAAACTCCAGTAGATTCAAATTGGTATATTGTGGAATTATAGTGAATTTCCTTCATCTAAATAGGTTTAATCCTCTCAGCCTTCTTTTCGCTTCCACAAGAATTCAATTGCCAGTACGGGGAATCGCACTAATTCCAAGTTGCGAAGTCTGAATGTTACTTATTTCGAGTTTTGAAGTCGGAATTATACCAATTCTGAGTTGCTAAGAATTAGGCTAATTCCGAGTTGTAAAGTCGGAATTATACTAATTCTGAGTTGCGAAGACAGAATTAGTCTAATTCCTAGATATACTAATAACTAGTTGTTAAGTCGGAATTATACCTTTTCCGAGTTGCGAACTCGGAATCATACTAATTCCGAGTTGCAAAGTCAGAATTAGGCTAAGTCCTGCGAAGTTGGAATTGTATTCTTCAAATTACTTGTGGCCTTTCTACGTCTTCGTACTTTTTAACAAAATCTCAAAATTATAGTACTCATGGGTTTCATGTTCGAGATAGAACAAATGAACACCATAAGTGATAAGTTGATTTCTTTTTGCCACATTCATAAAGTGAAGGGTTACCATATAGTAAAAAACGTACTCAAACAGCCATACGATTCGAAACGATTGCGCAATAATTATGTGAAGTTCAAGAACGATTCTTGAACTTCTGAAACTTGCTGATCTTGATTGAATTCATTGTCATGGTAATCTCACAATCGAGTACAAGCTGATGATTAGACTCTGGGTATTCTATTTGAGGCTCCCGATACTACTGTTGAGAACCTTCGATGTTTGCTTATAACGTTTTAATTAAAAAACGAGCAGACTTATTAGCTTTCGAAAATATGAAATGCAACCACATCACGACCGGACGTTCAGCTTGAAAATCTACAGTAATATTTGTTTTACAAAACGAAAATACAACCTTGAATGTGAAATTATTCACACATTATTTAAAATAAAGAAGTTAATCTACGTTTCCTTTTATACCAGAATGATAACACCCGACATAATATAATCATAAAGTAAGTGCGCACAACCCAAGCTATTATATTAAGACCCAAGAAGAATAAAAAGTAACTCCTAATGAAATTTTTAAGTGTTATTTCATTTCACACTTTTTATTTTCATATACGATTCAAGTGGCAGTTGTGATTTCTGAGGTTGGATAAAGGCTGTTATTTTTTCGAACACTTTGAAGTCGGTATTCCAAACTATTCTAATTTGACCCCAAAATGTCTCAACACGCTATTATCCATCAGGTCGACTCTTCCTTATATCATGAGAGCCTCGTCCATTTTGTAGCAAGATTTTTTTTCTTTTTCATCGATTGCTACTTCCTGTTCAATGGGTAGAAATAGTATTTTTTCAAAATGACACTTTTTTACATACAGGCTGATTCACGGTGGATGGCACATTAGACGTTTCTGGTGAACCAGACGACGGATCACTTTGAAAATTTAATGGAGGGCATATTCGGACATTCTCTAGCCAACTAAAATATTTTCGACAATGCGGTGTTGCCACTTCTATTAGAAAGCAGTAGCAACTTTGATTTTTCAAATGGAACACTCTGTATATAATATTATTTTTGGAATCTCCAACAATTGCCCGACAACTTTTCTTGATATTTCCGTATACCTACTGTTACCGTTTTCGAAATAAAAATTAATTTCAATTTTTTTCTTCGAAAATCATGACTTCTAAAAATGCCGATATCTTTTAGTTAAGAAGTACTATGATATCAAAATTTGGTTTGGAGTTAGGTGATACTTGGACACTTCCCACACGTCAGCCTAATCTCCGTTACTTCAATACAGGGTGGTAAAAAAATACAGTTTTTTCGTTTGCTTGAAAAAGTTGCTGAAATTTGATTATTTTAAATGGAACACCCTGTATATTATTGAAAATTCGGAAAGCTGCTGAAATTTGCTTTCTTTCTATGTATATCATACCTATACCTAACTAGTCAAGTTTCGGACTTATGAGCATTTATTTGTGAAAATGTCCCTTCAGAATGGTATTTCCATTCGGTATTTGGTAAGCAGGCCATGATTACTATTTGACAGTAGCGTTATGACATTCTCCTAATAATATCGACATTTTCGTCACTTCAGAAGTTACAAATACCTTCAAAACGATGGAACAAAACTATTGAAACGAAGTTCTTATGAATTTGTTTATTATTTTTGGACAGTGTGATAAAATTATCAGCAGAACATGTAGAAAGTTCAATGAAATGTATCCGAATCTACCGCCAATGAACCTCAAGAAATTTATACGAATTCAGAACAATTTCAATGCATTTGGATCAACTTCAAAAGCACCAAGAAACTTGCCTCGACCCGTAACTTCTGAAGACAACCAGATTAATGTCTTAGCATATTTTCACGCATTTCCCGAGTCATCGATAAGAAGTGCTGAAGAAGATTTGGGTATAAAATATTCATCGGTTCAAAGAATCTTGCGAAGACATAAAATGCATGATTATAAATTCACCAAAATTCAAGCAATGAAGCCTCAAGACCCTCAACAGAGAGTAGAATTTTGTGAAATGTTGTTGACACGCATTCAAGAAGATCCACTTTTTTTAAATAAAATTATTTGGACTGATGAATCGAAATTTTCGAGAGAAGGGATTTTCAATAGAAAAAATCGTCATTATTGGATTTCAAGAAAAATTTAGTTTTTATGTCTTCTGCATGTTGATGAACAACAAATTGAGGTACGTGATATACGAGGAGTCATTAACATCCAGAAGCTACCTGAATATTTTGGAGAATACTGTAGAGAGTTTTGTGGATAATCTGCCACTCGAAGAATATCGAAACTGTTGGTACCAACTAGACGGAGCTCCTGCACATTGCACAAGAGAAGTGAGCGCAGAACTGGAAAGACTTTTTGACGATCGGTGGATAAGGCGCTTGGGACCATGGAATTGGCCAGCGAGATCACCCGATCTTAATCCATTAGATTTTTATTTGTGGGGAATGTTTAAAGAAAAAGTTTACAAAATACCCGTGCGTTCGAGAGATGAATTGTTAGAAAGGATTGCCCAAACATTTGAAGATTTGGATCCCAATGAAATCAGATCTGCCACCACGAAAGCAGTCAACACCCGCATTTTAAAGTGCTTGGAAGTGAACGGCCAGCGATTCGAAGATATTTTGAAATATTCCACATGATTGTTTTACTTTTTTATAATTATTCATATCAATATTTCCAATTTCGAGTTTCTTGATGCTTTTTTAAAGTTTATCCAAACATATTGAAATTGTTCTGAATTCGTATAAATTTCTTGAGGTTCATTGGCGGTAGATCCGGATACATTTCATTGAAGTTTCTACATGTTCTGCTGATAATTTTGTCACACTGTCCAAAAATAATAAACAAATTCATAAGAACTTCGTTTGAATAGTTTTGTTCCATCGTTTTGAAGGTATTTGCAACTTCTGAAGTGACGAAAATGTCGATATTATTAGGAGAATGTCACAACGCTACTGTCAAACAGTAATCATGGCCTGCTTATCAAATACCGAATGGAAATACCATTCTGAAGAGACATTTTCACAAATAAATGCTCATAAGTCCGAAACTTGACTAGTTAGGTATAGGTATGATATACATAGAAAGAAAGCAAATTTCAGCAGCTTTCCGAATTTTCAATAATATACTGGGTGTTCCATTTAAAATACTCAAATTTCAGCAACTTTTTCAAGCAAACGAAAAAACTGTATTTTTTTACCACCCTGTATTGAAGTAACGGAGATTGGGCTGACGTGTGGGAAGTGTCCAAGTATCACCTAACTCCAATCCAAATTTCGATATCATAGTACTTCTTAACTAAAAGATATCGGCATTTTTAGAAGTCATGATTTTCGAAGAAAAAAATTGAAATTAATTTTTATTTCGAAAACGGTAACAGATAGGTATAGGGAAATATCAAGAAAAGTTGTCGGGCAATTGTTGGAAATTCCAAAAATAATATTATATACAGAGTGTTCCATTTGAAAAATCAAAGTTGCGACTGCTTTCTAATAGAAACGGCAACACGGCATTGTCGAAAATATTTTAGTTGGCTAGAGAATGTCCGAATATGCCCTCCATTAAATTTTCAAAGTGATCCGTTGTCTGGTTCACCAGAAACGTCTAATGTGCCATCCACCGTGAATCAGCCTGTATATCTACTTACTATGCTGTCTTGAAAGTAATGTGTTAGGTCTAAATTATTATTTTGTGAAAATTATGTAGTAGCTTTACATAATCGGAAGTGATTATCAGCAAGTTGTACTACAAAGCTCATGCTGATGTGTTGACAATTTTTTCAAGAACACTGTGAACGTCGAAATGCTCAGCAAGGTGCTCTACTTGAAGAAGAACCGGTTTACTGAACGAATATTGATATAATGTCATTTAATTTTTCAGGAATCCAACTCAGGAAAAAACGGAGATACTTCAGAATATAACATGGCCAAAAGCTACTCAGCAAGAGTTCTTCTACTTGAATATTAATTCAACATTGGAAGTTTCGAGAAACCCTAAGAAATATATACAATATGAGAAAATTTATTCAGATTATGCTGAACCCATGTTAGATACATACTAATTAAACTATATACCATATACTCAATTGACTTTTATTCCATACAGTCGAAGATCTTTTGTGGAACAAAGTTTCTGTAGTAACCAGGAATACATATGTATGCGGAGTCAAATATAAAATATATCCTAAACATTCTAACATTCTAAATCCCTCATCTCAAATTGTCAAGAAAAACTGTTGAAGAAACATCATCAAAATAATGTGACTTGATACAAAATTTCATATATCATGGTCAGAGCCGATTTTGGAATCTTACGGGTGCTATGTAGGACTCAAGTTTTATTGCATACAAAAAAATTAGTGTTGTTTCAAGCAAGATAACACTTGAAAGTCTTTGCATTATGTACCCTGGAGGGAATGTACATGTACAAAACTAAAATATCCATCGTACGTCTGTGTCCAGTATATACAGAAGATGTAAATTCAACATCCATGGACGTTTAAACTTGAGCTAGACCTAATATAAAACAAGATAGGTCAAACGACATTAGAGTAATCTTGCCGCATCCAAGGAACTATAACCAAAGATCAACAGCAAGAAGCACTCTTCATCGAAATCTCCATCGCTCCAAACTATTATTCTGCAAAGTGGAAAATTTGTGGAATCTGCCAATTTGTGGGATAGTGAAGAGTAGCGGATATCGACTTTGTTAAAATTATTAGTTTACTTTATTTCACATTTATTGAAAGAAGCCTCTTGTTACTACTAATGAATACATCAATAACCAATACAGTGTGTCCAAGATAAGAATGAACAGCATGGGGATATCGGAAACGGTAAGAGATACGGAGTCAATTGAATTGGAGAAAAGTAGCGTATTTATGTGCCTGATAATATGCCATTTATAAAGTTTTAATATTCCGAGTAGTTTCGGAGATATCCGAGAAAAACCGAAATTTGAGAATTTCGTTTTTATTTTCTCCTAGCTTTATTTTCGAAAGAAATGTAAAACAAAAGAACTTTACCATGGCCACTTTTCAAGGACTATACAATGACGTAACCAGAATTGTTCTGCGACGTTTCGTCTATTAGAAAACATCATAAACTTTGTATTTTTAAGTGTGCCGAAACTAAAGTATACCCTGTATACGACTACATTTTTCATTGTGAATACAACAACGTATCACACAATATGATTTCAGAAACATTTCTCGCGCATAATGAAAAGTTATTAGGTCCTTAACCTGTTTTTCTTCACTTTTAGATAGTAGGCGCTGGAAAAAATGACACATAATGTTCTGTTGTTATAATAATACTGTAACTTGGTAGAATTTTTGACATATTACCGTTCCCACTTTTACATCTCGTTACCTACCTAATTTGTGTTAAAAATGGAAAACGGCAGCTTTTCGAATACTAAAAATTTTATATGTTGATGCTGAACGTGCGTACTCTAATAAGTATCCAGAGATGCGACAACCAGTCAAATCAATATTTAGACGATTGGTTTTTAATTTAAACGAATACGGATCATTTAAAAACCTGTGGTTCCCCGACAAAAGCAATCTAATGAAGAAAGTCAGGCCGTTATTGAAAATTCTCAGATATTCACTCGCATCATTGAAGATAAAACCGGCGTAGCCAAATCCACCGCTCATTTCATTTCAAGGAAAAATAAATATAATTCATATAAATTTAAGATTTGTCATGAACTCAGACCAGGTGAAGATGCAAGGCGAAGAACTTTTTGTGAACCGATGTGAAGTTGGCAGCCAAAGTTAGCAGCCAAATTTTCCGAACATTCCCAATTGACCAGTGGCGTGTTTCCTTCTTTTTTTTGGGTACCAAAATTGTAACTAATTCAGGATTCAGGATTCAGGAATACAATAAAACAACTGGTGGAAAGCCTCAGAAAATCATGAAATTACACTGGTGGGTGTAAATTTTGAATAGATTTCTAATTATGTACATTACAGAAAGCCATAGTTTTTCAAAGTTTTTACTTTCATGCTCTATTTGTAATGAACTACACCTGTACATAATTTGAAATTGTCAGTATGTGTGGTTTTCGAGTAAATAATTTTTATTCAAAATTTCCAAGTTTCACCCTGTATTCAGCTTTGACAGAGAATTCCATTGATACTTTCAGGCTCTTCTTATAATGAACTATACCTGTACATTATTTGACATTGTCAATATGTGTGGTTTTCTAGTAAATAATATGGATTCAAAATTTCCAAGTTCCACCCTGTATTCAGCCTTGGCAGAGAATTTCGTTAATACTTCCAAGCTCTATTTGTGATGAACTACACCTGTACATAATTTGAAATTGTCAGTATGTGTGGTTTTCGAGTAAATTTTGTATTCGAAATTTCCAAGTTTCACCCTGTATTCAGCTTTGGCAGAGAATTTCATTGATACTTTCAGGCTCTAGTTGTGATGAACTACACCTTTACATAATTTGAAATTGTCAGTATGTGTGGTTTTCGAGTAAATAATGTGTATTCAAAATTTCCAAGTTCCACCCTGTATTCAACTTTGGCAGAGAATTTCGTTGATACTTTCAGGCTCTTATTGGTATGAACTACACTTGTACATAATTTGAAATTGTCAGTATGTGTGATTTTCGAGTAAATAATTTTTATTCAAAATGTTCAAATTTCCATCTTTTATTCAGCTTTGGCAGAGAATTTCGTTGATACTTTCAGGCTCTATTTGTAATGGAGTACACCTGTACATAATTTGAAATTGTCAGTATGTAAGGTTTTCGAGTAAATAATATGTATTCAAAATTTCCAAGTTCCACCCTGTATTCAGCTTTGGCAGAGAATTTCGTTGATACTTTCAGGCTCTATTTGTAATGGAGTACACCTGTACATAATTTGAAATTGTCAGTATGTAAGGATTTCGAGTAAATAATATGTATTCAAAATTTCCAAGTTCCACCCTGTATTCAGCTTTGGCAGAGAATTTCGTTGATACTTTCAGGCTCTCATTGGTATGAACTACATTTGTACATAATTTAAAATTGTCAGTATGTAAGGTTTTCGAGTAAATAATATGTATTCAAAATTTCCAAGTTCCACCCTGTATTCAGCTTTGGCAGAGAATTTCGTTGATACTTTCAGGCTCTTATTGGTATGAACTACACTTGTACATAATTTGAAATTGTCAGTATGTGTGATTTTCGAGTAAATAATTTTTATTCAAAATGTTCAAATTTCCATCTTGTATTCAGCTTTGGCAGAGAATTTCGTTGATACTTTCAGGCTCTATTTGTAATGGAGTACACCTGTACATAATTTGAAATTGTCAGTATGTAACGTTTTCGAGTAAATAATATGTATTCAAAATTTCCAAGTTCCACCCTGTATTCAGCTTTGGCAGAGAATTTCGTTGATACTTTCAGGCTCATATTGGTATGAACTACACTTCTACATAATTTGAAATTGTCAGTATGTAAGGTTTTCGAGTAAATAATATGTATTCAAAATTTCCAAGTTCCACCCTTTATTCAGCTTTGGCAGAGAATTTCGTTGATACTTTCAGGCTCTATTTGTGATGAACTACACTTGTACACAATGTGAAATTGTCAGTGTGTGTGGTTTTCGAGTAAATAATATGTATTCAAAATTTCCAAGTTTCACCCTGTATTCAGCTTTGGCAGAGAATTTCGTTGATACTTTCAGGCTCTATTTGTAATGAAGTACTCCTGTACATAATTTGAAATTGTCAGTATGTGTGGTTTTCGAGTAAATAATATGTACATAATTTGAAATTGTCAGTATGTGTGGTTTTCGAGTAAATAATATTTATTCAAAATTTCCAAGTTTCACCCTATATTCAGCTTTGCCAGAGAATTTGGTAAATACTTCCAGGCTCTATTTGTAACGTACTACACTTGTACACAATGTGAAATTGTCAGTATGTGTGGTTTTCGAGTAAATAATATGTATTCAAAATTTCCAAGTTCCACCCTGTATTCAGCTTTGGCAGAGAATTTCGTTGATACTTTCAGGCTCTTTTTGTAATGAAGTACTCCTGTACATAATTTGAAATTTTCAGTATGTGTGGTTTTCGAGTAAATAATATGTACATAATTTGAAATTGTTAGTATGTGTGGTTTTCGAGTGAATAATTTTTATTCAAAATTTTCAAGTTTCACCCTGTATTCAGCTTTGATAGAGAATTTGGTTAATACTTCTAGGCTCTATTTGTAATGAACTACACTTGTACACAATGTGAAATTGTCAGTATGTGTGGTTTTCGAGTAAATAATATGTATTCAAAATTTCCAAGTTCCACCCTGTATTCAGCATTGGCAGAGAATTTCGTTGATACTTTCAGGCTCTATTTGTAATGAAGTACACCTGTACATAATTTGAAATTGTCAGTATGTGTGGTTTTCGAGTAAATAATTTTTATTCAAAATTTACAAGTTTCACTCTGTATTCAGCTTCGACAGAGAATTTGGTTAATACTTCCAGGCTCTATTTGTAATGAACTACACTTGTACACAATGTGAAATTGTCAGTAAGTGTGGTTTTCGAGTAAATAATATGTATTCAAAGTTTCCAAGTTCCACCCTGTATTCAGCTTTGGCAGAGAATTTCGTTGATACTTTCAGGCTCATATTGGTATGAACTACACTTCTACATAATTTGAAATTGTCAGTATGTTTGGTTTTCGAGTAAATAATTTTTATTCAAAATTTCCAAGTTTCACCCTATATTCAGCTTTGCCAGAGAATTTGGTAAATACTTCCAGGCTCTATTTGTAATGAACTACACTTGTACACAATGTGAAATTGTCAGTATGTGTGGTTTTCGAGTAAATAATATGTATTCAAAATTTCCAAGTTCCACCCTGTATTCAGCTTTGGCAGAGAATTTCGTTGATACTTTCAGGCTCTATTTGTAATGAAGTACACCTGTACATAATTTGAAATTGTCAGTATGTGTGGTTTTCGAGTAAATAATTTTTATTCAAAATTTCCAAGTTTCACTCTGTATTCAGCTTCGACAGAGAATTTGGTTAATACTTCCAGGCTCTATTTGTAATGAACTACACTTGTACACAATGTGAAATTGTCAGTAAGTGTGGTTTTCGAGTAAATAATTTTTATTCAAATTTTCCAAGTTTCACCCTGTATTCAGCTTTGACAAGAGAATTTGGTTAATACTTCCAGGCTCTATTTGTAATGAACTACACTTGTACACAATGTGAAATTGTCAGTATGTGTGGTTTTCGAGTAAATAATATGTATTCAAAATTTCCAAGTTCCACCCTGTATTCAGCTTTGACAGAGAATTTCGTTGATACCTTTAGGTTCTCCTTGTAATGGATTACACGTGTACTTCATTTGATCTTGTTAGTATGTTTAGTTTTCGAGAAAGTCATAATTTTTTTCAAAAATTTCAAGTTCCACCCTTATTGAGCTTTGGCAGAGAATTTCGTTGATACTTTCAGGTTCTCTTTGCAATGGAGTATATCTGTACATAATTTGATGTTATCAGTACGTTTTCATTCGTACATTCGGCCATCGAGGCATAAATACATTTCAATTTTCATCATTTCACACCCACCATTTTAATTTTATGATCATTTGTCGCTTTCCACCAGTTGTTTTATTTTATGATATCCTGAATTAATTACAATTTCGGTACCCGAAAAAAAGAGAGAACCACGCCACTGATCAATCGGGAATGTTCGGAAATTTTGGCTGCTAGCTTTGGCTGCCAACTTCACATCGGTCTTTTGTGAATGGTTCACTAAAAATTGCCAAGACGATGAAAATTTCCCTTTCAAAATATTTTGGTTTGATGAAAGTATAGGCATGTTTTTATATTCACCAAATTGGTGTGGTGGATTGCAAACTCGCCCTTTGATTTGTCCATTTGAAATTTACAGGGTTACTATTGGTCGAATAGAATCCACCACACCAATTTGTTGAATATAAAAACATGCCCTATGATCACCAACAATGGCATTTTTAATAGGCAGAATGTTGTCCAGACATCAACATCGGTTTTCGGTTTTAACATGTGGGTTGGGATTCTCGGTACGAATGTAACTGGGCTTTTTATCTACTAAAAGAATTTAACAGCAGAGCGGTACATAAATTTGTTAGTAAATGATTTGCAAGACGCTCTAGATGATTTGCCTCTAGCGGTCTAGCTGCTGGTTTCAACAAGATGGTGCACCAGCACATAATGTTAAAATTGTTCGTGGTTATTTGATCATTCGCTTCCCAGGATAGTGGATTGGTACTCATACTGGTACTCATACTGGTACTCATACTGGTACTGCAAGGGCCACCGACCAAACCCCACTAGACTTTTTCCTTTGGGGATATATCAACAATCAAGTGTACTCTAATCAAAATTTTCAAAATGAAGAAAATTTGCTAAGATCGGTTACTGCATCCTTCAGCGAAATTATTTTCCGAATATGCTAACTAAAGTTTTAAATTCGTCTGTGAGACGAGCGTACTTGTGCTTAGAAAATAACGGCGGGGGATTTGAACACTTTTTATGAGTTTCAGTTTATTTCCTGTAATACATATTAGCTCCTTGTTATTACATTACAATTACATTTATAAACTAAAATTTTGATATTGCGACTCATCTTTCTATTCAACAACGCAAAAATAATTTCGGAAAGTGGTAAGTTAAAATTTATACTTGTTTAAATAAGACCAATCAATTTATTTCATGTATCGAAATATGACTATTTTTCAGCGCCTACTATCTATAATTGAAGAAAAACAGGTTAAGTAATTGCTAAATTACATTTTGCGCGAGAAATGGGTCTGAAATCATATTGTGTGATACGTTGCTGTATTTACAATGAAAAATGGAGTCGGATACAGGGTATACTTTAGTTTCAGCCCATAGAAAAATACAAAGTTGATGATGTTTTCTGAAAGACGAAACATCACAGAAAAATTCTGCTCATGTTATCGTATAGTTCTTAAAAAGTGACCCAAAGTGTGATTTGCCTTACATTCACTTTGAAAATTAGGCTAGGAGAAAATAAAAACAAAATTCTCAAATTTCGGTTTTTCTAGAATATTCCCGAAACTACACGGAATATTAAAAATTTTCAAATGGCATATTATTAGGCACATGATGCGCTACTTTTCTCTAATTTAATCGACCCCGTATCTCTCACCGTTTCCGATATGCCCCTGCTGTTCATTCTCATCTTGGACACAATGTATAGCAAAAAATTCAAGTTATAAAAAAATAGATGATATAATGCAACTTCGACAGTTTTTGTAGAAAATGATACAAGAAATAATCACTTTCTGGCATTCCCTCCATTCCTGTGTTAACCACCCCCATCCTAATGAATCTATGGAACTATTTCACGCGACATTTGCCTAAATAATGCGTGACCATAAAGAATATGTTATAATAATACAGAAAATAAGACACACGGTTTTACCCCTGCAGAGATGGTATGAAATCAAATAGACCTTATTTGAAAATATATTATGGACCTGAATAATGAAAAATACCAGAATATCAAAAAAACTGTAAAAACACCTGTGAATGTAAAAAAAAGTTGTTATATCCGTCTACCGGATGCACCCTTACGAGCAACCCTCAGAAGTCATAGACTTGTGCGAGCTAGGCGAGACGTAGCCCTTACCTATTAACTTGTGATGCATTCTGGAAATCGAACGCACGCCCCTGAGATAGACAGGCAAGCGCTCTACCATCACGATCACATTGGCATTTTATGAAGCACAAGTAGAAGCCCTCAAAATATGTGAATCACTCATGGAAAGTTATTTGTTCCTTCAAAAAGGAACCGAAGACATTACGAATCACACAATTTTGCTCGCTTGAAAATTATTCACAATAAAATATCTTCGAAAGTCCTGGTCCATTTCCTTCGGGAAATATCACATAATCTTAGTTAATATGGATTGCCCTTACCAACAATTCTCGGAAATATTGCTCAATGTTAAGAACTTATTGAATGGCAGATATTTCAAACAGATTATGAGTTGGTAAGTGTTATGAAAATTCCACTCGTGGAGCACAAAACATCCTTTACCACTTGTATCAAAAGCGATTTTGGATTTGGATGACTTCATATTTGATTAGCATTTAAAAAAAATCATTTAAAAACCATCGGAAACAAATTCTCACATCACGTTGAATTACTTTACAGTTGTATAAAGTGCTTCTGTACCCTATTGACTATAACGCCATATGCAAATCCCAAATTTTCAAACAAATTTTCTATCAACATTGATTCACGAAATGTATGGTTGATTTCTATATCTGATCTACCACCAGCAGAGCTGTGCCGAGCACTGACAAAAAGTGCTTCGAGTACTAAGCACTGAGCACTCTTGAAAAGTGCTCGGGAGTCTCGAGCACTAAGCACTTTTTTCATGAAGTGCTCGCGATTACTAAGCACTTCCAAAAAGTTATTCGATTTAGCAAGCACTAAGCACTAAGTACTTTTCAAAAGGGGGAGACCGTTAAGGTGAGCGTTCAATTTCATGTATTCCAAGTTCATATTGCATTTGGAAACGGTTTCACTTGGAAAACTCAAATTTGGTAGGTGAACTCAGAAAGGATTGAAGTACTTATTGAATATATTGACATTGATTTGATATTGGAAATTTATAGTCTTTCTTATGATTATATCAGTTTCAATGTCAGACGTTTCATCATCGAAAAACCATCAACTTATTCTTCAAATTTTTCGAATAAAAGTTTTGTTAAGTTTTTCTTTTTTTTTAATTCAAGTATGTATGATGGCTAAACGGGACTTGTAGTTGACATATTCTTGAAATAATGAGAGACAGGTGCATGAAACAAATATTTTTGATTCAAGATTATCTGCATTTGGAGGTCGAGTATGTGGACTGTGCATGCACTTGGTAATAAAAATATGCCATGGAGACAATTTTCAAATACTTAGGATATTTCGCATGAAATGTTCGAAAAGGAGTTGGTTTTGGCCTATTGGGAATACCAATAGTTTTTGATGAATATGTGAATTGTAACGCACAAAGTTCATAACAGCGGTCAATTGAACAGAAAATAATGCATTAACAACTACAAACAATTGAGGTATAATGGCTATATGTAAGAATAGTTTTGTAATATTAATTTTATACCTATGTATTTAATGAAAACCGTTAGCAGTGATGCACAACGATGCGATCGAATACAGAAAAAATGTTTTTTGCCATTATACACACAACAATTATTGAAAACAAAAATATTTTCAACCTACTTTCACAACTGGCCCATAAATGATCCGAATTCCAATTCTGCAGGAATAATTCAACCTCTATAATGCATTTCCTTAAGCCGGCGCTACATGATGCTACGAACACCCTCCAATGTTGGAGGCTTGACAGTGCGGCCCATCGTGTTGCCGACCTTCAAACCTGCGAGCTACCAATGTCGAGTTTCCAACGTTCGCGTTGGAACACGTTCGGGCTATTATCGGTATTCTTGATCCGAGTCAAAGGAATTCCTAGAACGTTGGAATGAATACATTCGTGGATTTGATGCACTGCTACACGACTCGTAGTTTCGTAGAGTCGTTCGACATGAGCAGTGGTAGGGTTTGATAATGATTACATGTGGTTTGAAAAAGTCTGCATATTTTTTATTATAATTGGCAACAGTTTTTTATTCCCTCAAACAAGAGTTTCTGAATTGTATTAGAAAAATAGTACATAATGAATATCAGAGGCAAATGTTTGTACCACACTCGCTTCAAGTGTATATGCTTCAAACATTCGTTTCACCGTGTAGCAGAAACGTTTGTCGAACCAACTGTCGAACTTTTTGACTCAAATGTTCGGTCCAGCGTTGGAGCAAATATTCGACGCATCGTGTAGCGCCTGCTTTAGTAGCACATCTGCACAAAACCACTGAATACTATGACGAATATAACAACTTTGATATTCGAACTCACCACCTCAGTCAGTCAAATGGAAAACGATTATACAAGATCGAGGTCCCGGTAGCATTTCTCGCTTTCGCGTGGGTTTCGCAGGGTTTTGCGAGCACCCGCTATGGCTTGAGTTTATTGGTTGACTGTATCACGTGCTTCCTCCAGATCTCTGCCAAAGAATAATATTTTTGAATCACGAGGAACATGTTCTGCAGATGAGTCAATTTTGGTGTTCTCTAGGTTAAATGATTTACTGCAATCAAATTCATTCCAAGAGAATTTATGTAAAGAAACAAGCAGCTCAATTAGTTTGAAATAAGAGTATATTCATCAATTAGGTACAAATAATTATTATTCTCAGAAGAGTATTTTATTCAAGAATATATTTGATTGAAGATATCCCTTTTATCTGTGAAGTCGGCGCCAGCGAGACAACACACGTCTCGTATCCATTGTGTGGCAAATTAGGTGGTGGCCAATATGCCTTTCACGCCCGCAGTGAGGGATTTGCTGTAAATTCAAGACGAGCTCACCACACAGTAAATCAAGGCATGCTGTTGACCATCGATTGATAGAATTCAAGAGTTTGTATAGTTTTGATTGAAGATGTCCTTTTTATCTGTAAACTTATATATTTATTCGATAAATTTTGTTCAAGGTAACAAATCAAATATAAAAGCAAAATATTGTAAAACAAAGTCGCTTTTTCCTTTTAACTACTAAACGACTGTACCAATTTTGATGAATTTTCGGTCTTTAGATTCGTCTTGATACGGCAAGTGACAATAACTATATTAAAATTATCAAAAATGAAAATAGCAGATTTTTTGCGCCAAATTGACCGTTTTGATACACCATAAAAAGCTAAAACTAAAAAAAATAAATAAATAAACTAAAAAACCCGACTGTGGTTCAAAATAAAAAAAGAAAAAGTAATATCTTTTCAAATCGAATAAAAACTGGAAGCAGCTGGTACCTAGTTGCTTAAAAAAATCTATAGAAATAGAATGGGTCTCGGCTACTTCCAATTTTTCTTTATGAAAAGATTATTATATTACTTGTTTTATGCATTTTAGTTTAAACTGATTTTTCAGTTTCTTTAATTAATTTTCCAATATTGGTTAGCTCTAATAAATAATTTGGTTCGAATGAAAAAGAATGTTGTTATATTTTTGGTGGATTTATCATTATTCTAATGTGGTGAAGCGAAATTAAGTGTTTCCATTTGAAAAAGTTCAGTAAGTAAAACAAATATTAAATGATTCTTGTTCAAACCTTCACCTCATCACTGTTACAAAAAAAGAGAAATATTAATAACACATAAAACACTTTGAAATACATTTATGTCAAGACTGAGCCCTCGAACCTAGAATGTGCATAATATAAGGAGCACTCAGTGCTCGGGAGTACTTTTCAGGATTACTATGCACTGAATCTTTTCGTAAAATGCTCGAAGCACTAAGCACTAAGCACTGAATCCAAAAACTGCTCGGGAGCACAGTTTTTACGAGCACTGAAATGCTTCAAGCGCCAACGCAACTGGTGTATCCAGAGTATTCATTTCACAAAAAGGATCATCAGGTTGATAGTCAACCTAAATTTCAAGCAAACACATTACATTACAAGAAGTATATTCTTGTAGAAAAACTTTAACAGGCGTTGGGTTAGCGTGATTCGGAAGCCGTATGTGTTGTGTATTGTGTATTTTTATTTAAAACATCCTGAATATCCATTGATAAAAAAATTGTTGAAAGTTGATTTATGTCATTACATGACAAGTATTAATTTTAATCGTTGTAATTATTGAATAAAACCACTGAAAATACTGTTTTCTTTAGTAAATACCAATAGCATGGGGCTATTCCCCTAGTAGGCTATTGAATTATTTTCTGTTCGACGTTTGCCGACACCCTATTGTATAACGGAAGGCTCGATCAATAAAATATATTTGAATATTTTTCATGATGAAATGAAGAACATTGCATTTTAAATCCCATACCAGTGTTGTGAACACCTACAGGAGAAATCGAAGCTCCCGGAAGCTAATGAAGCCGCACACTCAGTAAACTAAATATTGAGGATCTTAGTATTTTTGAGCATGAACGGAATCACTTTTCTGAAAATTTCGATAAATTGATCACCGAACCCTTCGTAAACGAATTCCACGGTCACTGTCGTCGTCTTTGTGATTATTTTGTATCCCTTCACTGAATATCGTCACAGGAAATTTGGTATCGGAATTGCTTCATCAACCACCGATACCATCAAAAATATCTTTTAGAACCCTAACAAGATTTATCTCTCGAAGAAGACTAAATGTCCGAATAGGAGAACCCATTGAAGAGGACATCCAATTGACCTCAAGTTTTGACGATAAATAATGCTGCAAAGAACCGATTTTCTTTTGAAAAAGGAAGTTGTTATATCGTAATAATTATGCTTCAATCTACGCAGTCCTTTCATTGAGTCACCTCGCAACGACGACTTCCCATAAATCCGAGACACAGAATCAGTAGAATACGTAGGTACTTTTGTTCATTTCAAGTCCACTGCTGATGAAGCTACTGGAAATGTATGAATAGGCCCTCCGAAGTCAAATATAGTTGTTTGTTTTAGATGTTTCAACCAAGTGTTTTATTTATAATGAGGTTTTTGAAAGTAATTGTAGGTATTTTTCAAAAAGTAATCTTAAAACGTTCGAATAAAACAGATCTATTACAATAAAAGATGCACAAAATACCCGTTATTCAACAGAACTGGTTGATAGTCTCAATTTTTTTCAAGGCCTGTAACTATGTCGAGTATATACCTCTTCTTTCAATCTCATCAATCAGTTTCCCAGGATAACATTTTGACAAATTTTCAAAGTTTCAATATTTTATATTTGGGATATTTTCATAAATTTTCGATCGATTTGAAGTCTCAAAACTAATGGGGTGAGTAGGTATTTCTTCGTTTGCAACTTCTTCCACCCAAGAACTTTTTCAATTAGGCATGTTGTTATTTTCCATTGAAATTAGAAACTGATCCTGTGTGGTCACAATTACACCTTCTGATATATTTTTTTCATTTATAATTTTTGTTTTTCATGCAGACATATTAATTAATCACTATCCCACAGCTACATGTATTCCCAATTCTACTCATTAATTTTGTTTTAATTTGGGAAAAAAATATGTACTGAAACTCAATTCCCTTGATACGGGGTGTGGGATATATAGCGAACTCGGTTATTAAAACCCAACATATGTAAACATAAATATTATGAATGTGCCATCATTTTGATAGGCAATTGCGTGTCTATCAAAGAATTTGCCATCGTGACTGCCCAATGATTATCCTTTTTTCATTCAGTTGTTGAACCTTTCGTCGAAAGCAAGTGACTCACGAGGTAAGTGTAACCAGTTATGTAATTGAAACATTCACTAGTTTTCGTTTAGTTGAAATAGTTGGATGATTTTCAAAAAAAAACTTTCATTAATGAACCAAAAGAATATCAATTTATTTTCGATTAATTTTAACGAAATAGTAGGTATTCGAATGGAATCAATGTTTATTTTAATACGAATCAATTGAAATTTTGTCCTTCAATGGACCAATATGACTAGTCCTAGATATCAACTTTGGAAGATGATTTTTTTTCTCCACTTTTTAGTCATGTTCTAACTTATTTTATTCAAATTCTTTCATAAAATCTGACAAGACCTATAACAACTCATTTCTGATCGACAACATTTTTAATGGGCAAATTTTTCTTATAAAAAATTTTGAGTTGATTTTTATCATAACTTACATGTAATCATATTCTTCCTGAACGTCTTAGTCGATTCAATCCAATTGTGTCTAGAACAAATCAAGAAATAATCAAAACTAGGTTTTGCCAAAAATTGTTGATATTCAATATCTAGCGAAAAAAATCAGTTTATAGCGTGGAAAAAATTTGTGTTATCAAATCCATTTGATGTAGGTAGTGATGTGACTTGTTTAGGAATTCTGGAATAGTATATTATTCAACGAGCATGGAATGACACTTATATCTCACGAGTATGATAATTACGGTATGAGCCAAAGGCGAGTAACATCATTCATACGAGTTAGAAATTGAGATTCCGTGCTCGTTGTACAATAAACTTTTCCTACTATCACAGCGACATTTCACTATTTACAAGCTTCACACTATTTGGTGAAGTACTTAATTATAAAATGTGAACACCCATTATAATTATGTATATCACGAATCATATCTAAGTATTCAACATTATATTGTAAATTATTTTCAATATTAAATGTTACATTTCCACAGTTAAACTTCTCTGACTTTTCCAAGTTTTAGAAGTACCATAAGGGCTTTAAAAATTACCGATAATTCTGCACGAATGGTCTTCGGTAGAAAATTTCAAGAGTACAAAAAAATTATATTACATATTGTTATAGTTGATACTTTAATCATCGTTAGCATGTCCTGTCATTCATCAGTTACTTCATGGTATAATAAAATTCCACTCGTGATGCCGCTTCAGCCTCTTCCTGTACCTCTTCTGTCCTCTCTCATAGGGCACGTAAGTTGTGCAGTCGTACGTTTCTGGTAAATCATCACCTTACAACGTTGTTAGGTTAGGTTAGGAATATCCCCTCCCAGGGTTTTATGACTCTCGTCTGCCAGTCTGGACTAATACTATCCGCGTTCACTATAATCAGGTAGCCTGATTTGTGTTTGCATGTTTTATTCTCCTATGATAAATGGGGTTCCTAGTAAATTTTCCAGCCCCTTGATTGTCATTGAATAAAACAACTGCACCATCACTTTCGAAAAGTTCTTCCGAAAGTCCTTTAATGAATATTGCCTCCTTACTATCCTCGGTAGTTGCCATATATTCGGCTTCTGTACTGGACAATGCGACAGCATTTTGCTTTCTTGACTCCCAAGATACTGCTGCACCAACCAGTAGAAATACGAATCCGGCGTAAGACTTCCTGTTATTTTCATCATTTGCCCAATCTGCATCAACTATGTCATCTCCTGTTTGTCTAAATGTCAAATAATAATTTGCTGTACCTTTCAGATATCTCAGAACTCGTTTGGCAGCTTTCCAATGTGATTCATTATAATAGTTGTTGAATTGACTGAGTACACTGCATGCATGAGTTATATCTGATCGAGTTCCAACAGACAAATACATTAAGGATCCAACTAATTGTTGATAGGGAAATTTCTTCATTATTTTCTTGTTCATCTGGTTTCTGCAATTTTTGATTTGCATCTAGTGGAGCACCAACAGGATTTGAGTTATTCATGTTAAATTTCTCTAGTACTTTTTCTAAGTACTCCTGCTGATCCAAATAAATTATATGATTTGCTCTATCTCTCCTTATTCTCAGACCGTTACAATATTTCGCTTCTCCTAAATCTTTCATTTTAAATTCCTTCATCAAACTTTCTTTCAACTCCTTCTTCTTCTCGTCGTTATTGGAAAAAATTGGGAAATCATCAACCCAAATTGCTATTATTACTATACAGGGTGTCCCAAACTCGATGGCCTACTAGACGTTTCAGGAAAAAGGGACGTAGAATTATTCTGAAAATTTGGTTTCTTGGATAGTCAGATCTGCTTTATCGATCTAAAATTTTTTCAACGCTGCTGCGTTGCCGCTTCTAATGAAAAGTAGCAACAACTTTGATATTTTAAATGAAATACCCTACATATTATTGCATTTTTCGCTTTGCTATTGTTTTTCAATTATTTTCATATCATACGTCCCTATACCTATCTCTAGTGGTTTTCGAGAAATTCATTAATTTCCTTATTTTCTGTACGAAACATAGCTTCAATTAAATGTTTATTACTGCATTATTTGACTACGTAGAAAGCTGAGATTTTGAATGTAGTTTGACAATGTCCTGTCTTTTAGTAATAACCAAGGGAATTCGGTCTTCATTATACAGGGTCGTTGAAAATTTGTGATCTTACCGATACATACTAAAGTGATGAAAAGTGCATTTTTTAAAACGGTACACCCTGTTTATTATCAAATATCCTGGAAGACAATTGAATTTTCTTTCAAATGATGTATCATGTTCCTATACCTAGAGAGTCAGGTTTCCGAAATAAAAGCAAGTTTTCTATAAAAATTGGATTGTTTTGCCATATTCTCACATCATTTCCACCTCAAATATCTCAGGCTGCTCCATGGAAACCTCCCCTTCTAAATTTCCATTCAGAAAAGCAGTTGTCACATCCATGTGGTCAATATCCAAATCATTTTGCAATTGCAAATAAAATCCTTATAGACGAATGTCGCACCACTGGAGAGAAAGTCTCATTGTAGTCTACACCATATTCCTGTGTGTATCCCTTCGCTACAAGTCTGGCCTTGTGTGTAACTTCTCGTTCTACACCCGATTTCATCTTAAAAACCCATTTATTCTTCATTATTTTCTTATTTTCTGGTCTATTTACTAATAACCATGTCTTATTATCGATCAAGGATTGATATTCTTACTGCATTGCTTCGTACCACTCATTTCTTGATGGACCTGAGAGCGCATCATTGACTTTTATTGGATCATCTATATTTGTACATTCTGTATAGTACAAATACACATCTGAAGACCATTTCCATGGTTGTGGAGGTCTCTTTGACCTTCTTATACAGGCATTTCCAGTTTCCTCCGAATTTTCTTGTTCGCTTTCTCCATCATTGTCTTTCAACATTCGTGTTTCTGCTTGTAAGTACTTCTTGCTTTTGATCAGTATGAGTATATTGAGTTAAAATTTCAATTTCATTTTCACCTTCAGTCATAACTTCAATTTTTTAAGTTAAGGACTGTTCATCATTTCCTTCTTCTATGAATACAACATCTCTAGAAATTATTATTACAGTTGGATATTTCTTATTGATGAGTCTATAACCCTTGGTAGTTTCAGAATATCCGGTGTAAATGTATTTTTCAGCTTTTGCATCCCACTTCCTACGTTTTTCATCTGGTACACGGGCTTTAGCTCGACATCCGTGAACTCTCAAATGTGACAGATCAACTTTTCTACCGGTCCACGCCTCTTACGGAGTCATATCTGCAACTGCTTTTGTAGGTGAACGATTTTTTAAATAATTTGCTGTATTTATCGCTTCTCCCCAATATCTTTTTGACATACCAGCATCTTGTAACATACTTCTTGCTTTTTCTACAAGAGTCCTATTAACTTTCTCTGCTACACCGTTCTGTTGGGGACTATACAGCACTGTTGTTTGGTGAATAATTCCACAATGAGAAAGATACTCTTTCATGTTTTCATTCACATATTCTGTACCATTGTCTGTTCGCAACACCTGCCCTGTTTGATTTTCTACCAGATTTTTAAATTCTTTAAATATGAATTTAACTTCGTTTTTGTGTCGAAGTAGGTAAACAAATGTTTTTCTCGTAAAATTATCTGTAAAAGTCAAGACATATCTTGCTCCATCCGAGCTTTTTTCACTCATTGGTCCGCAGACATCTGAATGAATGAGTTCAAGTTTCTCCGTTGCCCGTTTTCCTGATGACTTGAAAATGTGTCTTATTTCCTTGCCTTTGACACAAGAAATACATGGTTTATCGTCTTCCACGTTACTGAATTCGATACCCGTTGCTATACCCCCTGCTAGAAGTTTCATTGATTTTCTACAGAGATGACCAAGTCTCCGATGCCATAACCTGGGATGACATGATTTTGACGAAGTTGCCATGTTGACTTGCTGCGTTTTCATACAGTGAGATTGACTGATTCATTTTGAATATTCCAGATTGTGCAGAACCACTGATAAGTACATCACCTTCTATGGTATTGGTATTGGTATTGGTGAGTATGGA
The DNA here is from genome assembly GCA_958502065.1 of Chrysolina americana. Taxonomy (NCBI): domain Eukaryota; kingdom Metazoa; phylum Arthropoda; class Insecta; order Coleoptera; family Chrysomelidae; genus Chrysolina; species Chrysolina americana. The sequence goes on from OY293411.1 coordinate 69,162,224, forward strand.
TGGTGATTGATGCGCTGCGACCTGATTAGATCTATTGTGCCCCATCTTCTTCTGCTGTCACAAGATGTTCTTGTTTACAGCAGCCCTTCAAGTCCCAATTCCTTCAGGAATTTTAGGATTTTGAGGGGGTCTGCTCGTGGTATTTCTCCCACGGTCAGCTGGTGTGATCCCAGTATATTCAATCTTTTGCGATGTACAGCGTAACACTCCATCAATATATGGTGGGGTGTTTCTGGGTGTTCCCCACATAATCTGCAGGTGCTGTCCTCCTCTAAGCCTAGCTTCCTCAGGTGTTCTTTGAGTCTGCAATGCCCCGTTAGAAATCCCGTGATTGTCTTTAGACTAATTTTGCTGAGGTTAATCAGTGTCTTTGATCTTGCTCGGTTGAAATTTCCGAGGAGATCTTTGGCCTGCCTCAGCCCTGGAAGTCTTAGCCAGTATGTTGCTCTCATTGCTTCTTCAGCTTTATTGAGTTCTTCTCGGAAGTAATATTTTCCAAGTCCGCAGAATGGTTCTGGCCCGATCAATGGCGTTGCTGCGCCTTTCCGTGCCAGGGTATCTGCTTGTTCGTTGCCCTCTACTCCGGCGTGCCCTGGCACCCAGAGGAGGGTCACCTTATTGTTCCTGCCCAGATCATTAAGTTTGTCTAGGCATTCCCAAACCATCTTCGAGTTGATGTTGCAGGAGCTCAACGCTTTGATTGCTGCTTGACTATCGGAGAGGATCACGATTTCCTGGTTCCGGTATTTCCTATTGAGGTTGAACTGAATGCACCTTTCTATGGCGTGAATTTCCGCTTGGAAAATGCTGGGGAACTGGCCCATGGGTTCAGAGTATTTGGTGCGAGGCCCAAAGACCCCTGCTCCAGTTCCTTCGGGAGTTTTGGACCCGTCCGTATACCATGTTAAGGTATTCTTCCCCAGTGCTCGAATCGATTCTATGTTCCATTCTCGCTTGGTGTTTAGTTCCGTTCGAAAAAGTTTCTCGAAACTAAATTTCTTGGTAATTTCGTCAGTTGGGAGGTCGGCAAGGTGTGCACAGTTGGTAGGGGTTAAGCCCCTCGCGCCGTGTGCTGTCCCTATGAGTCCGACTTTAGCCAACCTGAGGTTTGCCTCCCAAGCAGTTCTCTTCACCATTATGTGGAGAGGAGTGAGGTCCAGAATGACCTCTATTGCTGCTGTTGGAGTCGACCTCATTGCTCCTGTTATACAAAGACATGCTAGTCTTTGCACTTTTTCCAAGATCTTCTTTGTTGTGGCGAGTTCGGTTCTGCCTTGCCATGCTACTGCCCCGTAGGTGATCATAGGTCTCACTATCATGGTGTACATCCATCGCAGTACTGATGGGTTACATCCCCATGTTTTTCCTGCAATGTTCCTGCACACCATCAGTGATGATTTTGCCTTATTAGCGATCTTTCCTACGTGTCTGTTCCAGAGTAGTTTTGAGTCTAGAGTAAGTCCTAGATACTTCACCTCTTGCTGCCATTCTAAGTCTGCTCCGTCGAGGCGAACAGTCCTTAGGTGCTGAACCTTTGTTCTTCTAGTGAATGGTACTACTGTGGTTTTTGATGAGTTAATTCTCAGCCCCACAGAGAGGCACCATCTTCTGGTTGTCTCTAGCTCTCTTTCTATGAGATCGCAGAGGGTTCCTTCGAATTTGCCTTTGGCCATGATGACTATGTCGTCCGCATATCCAAGGCAAGTGACTCCGCTCCCGGTCAGTGTTCCGAGTAGTTCGTCTACTACGAGACTCCACATCAGAGGTGATAGTACCCCTCCTTGTGGGCACCCCCTGTTTGTGCTGATCCGAAAGCTGCTCTCACCCACTTTCGTTTCAGCTGTTCTTGTGGCCAGCATTTGGCACATCCATCTGGATGTGGTTCTGTCCACTCCCTTGTTCATTAGGGCCCTCTTTATTGCTTCATGAGAGGTGTTGTCGAATGCCCCCTCTATGTCTAAGAAGGCACAAATGGCCATTTCTTTGTGCTCAAGTGATCTCTGGATGCTTTCGGTAAGCACGTACAGAGCGGTTTCCGTTGATCTGCCCGCCCTATATGCATGCTGCCCGGAGTGCAATGGCACCCTCTCCAGTATCTCAGTTCTGATGTAGTTGTCTACCGTCTTCTCCACTGTCTTCAGTAAGAAGGATGAGAGACAGATTGGTCTGAATGACTTCGGGAGGGTAGGGTCCTTCTTTCCCACTTTGGGAATGAAGGTTACCCGTGCTCTTCTCCAGTTGTTCGGTATGTACCCGAGTGCCAGACTAAATCTGGCTGCTTTAATGATGTACGGCAGTAGTTCCGTTTGCCCTTTTTGTAGAAGAGCCGGAAATATACCGTCAACTCCTGGTGACTTGAATGGTTGGAAGGATTCAATTGCCCATTTCACTCTTTGGGGAGTGCATATGGTCTTTGCTACTTCCCAGTCTTCTCGTTTGGCTCTGCCTGGTTCTTCCAGTGATCTGTCGGATTCAAATGGTATGCTGCCTGGAAAGTGCGTCTCCAGTAAGAGGAGAGCTCGTTGCTCTTCATCTTCTGTATAGCTACCATCTGTTCTTCTGAGTGACATAGGTCCTTGCTCTCTGCCCCTCGCCATGGTTTTGTATAACCTGGATGCTGCAGGGCTTGATGTGATTGTCTCACAAAAGCTCCTGAAGCTGTTCCTCTTGGCTTTCCTTATTTCTTTATTATATTTTGTCAGCCTTTCGGTGTATCCCTGCCAATCTCCGCCCCGCTTGGCTTTGTTAAATAGCCAGCGGACTTCGGATCTCAGATTTGACAGGTGTTCGTTCCACCAAATGGTTCCACTGTGGGATTTCTTTTCTTTTATGGGGCAACTGGATTCGTATGCATCCATAATTGCCCCGTTTACCGCCTCTAGGGTCTGCTCAAATTCGACGTGACTGTTGCCGTTGAACTTGATCTGTTCTAGGTTACATTTTAGATTGGTGGTGTATTTTTCCCAATCTGTGTTTCTAGGGTTTCTGGTGAAGGTTGTTTGTGTCTCAAGCCCTTCCACGTTGAACATAATGATTCTATGGTCTGAAAGAGAGGGTTCTTCTGAGACCCTCCAGTTCCTTACCATTCTACTGATGCTCGGGCTGCCGAGCGTTAAATCTAATACTTCTTGCCTAGCCCTAGTTACAAAGGTGGGGACACATCCCACATTGAGTACATTTAGGTTAGCCGCGAGTATGAATTCTAGCAATTGCTCACCTCTTTGATTGGTGTCCGTGCTGCCCCAGATGGTGTTGTGCGCGTTGGCGTCGCAGCCCAGCAGGAGGGGTAGATTGCTCCTACTGCAGTAGTCGGATAGCCTCTGTACTTCTTCTGGTGGTGTTTGCCCATCTCCAGCGAAGTATCCTGAGGCTATTACTATGTCGAGGAGTGAGTGCCTTGTGCGGATCTTGGCCCGAACCGGCACTAAGTCCCTCGTCATGAATTCTGAAAGACAAATATAATTAATATTATTTCTGATCAGTATGCAAGCTCTGGGGTTGTCACTTCTGACATCCCAGATCACCATACCTTCTTTGTTCGGCAGTCCTCTGATCTGCCCCCTGTTGACCCAAGGTTCTTGGATCAACACAACTCCCAAGTTTGTCCCGGCGAACACCCTCGATAAGGCGGCAGATGCCCCCTTAGCGTGATGAGCGTTCACCTGGGCAACCTTGACGTGGGTAGCCATTGCTACACGTGAGTTGGAGTGCTTGCCTCCTCATCATCCAGCAGCATTTGCTCTTCTTCGCTGGGAGTCACCGTGGTGTCCTGGTCCACGCTCCCAGTCGATTCTGTTTCGCCTGCTGGGTCTTCTACAGCCCCAGGGTCCGGTGTCTTGCCCGCCTCTTCTTCCTCCTTCTTCTTGCTTGAGTCCTTGCGGAGGCCATGAACGGGGATTTTCCCGAACCTGAAGAAAATGGTGTATCCCATTTTCCTGATGGCCTCGCAGGACTCGTCGTCAATGCCAATGTTTAGTAACTGGCCGTTGCCTTCTTTCTTACTTCCCAGTACTTTCCACAACTGGGTGTGAAGCCCCATGTTTTGTGTACTTACCAGGGCTAGCAACTTCTCCGTTTCAAAGTTCGAGCTCCTGGGAAAGAACACAGTGATGGCGTGCGCCCTTGGGATGTCCTCTCCCACGCACGCCATCAGCTCTGTACCCCTCCAGTTGCTCAGACTGGGGGCATTTGCCCTCAGCCAGTCTGCCGTCTCTTGGGTGACACAGTCTACCACAAGCGTGCTTGGGCGAAAGTGGATTCCTCCAAACTGGAGTTTACACTCTGCACCCAGCACCATCTCCTGCACAATGGCGTCTTCAAGTGCTGTGAGTTGCTCAGCACTCAGCGTCTCCCGTGGATAGTTTTTGGGGAGGACTGCAACTTTTATCATGCTCACTGCTTCAGCATAGCTGGTGGCTTGCCCAGTTTGCTTAGCAGTGGCGGTGCTGCTTCCCGCTTCAGTCTTCCTCCTCTTAACATTCGGACGTTGAGGGGGTGTTTGGGTTTTGGGGCCCCTCTTCTCCGTCTGTTGTGGAGGTTGCTCCTGAGGCCTTTTCCTCTCGACGGCTTTCCTTCTTGCTTCCTCAGGTGTCAGGCCCTGTTCAAGGAAGCGAAGGTACCATCTTACTCCTGCCCCGCTAAGACCTCTTCTTAGCGGATCATCGATGCCTCCAGGCTTGCCTGGAGGTGGCAGATCTTGTTTCCTCCGATTTTTCTTGGGAGGTTTCTTATGGGAAGTACCTTTGCCGGATGCTTGCTCCGAAGGTTTTTCCTCCTTTTTCTTTTTCGCTCCCTCTGCTTCCCGAGGTGATTTCGGTGAGTGGGAGCTGCCAGGACGCTCTTGAGCATCCTGGGTTGCGGTGAATTCCCGCGATTCATTTTTAGTTTTTTTCTTATCCATGTTGGTCCCACGAATAGCTAGGGAACTAGGAGTCGACCACGCCGGAGCCCCGCACGGCGTGGCAAGGCTGGTACTCGTGCAGGTCGCCTGGTATGCACGAGGCTCCGTTCAAGGCGGTGCTCTCCCACCGCCATGCATCCACGGGCACGGGTCGCGTGACACCTTGGATTGGAGGGTTGCTCAGCGCCACCTTATTTTATTCGGTGGTAACCTACGACGTGCCTGTGGGTCGCACAGTGCACGCCGCAGGCCGTCCGGCTATCCGTCACCTGCCGACGCTGCTAGTAGCCACCCAAGCCCTAGCACCTTCTATGGTACAATCGTTCTCTTCTAAAATTCTACAGCCTTCCTTGGAAAATACTACGACCAAGCCTTTCTCAATTAATTTGCTCACAGATAGAAGATTTGTTGAAAGTCCAGGAACGTACATAATATTTCCTATAATTATTTCTTGGGAATCAATCTCTATCTTGACATCTCCACTACCTTCAGCTCTGAGCTCACTATTGTTAGCAACAGTTATTTCTTGCCTTTGACTCCTCCAGTTCTCCAACCCAGTTCTCCAACCCATTTCTCCAACCAATCTCTTCTCATCGTCATGTGTGAAGACGCTCCAGAGTCAATTATTCATTCTGTATCTGTTACAGTAGTTGCTAAACTTGCATATAGTACTAGAAATTTCTCCTGTTGTTTGTTCTGGGTCTTTTCTACTTTTTCGCTTCTTCCTTTCACCTGCTTATTTTTAGAGCACTGAAGAAATGTGTTTCCCGCCTTACAAGTGGACAAGAAAATATTTTCTGCAAACTCGGTGCTCTGCCTAGATTCTTGGTCAATCAGAATAGTTCGAACATAATCACTAGTGATTTTAGCACTCGAACTTTCCATGGCCATGATCATCGGATCATATTCTTCTCCTAAACCGTTCAACATGATGACACCAATGAATTCATCTTCTATTTCTGCACCTATGGCATCTAAATTTTGAGTAATTGACAGTATCTCATTCAAATACTCTTCCATTGATGAATATTTATTCTGTTTTATTCGAAATAGTCGCCTCAACAAACTCAGTCTTCTGAACAGACCTTTATCTTCATAGGTATTCTTTAACTTTTCCCATACTTCTTTCGATGAGTTGCAACTTCTGACTATTGGATAAAGCGATTCATCTATCATCAGACATATTTTTGATTTTGCTTTTGAATCTCTCCTGGGATCTGTTTCGTCTCCTTTAACTACAGCCCATAATTCTACAGCTACTAGAAACATTTCCATACCAAATTTCCAGGCATTTTAATTACTTCTGCCTACTAACTTCTTTATAGTCGGTAACATACCCAAACCAGTTGGTTGCATAAAAACTTGGGATCCAGTCGGTGCACTGCTCGACTCCCCATTTCCAGGCATGGTCACTGAACCTCAGGAAAATGATTGTTCGCCTTTCAACTTTACTCTTATCAAACTTATTGAAGCTCTGGGCCCATAACCTGATGGTTTTTCCACAGATTCAGTAAGAATTCTTTGGAAAATATGTATATGTTTTTAATGCAAAAATATATTACAATGCATTAGCATTTTTGATGAATTGTGTACAGCAAGAAAAACAAAAGTCATTACTTGCATTTTACAGACTTGTGGTTTTCAGAATAATCCAAATCTCTCCATAATGCTGGTCTACTTCCCTGATCTTCACCTGGTAGAACATTTCTCGACCGTCACCTGCAAAGACATATTTTGCATGCCTAATTTCCAAAAAAATTGCCACTAAACGTTGCAATGAATCAGGGCTGGACAACAAAAATGATCATTAAGGCTCATACTATGTGACTTTGCAGCTGCATCAAAAACATTCTAATTTGAGCTGGTTTATTGGGATTCGTGGTTGCAAAATGTCACAAATACATGGGTATGTGGTGGTTCCATGGCTGCTTCTTCTGAAGATTATTTCTTGAGGTATCTGTACAAGCGAAGTGGTCGTGGTGCTGTAGCGTTTGCTGTCCACCTAGGCGGTCCGGGTTTGAATTCCACCGCCTACCACTGAGCTGAAGTGGTTCGAAATCCACTTGAACGTAAGCTGTAGGTCCCGGACCTCCCTTGCTCGCATAAGCTCTGCTTATGAGAGGTTTTCTACCTGGGATATTTGTAAAAAACAATTCTTCTTTAGATAACTCCGGTTTTTTTCGCGATCTCTTCACTTCTCTTGCATTTCCTTTACAGGCATTGCATTCTTTGCAGCACCACTGTTATACTTTCTGGAAATGGTAGATTATAATTTTTCCAATAAATACCTAGTTCAAGTCGATCTTCCACTCGTATTGCAGTTGTTTTCATAATGGTAAATGCTCGTTATTTATCTACTCCCAATTTGGTGGGTGTAATCATAATGCCAAATCAATATGTGAAATAGGATGTTTCACGATTTCATGTACATTTTCATCAGGTATCTGATTGCAGAAATTAAGGTACCAGCCTATTTTCAACAGGTGCATTTTGTCCATCACCACCAAAAGTACCTCGAATTTGCGACGATACCTATTGTGAGATTAATTTTTCTTGCCGTATTAAAATCTTTGTTTTTTTATGGTACTTAAATATCATTTTGCAATTTTTCCAGATGATCATATATCTTCCAATGTTTCATGCATACTATATGTGATGATAATGACAAGTTTTCAACGGTATGAACATTTCTCAAAGTGAATGTATTAGAATTTCTCACCGCACATATACCTATATCCATAGTTTCAGATAAAGGCTCTTTATTACCATTCAGTCTGAGTTTTTTTGCAATACTACTCTCCAACAAATGAATCATCATCGCATAAACAAATAACCAATACCAATGTAGTAATCATTATTACAGAACCTTATCGTTTTGACCTGAAAAACTTCGAATATTACATATTATACAGAAATGATATGAACTTAAAAAAAGATATCGTCTATCGAGGGTTGCAGAATATCACTTTTCCCGAATAAAGTAATGTACTGAGAAGAACAAATTTCAATAGAGATGGATACACATAGTGAAGTTGGTCGTGGTGCTAGAGTATTTGCTCCCACCCAGACGGCCCGGGTTCGATCCCCGAGACAGCCTGCCACTGAGCTAAAGTGGTTCGGATTCCACTTTTATTTAAACTGTAGGTCCCGGATCTTCCTTGCTCGCACAAGCTCTGCTTTTGAGGGGTTTTCTCCGAAAACCTGGGTGATTCGTAAAAACAAATTTTACAATTTTTTACACGCATAATTATACTGGTAAACTATTTCTCAGTGAAGCATTATTGGATTCCATCAATCCATTTGACCGTAATCGTAAACCAATAAGTATGAGAAACAGGAGCGAAGAAATTAATGTTAATAGGAATCTTCACCAGATATCACAACAGTTGTCGTTTTCTCTGGACTCCTCGAAAATAATAACGGCTGATGATGATCTCCAGTAACAGTACATGAAGAACTACAACATTGGGAAAGTAATAGTGGCCCACCAGAACTGTCCCATCAAAAACATGAAGCTATGGTTTTCAGCATTCTGGTGTTTGGTTCCTTTCGTCTTGTTGAACGGTAAAAACGTTGTCCTGGCTTTTTATTATATTCCACCTAGTTTCCAAATCATCAGTTTCCATCATTGGAAAATCACTTATTTTATGTTCATCATTTGTACAGTCTACACAGAACTATCCCAGATTGTTTTTAATGGTGATTTATCTTTTTCCGTTTGACTTTTTGGGAGTCATCTTTAGCAAATCATACATTTTCCGGCGTACAGACATAGGAAGCTGCATTTGCCATTTCTAACAGAGTGAAAAATTTTCCAAATCCACGAGCCCCTTTTCATTGAAAACGTACTCCCCCAATTCCTATGACAAATTCCTGTTAATTCTAGCGCCTTTTCTTGCTGATCTTTTCATATTTCAATTGTTACCCATAAAGAGTTTTATAAACCCCAATCAAGCACTTTTTCGTCGTTTAGAGAAATTTTCAGTTCAATATAATTTTTGTTGAGGATTTCTCACTTATTATTGCTCGAGAGGTATGATAGATGAACTTTTATGATTTGTAGGCTTTATTTCGCAAAAACTACAGCGTAAATTAACTAATGTCACATATGACAAATTCATAACAAACTTGATAGTTGCAAATGCAAAATAATTATACACGACATTCATTATCAATTATATTACAAGAGGTTTGTATTTTATCTGGTGAATTTGGGTTGTTTAATGAGAAACTGTTGCCTAGCAATCAGACCAAACCAAATTACTGAAGGATTCAGTTTAGACTTCAAACAACTCAAATTTACCTGATATCATTACAAACATCGAGTGTAATTCGACTGCACAATTTAATAAATAATATATTTTGAAACATATCAATGCAAATTTTATTTATGAAACAATAAAAATAAACACATTTTCATTTAAATGTTCAATTATTAAAAACGCAGTTATTGCAATTCATACTAGCTACAGTGATGTCGTTTTTGTAGTAAATGTTGAAGTTTTCTTTTTTCCAAACGAATTGATTGAATAATCCTCGAATAATACTCTTTGTCAACTTATAGGGAAGTATGATTTTATTGATGATGAATTGCTGTGTCCTGTTATTTTTATTAAAGCTTGTTCTTCAATTCCGCTTTCACTGAATTCGCTAACTGCTGCCGCTCGATTTGAGGGATTTGTGATTTTGACACGTTTGAGATCTATACCAATGCGTTGTGCTGAGCATTTAGTCAATTTGTAAATTCCATAAATTCCAATCGCCACATGCTTGTAGCAAACTCTAGAATTTTTATTATTTCAAAAGGCATTTGGTATAAGAAATACTCTGTCCAACGTTATAAAGTTTCTCATTTTTTCATTAAATGTTTGAATAAACGAATTGGGCAAATATGTTCCTCTACAATATTAGGCGTAATCCATATGCTGTCGCATAATTTATTGTTACCGCTTTGTCTTGTTTTCGAAAATAGAGAATATACTCGATACTCCCAGCTTCTTATCCATTATTTTCAATTCCAGATATGAAAAAAGTGGTTTTGCAGTAAGCTGTATCTCGTCCGCGCCAAGCTGACTCAAACGCCAAAATGTGATATAATTCCTTTTGAAGTCTTTCTGGTTCATTTTCATCATATAATCTGGCCATTGCAAATACTTTTGATTTATGAGGAGCTGATGCACTAAATTTTTTCTTTTCAGTGGTGCTTGGAGGATTTTACGTTTAGCATTACGTGCAGCTCGTGCTGAATTAAACTGAACGTCGGTGAAAGGGTTGAATACAATATTGAATTCGTTATAATGTTTACTTTGTAGTATTTTAGCAGTGTTGTATCAAATTGTTTCAAGTACCGCTTCTTTGTTGTCCCCTCCGTTACTTTTTTGCATATTAAATGCCCAGCAATATTTTATTCAATTTCTCGATGGAAGTATCTGATGGCCTAAATTTTTATCTTTCTAAATCACAAAACGTAGAAAATTGTCGCCAGATTGTTGATTTTGTCGCAACTGTATTAATAATAGGTATCAACAATTTGACTAATTTAGGCTCACCAAACAGACTCATTGCTAGTACTCAGAGATTCAATGGGTTGTTGACATATCAAATTATATATTTCGGCAACCAACACCGCATTAATTGATAAACAAATGAATAAGTGAAAACATTACAAGTGAATTTGTGGCTGTTAAAAGGTGCAGCTGAAATTTGCCGCTGTCAAAGTGACAATTGCACTGTGGCATATGCGATTTTTTATACATGAACGGAATTGTCTATAGAATAAAAATGTTATCTGTTATTTTTTCACCCCTGGTCACTGACCGTTCCAAATCAAAACAAACTAAAAATATCATACAGGACATTAAAACAAAATGAAAAACTCAATGAGAAACACTCTAGCATATTCTCCAAACTTTGGTGGTAATAGTTAAGAAATTTGTTCAAAAAAATTTGATTCATACCAGTTATAAAACATATGCAGACATGAGTGTCCCCATAGGATATCGAGCGCAATAGGTTTTAACACGGAATTTCACTTTCCATGTCGGTCGACTGGGATCGCTATAGTGTTTCTGTAAACAATTTTGTGAACGATTGTGCATGCAGATATGCAAAACCATCGGTTGACCTAATGAAACATCTACGTCAGAAATGATTAGAAGGTATGAAACCAATGTTTGATAAATAATGGAATAAAATAGCCAAATAGACAGATTCAGCTAAAGCATTCGATAAAGTGAAGCATGAAATATCTACCATAGAATCGTAATGATTTGAATGTAGGTACGGGATTTGTTATAATCCTAACAAGTACGGAAAGAGTACCTTTCCCGCATGCGACTGCCGTTACCCGAACGACGCAAAGTGGAGTTCGGGTAAGTAGTCGAGTGCGGGAGAGTACCTTTCCGTATAAGTTAGGATCAATATTTTTTCTACAGCGAAAAAAAAATATGTAGCACTCTTGAACAAACTTTCGCGTGTGGGAAAAATTTTACCCGCAGTAGTGCGGGAATAACTTACTTGAAGTGAGCACTAGTGCGGGAAAATGACACCTCTCAAACTAAATTGCGTGCGGGTATAGGGTGAATCACGCACGCTTGTAGGAAGAACCATTTTTTTTTCAATCATTCATTCGTTCATTTATACCTCAGTAAGTAAATACGATCCATAAAATTCAATTATAGCGTTTCTTTTGAGCTTTTTTGCAGTAAAATTATTATAATAAATGCAGCGCCATTCGAAGAGAACCGAGCACGTCCAATCGAAAAGTTTTCAAATGAGAACACAATTTGATACATTTCAATATGTTTTCCAGTCAAGTTGAAGAATGAAAGAAATAATTGGAATGTCAGAACTTTGTCCTATTTTTTAATACATAATTTTATCATCATTATCAATATTCATCTTCTTTCTTTATAATTGATGTGACTATTAAGAGGTCGAAAGCTTTGAGGTGTAAAAATTTATATTCAATATCTTGATTCATTGAACCGAGAACATATCGCGAGCATTCCTATCTATATGTAGTCTAGTAAAGGAAACCAATTGATTCCAACCAATTGATGATAATGCGCCAAGAGTGTCTGAGATGAACACTTAAACCCGGTTTCCCCATTGTTTTTTCTGGGAGCCCACTGAATACTCAATACTAGATGAACTCTATAGCCTGATGTCTCAATTATGAGCAAAGAACAACTTGGTGATGACGGAAGGGAAGGTGTGAGCTGGTTTTGTCAGCAACAGACTCTTATGTAATGTAACCATTATGGCCACTTCAAGTCTACAAGGAGGCTATCTACCTCAAGGTTCCACCAATAGTGAGATAGTACTCCACGATGTGAATAGCCTTTTATGGCTTTCACTTCCATTGTGTTTTTGAAAAGAAAGGTCTGTGTATGGCAGATATACACTGTTTCAGGATGGATAAACATTTCCTTTCCAAGGACAGGTGTGATAAACGCAATTGGTGTGTTATCAAACGCGCCTTTTACGTCATGAAACGTTGTAAGGGCATTCTGTTTATTCGAGAGAGATTTTGTAGCCCTGCGATTTAGGTTGTAGGGCAACGTAGGGCGATATTTTTGAGGTTAGACAGCATATTGGAACTCAGAGAATCAGATACGCTATATCAGTGCATATTTCTATCAATCAATCGTTTTCAACATGAGAGAGTACTCATAGCCATGATCTGTGTGGTTACATGACGGCTACTATTATTTCTTGCGGCTCTTCAGGGATACATACTAATTTTTTGGCTTTGCATGTATGGCTCCTAGGATCACAGAAAAATCTCCATTGTATTCGTATTACTGCTTTGTTCTCTAGGCCTTGTTGAAGAGATTCTTCTTCTCAGGGTTTTTATTCTCCTTAGAAAAGTAAATTTCCTATTAACGATTTGAAAGTGGGAGTTTATAATAATAAATCGAACCAAAGTTGGAAAGTGGGTATAAGATTAATAAAAAGAAGTAATTCTGATTTCGACTCAATGCCCGTACGGCGAAGTAGTTGTTTTCTATCACATATTTGCCTCATTTTTCCACTTTGTGGACATATGTGGGAGGAGAGTATTTTCGATCGTAATTGGCATTATTTCTTTTCATTTATTTCCTCTTCCTGGAGTAGTTATGTGATACCGAGGAATGCTGTTTTGTTTTTCTCTCGCGGTTGGTGCTGTGACTGATTTATTGTAAGTCACGGCTTCAATCGCAGGGAACTACTACAAGGCTTCCGAATTCTATCGTTCATTTTTTGGAACGACTCTTTTATTGTCTGACCTATCCCAGGACTGATAAGAGAATGAATCCTTGAAGCATGCATGCATGGCTTCATTACAATAGTGCCCTCTTTAAGGAAAATTGCACAAATGAATGACATATGTAATTCAATGTCCGTATGGAAAAATAGTTGTTTTCTGTCAGACATTTACCTAATTTCTCAGCTTCGTGTAAATGTAAAGGGTATTTTCGACCATAATCGGAATCATCACTTTTCATTTATAGAAGTTTATAATGATGGTCTTCACAATAATTCGTTATTGACAAATAGATAGTTTTTGTGAACTAGAATTACAGTTTTTGAAAAACTCTGATTTTTTCAGTTAACAATCAAGGATGGACGGTTCTGGTGCTGACGAAATGGAGCCTGATCAAAAAAGTGCAATGAAATTGAAAGAGATGGAAATCCTCAAGCCGAAAAAGAAATATCCTGGTTTTCGTAAGAATTTGAAATACTACCTCCAAGAGTTCACTGATTATACTGGAATCCACGGATTCAAATATATGGGTGAACAAGACAGATCTGTGTTCGAGAGGTGATTATTTCGAATGGAATGATATAAAAGAATTGAATTTCAGTCTTACATGAAAGATACTGCACCCTCCGCAAACAGTGTCTAAGTTCAAGCAACAACACTTATATTTTCTTGAGAATGACATAATATCGCGATATTTTTTTCAACATACAGTAAATGTGGCAAAAAAATCGAAGCTTAATTTTGCATGGCCTGCTATGATCAATTAGAAAGTGTTTGATTAGGAAAAAAATTTAATTCTTCATATTATGAAAACACATATTCTGGTTGAGAACACTTTTGAATCTCCAAGTATCCATTCTAAAATTATGAAAATGAACAACGTATCATCTGTTAGTGGAAAATGGTATACTCTATTACATCGTAATAGATTTAAGTTACTAGAATCAGTAAAAAAATTTGGAAACCTGTATATCACACTTTTCATTCACGGAATCACTAAATGAATCAAGGCATTTCGAAAATGTCCAAATCCCCTGGTCTGTAGACCATCTCACTAACTGAAAGCTTCGAGACATTGTGATCATTAGGAACAACCAAATACCATCAGATCAACATACTTGGATTATTGAAATATACAGGGTTTTTATCTGTAACCAGCAACGCTATCAACTCATCGTAATGTGAGGCTCATTTTTGGGGAGTTCCACGAATATTAAGAAGTGTTTAACACATTCAATACCCATCATTTTTATCTTTATTGAAATCGTTTCAAGTCTTATCCTTGTTTAATTCTGTTTCTGATATACATCAATAGTACATCTAAAAATTAATGGTTTTCGTTGGCACATTATCCTTTATGCAGATGATTTGTAGTCCAAATTCAATAGAACTACACGAAAGTGTCCCAGAAACAGTGTTGCTCCACACGGTGTTAGTGTCCCAGAAACAGTGTTGCTCCACACGGTGTTCGTGTCCCAGATACAGTGTTGCTCCACACGGTGAATCTCTCGATGGCCGCGCCCATCGAGTTCTTGCCGTTGGTGGAGGGTTGGTGCTGAAGAACGTGTTCGCCGAAGAGTTTCGGGGTGGGGGGGTTCAAAACGTTTCACCCTAAGTGGCGCGCGTCTTTTCTGCAAAAAAACATGGCGGCGATGAAGCGGAAGGCAAAAAAACATGGCGGCGATGCAGCGGAAGGCAAAAAAACATGGGGGCGATGGCGGAAGTTATGAAAAAAAACGTCCCTGCAAAAAAACATGGCGGCGATGGAGCGAAAGGCAAAAAAACATGGCGGCGATGGAGCGGAAGGCAAAAAACATGGCGGAGATAGAGCGGAAGGCAAAAAAACATGGCGGCGATGGCGGAATTCATGAAAAAACCTTCCCTCACGTGATTCGCTGAGAGAAATTGGCTGGAAGAAAAAAATACGTCACGTGATTCGTTGAGAGCAATTGGCTGGAAGAGAAAAAAACATGGCCGCCGCCACCTTAAATGACAAATCGAAAAAAATTAAATATGGAAAAATGTCTACTGTATTAGAACACACACAACAGAAAATTATGATGGAGTTATTATTAATTCACTCGCTCTCGAATGAAATTCCAAAAGAAAAAAAATACGTCTCCGCCGCCGCCGTGAAATAGCGATAAGGCACGTATCTTGAATGTTTACTGTCTGTTGAACGAAATTCTCAGTAAACACGATGATCTATTTTTGACCTTGAATTTGTTTTTCAGATTTAATCGCAGAGTTTTTTGTCTCACACATCCGGTGTCTGTTTACGCTGCTCCAGCTAAATTGACCTTGGAGTTGTTTTTTGTTATTGCGCAATTTGTGTTTTCCCCAGATCGACCGTTGCATACATTTGCAGCGTGGGTTACGCGAACTCGGCGTGGAGGTGGACGGCGTGGGTCACGTGACACAGAGAGGTAATACGTACGTTCACAGCGAGCCTGCGTCATTTCATTATCTGCGTTCGAAGCAACAACAAGTGCCTCTCTGCCGCTTATCTGTCTCTCGCTTTTTTTCTATACAAGTGCATTGTTTTTTATTGTGAGTGCCATTTAATTCGTGATTTGCAGAGGTCAGTAGTAGTAGTTATTCTTTTTTTATTTTTTGCGATTGTTTCAAGTGTTCCTATTTCTTTCGATTCACTTTTCAAAAAAAATTCGGAAAAGTTCATTTGTCATATTTGTTTTTCGTCTCATACAGAATGTCTCTCCCACAAAACGTCATATTTTTTTTGTTTTTCATACAGTTTGTGTGGATTGCATTTTTATCATAATTCCTTCTCATACAGGGTGTCTCTCACAAAGTTCCATTTGCTATATACAGTGTGATTGGAATATTTTATTTTTATCATATTTATTTCTCATACACGGGGTGAATCATAAACATAATTTTTTTAATTTTGAGTGAGTGAGTGAGAGTTATAATACAGCGTGTATGAATTTTTTTTTCATTTTTCAAATTATTTCACAGATGTCTCATCTTCTCGACGAAATTAACAAGATTTCGTTGGCTTGCAGGAAGAACCTGCGGAAGTTGTCTGAGCTACCGAAGGACGAACCCCATCTGATCCTCGGCGCTGAAGCGAAAACCACCAAATTTGGAGAGTCCATCCTAGTGGAGTTGGAGGAGTGTAAAGTATTCCTGCCAAATCGAGTGACTGGTGCATCCAAACCCATCCTCGACAAATTAACCGAGTCCCAGCATATGCTCATCTACAGGGGCGAGCAGAAAATTGCCAATCAAAATCATCCACAGCAGCTGTTTGAGATCGCTAAAGACTGAAGACGCTGACGCCGCCGCCATTGGAAACAAAGAGTGAGTTTCTTGTATTTTCGTTTGATATCTTCTTGAAATTTTGTGTGTCGGTTGAATCATCATCATCATCATCATCATGTCATCTGACGCTATTGTTGCACACAGTATGGAGATGGTAGCCAAGTTGCGTAAGGCCAAAAAAATCCTCAAAAAGGGTTGTACTGATGAAGAACGCATACATTGGCTGGCCCATTGCAAGTACACCGCCCGCCTGATCAATAGTGCGATCGCGGCAGTGGGTTGCATAGGCTCTCTGAGAAAATTACAAACTTTATGCGGACACTTGAAAATTATCCGAAATTCAATCAAAAAGTCAGGTCAACAGCCAGGCGTTGACGTGGTGGTGGGAGAGGGAGTCAAATCAGAATTAACATCTCGAGTAAAGTGGGAGGACTTGAAATCGGCATTTTCTTCGCATTTACGCACCGGTATAATTATAAATTTGAAACATAAAGATATTGGGCAGTTTTTTGGTGATGCATTCATTCTATTCAAAAGCAGAATTCAAAATTTATTGAAAAAACATCCAATCATCAAAGTCAATGCGACATTTTGTGGTAAATTCGTGAAAAATTACTTGAATCAAGAACAAAAAATCGACTATAAATATTTCAGCACTAAAAACGTTGTTATCAATAGGGGTACAACTTTGAAAAAGTGGTTCCTAGAAAATGTCATCGATCAAATTCAAAACAAACTGTCGGAATTCGCGGACAAAGAAAGTGGCTGGAGTCTTCAGAAAATTGTTGGTTTGGAAATCAATACGAATAAGACGTGGGAAACAGTTCGTCTTTCATCGAGCTGCAAAAATCTATTGCGAATAAAAAAGCTTGCATTAATATGAAAAATAAAGAAGATGCGTGTTTCGCTTGGGCCGTCGTTTCGGCCTTGTACCCTGTTGAATCGGGTAAAAATTGTGCTAGAACATCATCATACCCTCACTATTCAAATGTACTGAACTTGGATGGAATCGACTTTCCTATGAAATTAAAACAAATTACCAAATTTGAGCGATTGAACAACATATCTGTGAATGTGTACACCTTGGAATTGATTCAGCCGCAGGCGAACAAGGAGGCATTTTTCGTTACTGTTCCGAGCCGACTCACGAAACAAAAATTAGACAAACATGTCAATCTTCTCCTCATTCAAAATGGATATCACCCGAAATTAAATTATTACGAGGCACCACCACTGGAAATCGCCGATGACGACAACGCCATCGGCGATGACATAAAATTCCATTATGTTTGGATAAAGAATTTATCTCGCCTACTCATTCGCCAACTCAGTAAAGACTTTAATAAAAAATTCATTTGCGATCGCTGTTTAAATTATTTTGCGAGTGAGGAGAAACTCGACAGTCATACTGTTGATTGTCAAAAATTAAACAAGAGCAAAATTTCATTTCCTTCGTATGAACACGTAGAATTTCGAGATTTTGTACATAAAGAAATAGTGCCCTTTGTAATTTACGCGGATTTTGAGTCGATTTTGGAACAGTTTAATGACGAAGGATGCACCTCACATACGACAAAGTACCAAAAACACATTCCTTTCAGCGCTGGATTTTATTTCAAGTGTGCATATGACGATACTTTGTCATTTTATGATAGTCATCGGGGCCTCGACTCGATGGATTGGTTTGCGGAGAGAATGGGGGCCATAGCCAAATTTGTGGAAGCTAAAACTTTGGATATTGTCCCCATGATCGTCTCACTTCCAGATAGAGCGACAGCGCCACGTTGCCACATCTGCGAAAAACCTGACGACAAAATTGTAATAAATCATGATCACTACACGGGAGCGTTCCGTGGATATGCGCATGCGCATTGCAATTTGAACTACAATAAGTCGTTCATTGTGCCAATCATTTTCCACAATTTATCCGGATACGACAGTCATTTTATTATTCGAGATATAGCAAAAAGGGGTCGAGTCAGCCTGTTGCCTGTCAACAAAGAAAAATACATTTCTTTCACCCAGTACGACGGCAACACTGACATTAAATTTCTATTCATTGACTCTTTTCGCTTCATGGGCATGAGCTTGGAGCATTTGGTGCAAACACTGACCATCCATGACTTGAAGATTTCAAGGCGCAAATTTGCCCATTTCGATGCCGACCGGTACGAGTTACTCACTCGAAAAGGGGTATTCTCATACGATTTCATCGATTCGATGGAGAAATTGGAATGCCCAAGTTTGCCGGCGCGCGATCAGTTCTACAACAAGTTGAACGATTGTGGCATCACCGATGCCGAATATGAGCATGCGCAGAACGTGTGGCGGTCGTTCAACTTGACAACACTGGGCGAGTACTCTGACCTATACATGAAAACCGACATATTGCTCTTGGCAGATATTTTCGAAAATTTTCGAAATATCGGCCACGAGACGTATGGGTTGGATCCTGCGTGGTATTACACCCTCCCGGGATATACGTGGTCCTGTATGTTGAAGTACACCCAGTGCAAATTGCAGATACTGAAAGACGTCGACATGCTTCTCTTTGTCGAGCGAGGAATTCGTGGCGGCATCAGTCAGTGCTGCAACAGATTCTCCTTGGCCAATAACAAGCACATGGGTGAAAGGTATGACGCCTCCAAACCGTCGACCTATTTGCTATATCTCGACGTGAATTATCTGTACGGTTGGGCCCTGATACGATGGCTTTAAATGGCTCGAAAATGCAGCCCATTTCGATGTGTCGGAAGTGTCGGACACCTCGCCCATCGGCTACATTCTCGAAGTCGATTTGGAGTACCCCGAACATCTCCATGACAAACACATAGATTTACCCTTGTGTGCCGAGCACCGTCCACCGCCAGGCTCGAAATTACCAAAATTGATGACCACGCTGTACAGCAAAGAAAAATATGTTGTGCACTACAGGGTGTTGAAACAAGCACTCAAACACGGCCTTGTACTAAGAAAAATCCATAAGGTGTTGCAATTCAATCAGTCAGCGTGGCTGCGTCTCTACATTGAATTAAATACGGAATTACGCTCTCAAGCAAAAACTACTTTTGACAAAAATTACTACAGACTAGCCAATAACGCAGTGTTCGGGAAAACCATGGAATACATACGGAAGCACCGTGTGGTGAAAATGGTTTCCAAGTGGGAGGGACGATATGGCGCAAAAAATCTGATTGCAAGTCCAAATTTCAGGAGTCGCACCATTTTCGACGAGAGCCTCGTCGCTATCGAGATGGCCAAGACGGATTTGTTATTCAATAAGCCCTCGTGCATAGGAATGTCAATTCTCGATATTTCCAAGGTATGCGTGTTCGATTTCCATTACGGCTTCATGATGGAAAAGTACACGCACGATCAGTGCAAATTGATGTATACGGATACTGATTCGCTCATTTATGAAATTAAGTGCGATGATATTTATCGGGATTTGATTAGCAGTCACATTGAAAAATTCGATACGAGCGACTACCCAAGCGACAACCCATTTGACATTCCCCTCGAAAATAAAAAAGTACCCGTCTTGATGAAGGACGAAGCAAATGGTCGTATCATGACAGATTTCGTGGGGCTTCGATCAAAGTTGAACACCTATAAGATACAAGGTGGAAAAACCGTAAAAAAAATCCAAAGGGGTCAAATACAGCGTTGTCGAAAATCACATCACTTTTGAAGATTATGTGGAATGCCTGAAAAACAATGTGGAAAAAATTACTTCGCAACGCTGTATTCGATCCTTTTCACACAAAGTTTTTAGTGTAGAGCAAACAAAGATCGCTCTCAACCCCCACGACGACAAGCGCTGTTTGATTGTCGGCTCTCATGACACTCTGCCGTGGGGCCATTACAGTCAGTTAGATATCTAATAGAATTTAAATGTTTTTTCAGAGAGCACATACCCACACATGCACACACACCACCACCATGGTAGACACTTTGAAAAATTTATGCTGTCTGCAAGTAGTCAGATGTACATCATCAATAGTTGAATTCATCGAGGCCTCACCTCTACCATGGACGCTCACTGATCGAATTTTGAAAATGTTTGCAGATGAAAAATTGGTACGAATCTATAAGCAGGCTCAGAGCGTCAAACGAAATTTCAATGATTTGAGTCACTTAGAGTACACGAGAGAAATCAGCTTTGAAGATAGGTGTGAAGCTCTCAAAAATCAAGACTGGGAGGGTCATTTGCACGAAGACCAATACTGTGTGTGGGCGAATGCATATCGTATTCCAAAATATAATTTACGATTTTGCCGCACTTGCTATAAAGCATTCAGAAGGGCTATGCAAAACCATCCAGTTCACAGCATCAGAGACCATCAACATATGGTGTTCGGTGTAAAGCACATGGACAATATATATCAATGTTGCAAATTTTGGTGTCACAACAGATTTGATGAAGTACTGTTCACTTTGAAAACGAGCAGCCAATGCTACTGTGACCTTCATCTGCGTGGTGGAGGTGAGCCCTACGGATTAGATCTCACATATAAACGTTTCATAGGCTCGGGAGATGAGGATTCAGAATTCGATGAATGAGAATGCCAAACACACACACACACAAAATTTCAAGAAAATGTTTAAAGAAAATGCAAGAAATTGTGCTCTTGTTTGTTTCTTTCCACACACACACTACATATATTTAATCAAATAATAGTCGATTATGTTTTATATTTATGATTGAATAAAATCAATATGTAATCCGTGTCTGGATATTATTATTATTATTATATTTTGTTTCACCCTTCCAATCTCCCATTCAAAATCCCACATATTTTTAGAGATCACTTTTGCATCAAAAAGGGTGACTTTTTTTTATAAAAAAGTATAATTTTTTTATACGAAAAAGTGCCACTTTTTTCTGCAAAAAAGTGTAACTTTTTCATGCAAAAAGTGCCTGTTTTTTGCCCAAAATGTAACACTTTTATTGACATGGTGGAAAAAGCTGAGTGAAAGCTGAGTGATTCACTCAGCCACTCAGCTTTCACTGAAAATGCTTCACTCAGCTTTTACCACCATGTCAATAAAGGTGTCACTTTTTTTCATTCAAAAATACATGGATTCTTATGGGAAAATGACAATTTTTTTATAAAAAAAATGACCGAAAATTGACATGGTGGAAAAAGCTGAGTGAATGCTGAGTGAAAGCTGAGTGAATGCTGAGTGACTCAAAATTCACTGAAAATGCTTCATTGAAATCCTTCCACCATGTCAATTTTGGGTCATTTTTTTTATCAAAAAAAGTGTCACTTTTTTGCACCAAAATTGGAAGAATAATTCAATCAAAAATGTGATACTTTTTTACATAAAAATTGACATGTTTTTTTAAGCAAAAAAATGCGGAAGGGTATTTTCGAGTAGCAAAATCAAAATCAAAAATATTCTAAGATATACATATTTTCATAAACGTATTGATAGGTGATCTACAAACTACGCATGTGTCGCATCTGATGGCGCACTGTGAGCAGCACGCCAAGTGTCTTCATGGCATAAACAATACATTCAGTTCCTTCACAAGACATACACGACACATCATCACCGTGTTCTGTGAGTCTATGTTTATGACATCTGTGGTCACTTTGCTGCTCATGTCACCTTTCACTTGTCGTTCTTCTGGAGCAACATCAGCGCCATCTGTCGGTGGTGGTGGTGGTGACGGTGTCATCCATGTGATATCTGTCACTCTGCTAATGACATCTGATACTCTTGGTTCTGGAAGGACATCAGCGCCATCTGTCGTCGGTCTGTGTCTGTGTCGCTCAGAGTAATAACTACGAACGAAATCACAATGGGGGCTCCATCGACGATGGTCAGCCATAGGATCGTCATTGGGCAGCCATCTGAACCCTTCTACTTGGCACGAAAGACATGCAACTACATCTTCCGAACCGGTATACGTAAAGCCTGCTTCGGCTAACTTACTTGCAGGAAATGTCGAAGTCCAGCTTCGATACGAGTCGAGTCTTGTTTCGTACTGCTGCATCTCTCTCTCTCGGCATACACACAGACACACTGCACACTGCATACTGAATTAAAACGCCAACTCTGCTCTCAATATATACATTTATTTCGTTTCGTAATCAAATATTACTTTATCCGGCAAATAGCATAGGTATTCACGAAAACATAGATGTTTATCATCTTTTGATGATATAGTACACAAGTTTATAGCCTCATCAAATGACAAACCATTGATTTTAGCTAGAGTTTTTGCACTGCTTAATAAATCGTGATAATATTGACTAAAGTTCATATTCAATAGTTATTCAAATCTTGTCGCCATCACAGTAGCATCTAGATGTAGGATTTCTTGAACATCCGCTTCCGTCAGGTAGAAGTAGGTGTCATTCTTGGAAACTCGCACTTGTTGACTCTCTGCATACGTGTGTAATTCCAAATCCATAACATCGTCCCAGTCGAGTTTGATTCGGCTAGTCTTGGCTGCTGCTGCTGCATTTGGGCCATTTCGGCTAGTGTAAAGCAGCTGATTAATGGCCCCCACGAGTTGGCCCCATTCAAACATGCTGAAGGACAGGCTGGAGCATATGGTGTATTGGACCTTGCACACGACTTTCACTGCAGGCACGAAACTCCGAGCAAAACTTATGCCGCATTGCAAGCTCAAAACGTCGGTGTTGCGAAACTCGTAGGTGGCGTTGCACGCGAAGAAACGATCCGCTTTGATGGCCTCCTTGTACATGTCACATATTCGATCTAAATCTGCCATTCGATCTGCCCACTCTCGGTCCGATGATGATGATGATAATGATGATGATGAAGCTGACGCCGCCGACGCCATCGACGCCGACTCGTAACCAGAGGACTCTTCAGAAGACTCGACAACGACGTTGTTCACTGCACCAAACATGTTGACTGACTAATCTCTCTGCACCGATTGGCATCGGTTTATTTCTCCGCTGCCGCCGCCGCCATCACCCCCACCCTCCCCCCATACACCGGCTCGAGTTTCTACGTCGTCGAGAGCTGAGAGACAACGACGATGATGAAAGGCTCCCTCTTCCAGTTGAGATTGTGCCAATTTTCCATTGAATTACATGCGATTTGTCACATCAATCCAACTATTGTGCGTACTATCGAACCCCAGCCATTTCACAAGTACTTTACGACCCTTACGCCTGATGATTTTTTCCACTAGATAGACTTCGGGATTTTTTGTTTTTTGTAGTTCTTGTTCGTAGAAAGCGCCGCTGATTGGTCGCCCTTCCAAGTCCTCCAGCAAATACGTGATTGATTGGGTGATTTTCACTTTGACAACTTTGAATAGTTCCGTAGTCCAATTAGGCGTATACCCTTTTTCAAAAACATGCTTGGCCTTGCTTATTCTCACGAAATCGCCAATTTTGTTTTTTTTTTCGACCAGCACGTTCGGCATAATCATACGTTGACTTATACACCTGTTTTTCATTGTCTTTGGTGACGTCACACGGTTTCATGCCGATCGTTCGATGTTTGCGCTGGTTGTAGTTTTTGACAATGTCCGGCAAAATATCCAGCCATTTGTAGGTACCGTTCAAACTGAAATACTTGAAGAGATTCTCCTTGAGAGTACGTATAACCCTATCTGCGATCGCGGCTTTCTTCACGGTATACGTGTTGTAGTGTTCGATGTTGTACTATTTCAGGAGAGTCTAAAAGCTGGAATTGTAAAATTCAGTTCCGAGATCTGATTGGAGGAGCTTGGGACATCTTTTCTCTTTCGATAATATGTCACTCATCGCTTCGGTGACGTCTAGACCAGTTTTGGTCTTCAAGGGGCGCACCCATAGGAACTTGGAAAAGGTGTCAATCACCACGAGAATATAATTAAAATTTTTATTGGCTTTGGAGTATTTTTGAAGATCAGCCAAGTCCATCTGCCACAGATCGTCGAGTCCTTTGATGATGGTACGTCTGCAAGGAAAATTCCTTCTGGCTGGAGCATGGAGCTCATCAACCAATTGTTTTTTCTCACATGATGATGATGACGTCATTTCGCTAATGGCGGAGTCATTACACGAACTGCACTGGGCGTTACACCTTCTACTTAAGAGGCTGGAATATCAACAATATCCAGTGCCAATTTATCCAAGCGTTTCTTGGTATTTTCATGCTTTTTCATCGAAAGTGACATGAATTTCATCACTCGAATATCCAAGGCTGTTAGATTGTTTTTGGTGGTGTCCAGCTCATCTTTGAGTTTGTGTGTGACGTCATCTTTGAGCTTCTGTATGACGTCATCAACGTATTTTTTGTTGGCAACATCATTGAGTGCACTTGGCGTTTCCACAGTACATATTTTCACATGTTCAGCATCAATGTCCCTATTTGTCGTATAGTTGAGTATAACAGCAGGAAAATGGTAGGGCTGCTGCTGCCGTGCACGGCGAGCTGACGAAGTTTGACCGATCTTGTTGATGCTCATGATGCGACTGTGGCATGCAAAAAAACATCTACGCTTTTATTTATCGAATATAGCCTGCTTCTCTCAATTCATTGATGATGGCCACGATCTCGTTGTCGGTAGAGGTGCTGCCGGCATTTTTAGCGGCTACCAGAAGCCTATACCTGTCAACAAGCTCGTTCGCATCGTCCCAGTACACGTATTCTATGGATTTCGTGTTGTATGTCAACTGATCTGGGATACCACTGCCGTCGGTGAAACGACCTCGACCTCGACCTCCACCACCACCACCTATTTTTGATTGAGGATCTTTGAACATTGGTCGAATCAACTGTTCGTATTTGACAGTCTGAGATGGATTCAAACTACCTCACGCATCTACATGCGCACCTGTAGCTGTCAAAATTTGCTTGCATGCCACCAAATCGGCTTTAGCGTATTTGGGATTTTTGTAGAAAATCAAACTATATAGTCCCGGAGTGCCCTCGTATGTTACACCATCAATGCGAATGTCCCCCGTATCTTTGTCGAAGTCCATCAGCTTTCTACCGAGCAACCATTTGCGCTCTTGGTTTGTCGTAAATGGGGCCGTAATTCACATCTATTTTGCCGGATTTGGCGCGATGTTCATTCGCGAATTCAGTTGCTACTTCGGGATAAACTTACAAGTAGTCATTCTCATCATCATCATCATAATCACCATCATCTGTGTGGTAGCTTTCTTCGACTTCTTCCTTTTTCATAAAGTCTGGAGTCGATAGTGTCGACGGTTTCTGATTTTCTTCTTTTTTCACTGTCAGTCGTGATCGCTTGGTGAGTGGCGGCACTGCCGCACTCAATCTTTTCAGCGGTACCGTAATGGGTTTGAATAATTTACTCAGTGCTTCATCATGCTCGGATTTTCTGAGTTTCAGACTCAGATACTTTTTTCGCACAATTTTCGACAACTGATTGACTTGACGTTTGCGTTCAGCTTTAGCAATCTCCGTCTGTGATGTGGTCGGCGCCATGGCTTCAGTACGAATTCCGTGCCACCTCGCATCACATTTGTATATATTTGTCAAAGCCCAGGCGGTAGCGCCCTTTGATCACATCAAAGTCTTTGACAATGACCAAAGATCCAAATTTTTCCTTCCAACAGGTGGCGCACATGCGGCGAAATTCCTCAAAGGTGTAATCCGGAGAGACGTGCTCGTCGAAGGCGTGCTTCAAATTCATATCGTCTTGCCGAAAAGCACTATAATGTTGCAATTGTCCCTGATCAGCTGTTTGGTATTTTCGAGTAGGTTTGACACAAGTAGGTAGGGTCAATACCCTTGTGGCGTGCCATGGCATAGAACTCTCTGATTTTATTCTGTTTGTCACACGCCACATCGTCAAATATGAAAATTGAGTTTTCTTTCGCCTTTGACAGATCGATTACCTCGTCATTGTCCCTGTATGGAAAATGACCTACGCCCTTGACTTGTTTGAGTATATCGTGCAGTAGCTGATATTTAGGTTGGTACAGTGACTTTGAATAAACGTAAACATTCTCGAAGCGTGCTCCGTTCGTGCTGAACAGCAGACTGAGTACAGCGTTGGTCTTGCCACATCCGCTGGGGCCACAAAATATCGCTCGGAATGAATTCGGTAGCAGGGAGCCGTGTTTACGTATACCGTCGTCGTCACCGCCAATACCTCCTCCACCAATGGTAACCAAATTGACTATTTCCAGAGCCGGCTCTTGTTGCACCACTTTCTTGTTTGAGTTGATTGATTTTTTGCTGAAGTGTGTGTGTGTGACCACACCCACATTCGAATGACATTTTGAGTGGAGTACAGTTATGTAAGTAGGTGCGCAACATCATTCGCGTCAGTGTCATGCTGACTGTCGCGCACGAACGTCGTGGTGTGGTGAACTCTCTGATGAATCATCTGCCATTCGAGCTTCATTTGCCTGGATACCAGTACTGTGGACCGGGTACCAAACTACAGAAGAGATTGGCACGTGGAAACCCTGGTGTGAACCCTTTGGATTCGGCTTGTAAAACTCGCGATATTGCATACTCGCAAAACAAGTCTTCGAAGGAGAGTCACAAGGCCGACTGGGCGCTGGAAAATCGAGCTTGGGAACGTGTCAAATCAAAAGACGCCAAATTTGGTGAGAAAGCTGGTGCTTGGCTGGTCACCACAACCATGAAGGCAAAACGTAATTTGGGAATGGGTCTGAAGAAGAAGACTGCTGCTGCCGCTGCTGCTGCAAAGCCAAAATCTTTCCGTCGAGATGTGGTTAAGAAAATTACCAAGACTCTGCGAAAAACACTGAAACCTGATCAGCTGAAAGATTTGAGTGCGAAGACTGCTGCTGCCGCTGCTGCTGCAAAGCCAAAGTCTTTCCGTCGAGATGTGGTTAAGAAAATTACCAAGACTCTGCGAAAAACACTGAAACCTGATCAGCTGAAAGATTTGAGTGCGAAGGCTCTGTGAAAGTCCTCCTTGGTGGCACTGCGTGCTGCCCGTGCTCAATTGAAAAAATTGGGTAGCCGCAAAAAAATCAGAGTACCCCGAATAATACCGTTCGAAGCGAAGAGCGGGGGTGTGCTGCCTCTGCTTCCGATATTCGCCGCTCTGGGAGCGCTGGGCTCGTTGGCAGGCGGTGCCAGCACCATAGCCAGGACCATCATCTCCTCGGCCAATCCCACAAAGAATTTGGAGGGAGACAAGCGTCGTTATACCGCAATGGAGAGCATTGGTGGTGACAACAAAAATGTAGGAGGTTCCGGTTTGTTTTTGCGCAAGACCGCTAAAGGCGGCTACGGTTTGTATCTCAAGAAGAAATTTTCAAAAAACTCCCGCTGAAGCTGCCCAATAGAGCGTTGTACGATGAGGAATTACTTATATATGTGAAACGTCTGAAAATACCTCATTTCATTGGTGTTTTCATGCGAGACAACTTACCTCGATCCTCATCATCATCGAAATTTCCCAAGTACAGAGAATGCGCAATCATCAATCTGGACTCGAGCAGGTATCGCGGAACGCATTGGGTAGCTTACGTGAAACGCGGACATGTGGTGAAATACTTTGACAGTTTCGGCAATTTGAAGCCGCCGGTGGAATTGGTGCGATATCTGGGTAAAAAAGTGAAAATCTTCTACAACAACGATCGCTATCAGACATTCAACCAAGATATTTGCGGTCATTTGTGTTTTGCATACAGAACTTCGCGCAAATCGTATTGGATGCAAGTGGCCATGGACAGGATACGTTTCGCTAGACGAATAGCGCGAGCCTCACGCGTCTTGAATCCCATACTAGACTCTGAGCACAGAGCGCGCATATGGAATGGTTTAAATAGAAGTACATAACCCCATCCAGTGTCAGTCATGTCTTTGCTGTTGACAGTGACAGGTCAAACGTCGACGCTAACCGCAGACTTTTCTCCGCCGCTCCAATTGGACGAAGATAGCACTTACGGCTTGGCATTGATTGGTTTCCATTCATACAATAGCATACCGAACATATCGAGTGGTCGATTCTATTATTCTGTCAAAGGAGCGCCATCTGTTAGCATCATCGAAATACCGACTAGGTGTTACGAAATAAGTGACATTGCCAAGTTTATACATAGGCCGAAAGAAGCAAAGAAGAAGAAGAAGAGAGCCGTAGTGTCTATTGGCGTTGGCGACGTCGACGACGACGACGGTACCAACAAAAGCAAGGCTTTGTTCTCTCTCAAACCCAACACCTATACGCTGCAGTGTGAGATATACACCATACTCTATAACATCGATTTTCGTCCCAAGGATTGCATAGAACGATTACTGGGTTTTTCCCCGAAACTATTGGAGGCTGGAAGCGTTCACTCATCCGACCTACCTGTGAATATTATCAAAGTTCGAACTGTTCACATCGATAGTAACACCACATCGGGTGCCTTCTTCAAAAATCGTCTGGCTCACACCATATACGAGTTTGCCGTTCGAGAAGATCCCGGCTTTGCCATCGACGAAACGCCCTCGAATTTGATTTACCTGCCTGTGAACAAGACGGAAATACACAACATAATCTTGAATATTCTCGGCCAGGACTGTTGCAGTGTGAATTTCCTTGGAGAGATCATCATTATACGACTTGTGCTACGCAAGCTGTCATGAAAATGGGGTTGGTATTTGATCAGAATGATGATCATGATGCCTTTGGGCATAAAAGTGCAGAGGGTGCTGGCATCAATTCAGTCGCGCAGACACAGTCGAAGAGAGCAGACGCACACACTCTGTCTCACTTCAGCATACACTTTCTCCAATCGCAAGGACATCATGTCATCAAGACAAGTGTTCGACGTGTACAATCATCCAAAGTTCGACGAATCCATCAACAGAGTTGAGACTCGAACGCACCACCCGTACGTCAAGTCCTTTCAAAATAATGACATCATCGAAATTGTCATTCAGCAGAGCGATGTGTGGATACTGATGAACGATGCCCTTGTGTGCATAGAGGGCTCTCTGACTCGTACCGCAGGAACGGGCAATGTTAGATTTATCAATAATGCCGGCGCATACCTTTTCGAGGCCATCCACTATGAAATCAATGGCAAAGAGGTGGACTCTGTTCGATCGCCGGGTTAGTGAGCACCCTTCGCGGCTATACTTGTTACGAGGAAAATGATGTGCGACACTTGAGCACAGCCGGCTGGACCTATCCTGGCGGAACGGTTCACAACGCCCCCGACGGTTCGTTCGCCATGTGGATCCCGCTTAAGCATTTGTTGGGCATATTCCATGACTATAGATATGCCACCATTGGACGACAGTGCATTCGCTTGGTGAGAACTAGAAATGATAATAATTGCATGCTGATAGAGGAGGTGGCGAATCCAGTAGTCGAAGCCACCACAGCCACACTGACGATCACGAGCGTTGTACTCAGAGTCAAACATGTGGTGCCCAATGACGACATTCGTCTGAAGTTGCTGCAGTCCATCAAAACAGACGCTCCTGTAGTGATTTCGTATCGCAAGTGGGACATACACGAGTTGCCTGCACTCACTCAGGGTTCCACCAAGGAAAATTGGGCTGTGAAAACTTGCACGGCCATGGAGAGTCCCCGATTCGTCATTGTGGCCTTCCAAACGAATCGGAATGGCAATGCGGCTCGAGATGCGTCCTATTTCGATCACATCGACATCAGCGACATACGCCTAAACATGAACAGCGATACTTACCCGCATGAACGTATGCACTTGGAATTCAATAGAAACAACTTTTTCGAAGCCCATCGAGCCTACACGGAATTCTATCCGAGCTATGTCAATTGTCCGAAGAAGCGCCACCTACTCGTTTACGGAGCATTCAAAAGCAGAGCGACCGTGTTCGTAATAGACTGTTCCCGCAGAGCGGAATTTATGAAATCCTCCACTGTCGATGTCAAACTTGACATCGAGGCCAGAGTCGGATTTCCCGCCAATACTCGAGCCCATTGCATCATCATTTACGACTGTATGCTGGAACACTTGCCCTTGAGCGAGATTGTACGCCGTCTGTCATAAAAAAAATAGTGACATATAGTAGTAGCAGTAAGTAGTGGGGGAATCCACTCTTTGTTTGTGTGTATGTATGTAATGCAGGCATCGACAGGTCGAGAGCGTCACTTGTAAGCCAAACGTTCAGTTGTTCAGTCGGTGTTTAATCTCGCTCTCTCTCCGAGTGTGTCTCCAACCCGAAGAGCTTGCCATCACCGACGGGCATCGCACAAACCACTTTTTATTCAAAGCCGTAGTGCCATTCCATGACCTGAGCGAAGCAGATAAACGGCAAGTATGATATTTGGAGAGAAATATCCACGGCTTTCCATACTCTGATGGCTATGTCGAATTCAACGAGATCCAGGAAGTGCTGCGCCCCATCATCGAGGCTGATGTGGTATACGTGAAGGGTAATCAAAAATTCGATTTTTTGCTGAAGTGTGTGCTCGATCTGCCTAAGAGACCACACATCGTCGATATTGCGGCTACTACAAGTACAGTCGTCACAACGCCTCCACCGACACTCGAGAAGCAAAGCCCGCTCTGTTTGAATCATATAGCATCTGGAGAAATAGAAGTGCATTGTGCCGTGAGACACTGATATGGTGAAGCCCTACGGCGATAACGACGACGACGACACTCCTATCAATCGGCACTTGCAAAATTTGCTCGAGCTCAAGGCGCACTTAGCAGAATACGAGCACAAGCTGTGTATTTTCAAACGCTTCCAAAATATGCAAATTAACGATGGTAAATGGATGGGGCAGCAGCAGCAGCAGCATTCACCGATCCATCACGTTCCGCCGCCGTCGCCGCCAGTACCAAGTCCATGACGTCAGCCACACCAAGACTAGCCGAAAACACACGAAATATTATTATTCATATTGTATTATTATTATTAGATGTATAAAACCAATTTTTCTCGATTTACTTTGCGGATCGAATGAATGAGAGAGAGAGAGAGAGACTGAAAGAAATACGAGTCATGTACATTGAGCAATGGTGTATGTGTGTGTGTGTTCCTCTCAGTGTATATATTTGAGTGACATATACGCTGTTTCTCAGTGTACATTGAGCTGTCGTCACGATGACAACAAACTATATAATTCTAGCAGCCATTCTGTCGAACGTACTATTAGCCCGCCATATGAGTACGGTGAGTTATTGGTATCGTATTTGCACGACGATGATTCGAGTACTTCGAATTGGACGAAAATGATTCAGGCGCTAGCCAATGATGGATATTTGCCTGTGTTGAGAGCCGAAATCTCGATGAACACCTCATCGTACAGACTGCGGAAGATTTATACAAATCCCACCTATAGCGATACGCAGTGGTTTCCGCTGAAGATGTCTTGCCCCTATAGCAGCAGCACTTCGAGACCATCGTCGTCGTCGTCGTCGTCGACGTCCCACCCAACTACCCAACCCGTGGACGTCAAGATGCAAGCTGCTGCTGCTGATCGAGAAAGTAAGGATTCCAAATGCGAGCTGCCGCCGCCGCCAACACTGCACGATTGGTTTATGTTTTTCGTGTCAATGGTTCTGAGTGTTCAAATATCCGAATCCATATATAGGTTTATTAAATCCATGCATCAAAAATATTTTTCAATCGATAATGATAATGTATCTTCATACTACGCCACTGACACTGAAGTGTAATTTTTTTATGTGAAAAATAAATGTATTTTTCTCGAACTGACGTTATTCATTTCAATAAATGCAAACAGACAAAGACAGACATACAATGCCATGGGTTAGAGTGAGACATTTAAAATGCCTTGAATCGATCAATTTGGCTTCAAACTCGACTCTCTTATCTCTTCCTGGAAAACAAACATCTGAGACAGTAAACAACTCCAAGGTCAATTTAGCTCGAGCAACGTAAACAGACACCGGATGTGTGAGATAAAAAACTCTGCGATTAAATCCGAAAAACAAATTCAAGGTCAAAAATGGATCATCGTGTTTACTGAGAATTTCGTTCAACTTGAGAGAGCAGACAGTAAACATTCAAGATACGTGCCTTATCGCTATTTCACGGCGGCGGCGGAGACGTATTTTTTTCTTTTGGAATTTCATTCGAGAGCGAGTGAATTAATAATAAGTCCATCATAATTTTCTGTTGTGTGTGTTCTAAGACAGTAGACATTTTTTCATATTTAATTTTTTTCGTTTTGTCAATTAAGGTGGCGGCGGTCATGTTTTTTCTCTTCCAGCCAATTGCTCTCAACGAATCACGTGAGGTTTTTTCTCTTCCTGCCAATTACTCTCAGCGAATCACGTGAGGGAAGGTTTTTTCATAACTTCCGCCATCGCCGCCATGTTTTTTTGTCTTCCGCTCCATCGCCGCCATGTTTTTTTGCCTTCCGCTCCATCGCCGCCATGTTTTTTTGCAGGGACGTTTTTTTTCATAACTTCCGCCATCGCCGCCATGTTTTTTTGCCTTCCGCTGCATCGCGGCCATGTTTTTTTGCCTTCCGCTGCATCGCCGCCATGTTTTTTGCAGAAAAGACGCGCGCCACTTAGAGTGAAACGTTTTGAACCCCCCCCCACCCCGAAACTCTTCGGCGAACACGTCATCTTCTTCAGCACCAACCCTCCACCAATGGCAAGAACTCGATGGACGCGGCCATCGAGAGATTCACCGTGTCCGAAAGTGTCCCACAAACAGTGTTGCTATACTACTTACATAAAATAGACAAATATTTTATCAAAGATCCAAAATCCTGAATATTAGGGCTCTTTACATCTACCAATGTTTTATTCGAATATTTTCGAATTCTAAAAAATACACCGCAGCTATTTCAAGAACAAAAAGATTCTGTGATGACAAGTTGAACTTCATAATATCAAAAACACCATAGGCAAAGATTATTATTTTTTTGAGGCAAAAACTGTATAACTAACCATTCTTCCAATGAATCAGAAAAATATTAAAAATTTACAAAATTTGAATTGGAACCTAAAATATACAATAGTTGTATTTGAGATATTCACCAAAAACTAAAATTTCGTTTTTTTAGCTGTACCGCTTCCATTTCGAATGATATAAATAAGTCAGGGAAACTTTCACTAATGTTTTCATATTCGTTATAATGTGATATGAACCAATTTTCAATGCGACGTTTCCTTCATTAGATTCCATCAACTTAATTTTTTTAAATACGGACCTCTAGTTTTTTTTTATCGATATTTGTAATACATGTGTTTCTCGACATTTTTCTTCGAAATAGTTTTTATCCTAACAAGTACGGAAAGAGTACCTTTCCCTCATGCGACTGCCGATACCCGAACGACGCAAAGCAGCGTTCGGGTAAGCAGTCGAGTGCGGTAGAGTATCATTCTGTATGAGTTAGAATCAATATTTTTTCTACAAGCGAATTGAAAAAGAATTATGTAGCACTCTTGAACAGACTTTCGCATGCGGGAATAGTTATTATCCTAACAAGTACGGAAAGAGTACCATTCCCGCATGAGACTGCCGTTACCCGAACGACGCAAAGCGGAGTTCAGGTAAGCAGTCGAGTGCGGGAGAGTACCTTTCCGTATGAGTTAGGATCAATAGTTTTTCTACAATCGCATTGAAACATCTTATGTTGCTCTCTTGAACAAACTTTTGCGTGCGGGAAAAATTATTCCCGCACTAGTGCGGGAAAAACTCACTTAAAGTGACAGTAGCGTGCGGGAAAATTTTTCCGTACTAGTGCGGGAAAATGACACCTCTCAAACTAAATTGCGTGCGGGAATAGGGCGGAACACGCACGCTAGTAGGAAAAAATTTTACTCGCACTAGTGCGGAAATAACTCACTTGAAGTGACTTTAGCGTGCGGGAAAATATTTCCCGCACTAGTGCGGGAAAGTGACACCTCTCAAACTAAATTGCCTGCGGGTGTAGGGTGAATCACGCACGTTTGTAGGAAAAAACATCATCAATATTTGGTAAAATAAAAGTCAGAGTACCTTTCCAAACTGTTTCATAATTGCAATAGTCTTAAATGAACTAATTTCCAATGCGACGAATCGTTCATTGAATTCCATCGTCAACTTTATTGTTTTAAATATGGGATTCTGGTTGTTTTCATCAAGTTTAGTAACCACTTTTTAACAAATTCAGCTACTAATTACATATACAGGTCCAATGAAAAGTATGCACCTAGCCTTTTATCGTTATTGTGGAATTGCAAGCAAAAATCCTCGAACACGTGGGGTTTGCTTCCATTGGGGACACATTTCAGACATATTTTTCAACCAGTGCCTTTAACCCCCTAAATGGGACGTGGGGTCAAGTTATATATCATTTCAACGGGCATAAAATAATATTTCTAATGATACCCTAATTGTTGAAATTTACTGAAACAGTTAATGCGAAAATGGCTCTAAGAACATTAACCCGATAATTTTGGTAGTAATGAAAGAAGCAAGTTTTGGTTACTAGGGATCGGGATAACTATACAATCAGTTCTAAATTAATTCATTTTACTGAAAGCAACATTTCATTAATTTTTTTTGTATCACAACTAAATTCCCCATTCATTATTTGGGATTTTTGTCAAATGGTTTATTTCATTCCAGAATTAGTGGATTTTTCTGATTTTGCATGGTCTGAATTTATTTCTTCTTGAAATTTTTCGAATTGACGTAGTCGCTATATCATTTTTATTCTCAATATTTTGGTATTCCTCAAATCCTTATTCGAATGAATATCACTTTATTACTTTTTTTTTCAAATGAACCATGATTCCGTAAACTCCTCTCAATACGTTGAAAATATCTTTCAGATGGCTGGTGTCCCGTAGGGTATAATTCCCCATAGAGATCTGGTAGCATTTCTCAAACATTTTCACCCACAATTTCACACGAATCAAATGATTATTTATGTCATTTCACTATCCTCCGAATTTTTTCTCCAAGATTTCTGTTTGCCAGAAAACATCAGAAACAAACATTTATGTTCCATAAAAATGGTTTTTGATCAGTTCTTCTATATTCATACAAAATCCTTGGAATGCATAGGCTTTCACGTCTACTTGCAAATTTCCAAATGATGTGTGGCGTTGATGTATCTTGGAGTTTTAAAATTTAGGTTTCAACCTTTTTCAAACAATACTAACTGAAATTGCTTGACCAAATACTAAAGATGTTTTATCGGGGAAAAACGTAGAGAAATATATTTATTGTAATTAATAGCTGAATTTATTGAAATAATGGCTACTGAAATTGATGAAAAAACTAGAGGCGCATATTAAAAACAATTAAGTTGTCGATGGAATTTATTGAACGAAACGTCGCATTGAAAATTGGTTCATACGAGATTATAACAAATATGAAACAGTATTGAAAGTTCCTGTGACTTTGTTTGAGACTACGGGAATTGTATGACCAAATAATGATGATGTTTTTTCGGAGAAAAACGTTAAGAAAAACAAGTATTGTAATACATAACTGAATTTGTTATGAAAGTGGTTTTAAAAATTGATGAAACAAACTGGACGTCCGTATTTAAAAAATAAAATTGATCATGGATTCTAATGAACGAAACGTCACAATGGAAATTGGTCCATATCAGAGTATAACAAATATGAAACAATATCGAAAGTTCCCCTGACTTTTTCTTATATAATTCAAAATAGAGATGGTAGAGACCAAAAACAAAATTCGACATTTTCTGGGGAATATCTCAAATAATACTATTAATATTTAAGATCTGAAAAAAGGTTATAATTGCTGTTTGTTCTATATGGACCTTGTGGGTCTCTTTGCTTCCGAGATAGCAATAGTGGGATCACTTAAAAAAACTACCGGGTGGCTACGGAAGTATTGCCTACGGAATATCTCAGTTATTGTATGAAGTAGGTTTGTGAAATTTTGAGCGTCGATATAATGACATAAGAGCTAGAATTTGAGCATATTGACATGTCGAAGTTAACTTCCGGTCTGACCGGAAGTAACATCAACTTTCTTATTTTAAATGGAAACCCTATTTTTTTTCTTTTCGCTTTATTCAGCATTCAATTCCCTTTCTAATGACATATCACAAGTTGGTATCTAACCAGAAACTAGATCAGAAAAAAATTATTATTGAAATTCACCGAGTAGGCCGTGGAAGCAAAATGAAAGCCAAAAATTGAAAAATTGGCTATGGAAACCATACGTCACTTGATAACAGTTGCTATTACTGTGATATTTTATTTTCATTCGTCGGCGTTATAAAAAGCCGCCAAAAAAAATATTGGAAAAATTGGGAAAAAAACAATACTCTGTAGGTCCATAACTCAAATAGGAACATGCAACTTTTTCTTGCCTGTACTATTCAGCATAACCATTCCTTTCTAATGATATAATAGAAAGTAATTTTTTGAAATGAAATACCAAAAAATCCAATTATTATTATTCAAATAACAAAAAAACAGATTTGCCGAAAAAAAAAAATTCAAATTGATAGGATTTAAGATAAAATAAATTCAAAACAAATGTTCGAAATGCATTCCCTCAGCGTCAATACATTTATTGACTCTGGTGATATTTTCATGTAAAAAGTTTCTCAACATTTGGGACGTGATATCTTGGAAAGCTCTACGAATTTTTACTTCTAGCTCATGTAGAGTTGTAGGCTGTGTGGAATACACCCTATTTTTAAGATGCCCCCATAGAAAAAAGTCGCACGGAGTAAGATCAGGTGACCTTGGTGGCCACCTGTCTGGACCATGGGTTGTTATAAGTCTCTCTTGAAAGCGATTTTGAAGATAATTTATCGCTATTCTTGAATTATGCGGAGGGGCGCCATCTTGCTGGAAGTACATTCTCTCAGTTATTTCCGCTGGTAGGTTGTTAATGAATTCCGAAATTTCATTCGTTAAAAAATTTAAGTATCCCTCTCCGGTTAGTAGGCCTTGAAAAAGAATGGGGCCAACAATATGAGATCCAACTATTCCTGCCCAAACATTCACACCAAATCTCTCCTGGAAGCCACCTTGTCGAAACCGGTGCTCGTTTTCTATCGCCCAGTACCTGAAACAAAAGACCGTTCACACTTTTAACACTTTACACTTCGACTATCGACAATAATCCAAATAAAGTACAACCTTGTATTATTCCTGTTAAATAATCCATTGTTGGTAAATCTTGACTCGTCCGTAAACAAGATATAATAGTTAAATAGGTGATTCTCAGCATTTTGTCGAAGAAACCAATTACAATATTCCAGGCGCCTTTCACCGTCATTTTCATACAAATGTTGATGCAACTGTTACTTGAAGGATTTAAATCGATGTTTTTTCGAAATTTTCCTAGCAGAGTCCTTACTTATAGCTAATTCGGCGCCAATCTGCCTTGAGGAAATTGTGCTATCATATTGTACTAAAGCTAATACATTAATTTCAGTTTCCTCATTAATAACAAATGCTTCTTGGTCTTCGTGAACATCAGGCTCAGTTCTTAATATTTCTTCGAGCCACTGGAAATACCTTCTTGACGGTTGCTGCCTCCCTGGATATCGCTCTGAATACAATCGTTCAGCGGCATAAGAATTTTTTAAACATTCACCATAAATGAGAAGCATGTCAATTTGTTCGGTTCGTGAATAACGGGGCATTTTTTGAATATTCCACTAACTGATTTCGATTTCCAAACCCTTTTAAAATGGCAGAATCAAAAACACTACTTCGAACGTCAAAATAATATGGATAGCAGCGTTCGTGAGAGCTCTCGTTTCTTTTTTGTTTCATTCCAAAATACATCTTAATCAGCCTACTTGTTAATATTTTGGTTCGAATGATAATTGCAATGGAATGATTATTCTGAATAGTACAAACATCGTCCATAGGTAGATATTAGAATATCTATGGACGATGGCACAGACCAAGTACGTTTATGTTCCTATTTAACCTAGAACCTACAGGATATAATTTATCATTCCACATTATTTTTAATGTTATTTTTACGTATGGCGATAATAGAGCAGGAGCAACTGTTATCAAGTGACGTATGGTTTCCATAGCCAACTTTTCAATTTTTGCCTTTCATTTTGCTTCCACGGCCTACTCGATGAATTTCTAAAATAATTTTTTTCTGATCTAGTTTCTGGTTAGATACCAACTTGTGATATGTCATTAGAAAAGGAATTCAATGCTGAATAAAGCAAAAAGAAAAAAAATAGGGTTTCCATTTAAAATAAGAAAGTTGATGTTACTTCCGGTCAGACCGGAAGTTAACTTCGACATGTCAATATGCTCAAATTCTAGCTCTTATGTCATTATATCGACGCTCCAAATTTCACAAACCTACCTACGATATACCAATAATTCACAACTTGGACTGCAATTGACCTGTATATTTTATTTCTGACTCTCACCACCTATTTGACTGTACTTTCACGATAACATATTTTTAATGTTTGCATAAGAAAACGAAATAAATGATGTTAACACAATTGACACTCTAACTATGAGTGAGTGAATCAGAATAAACGGGGATTCTTAAACCTAGGTGTATTTCATTCATTTCCAATGAATTTGAACTGAGATTTTCCATATATTGATATACTGAAAATTTGAAAATGAAATTTTTCGATTTATTGATAAAAATTGTCTTTTTGTGGAACAATATTCACAAACTATTTTTTCCAACTACCCATATACACAGGGTGACAGCCACAGCGTAAAACTGCCAAACGTTCAGGATAGGTTTTTTAGGCAAATAAAAGAATTTATTTCCTATAAGCATGTGTCCCAACCCGCTTCTTTTACGAGATATAAGGTGTCAAAGTTATTCGCCGCTGTTTGATTTGTGTGTTTATTTTTCTCAATTAAGCACATCAAAATACAATTTCTTCGTTTCATCAATCTGTTTCTTAACTCGTTATATTTCCAGAAAAAAACTGTTTCCCTGCATGTAGCAGGAAAAAAAATTCTTATTGATATTGGGACAAAAACTGCCCAAAATGACCACCAGCTGGACCATTTAGTCGCGGAGGCAGAAAATATGGACTGATGACTGAGTCATCGCATAATGCCATCCTCATAGTACGCGAGAATTCATATAGAAATTTGTTTACATTTGTAGCACGAGGATTCATCCTGATATTAGATAGATTACCCTCTTGGATTCTACTGGAAATAATAATTTTATTTCAAATGAACTAGCAGTAGCCCCTTATTAGCCCAAATGCGCATGCCAAGTTTTATCAAAATCAGTCCAACGGTTTTTGAGTAATGAAAAACTGATTTTTTCCAAAAAGTTTGACACCCTATATCTCGAAAAAAGAAGCTTATAGGAAAAAAAATTATTTTTGCTTAAAAAACCGACCCTAAGGATTTAACGGTTTAAGTCATGATGAGAGAGACAAACTTTGTACACAGTTTCATTACCTCAATTTGAGGTGAAAAAGTTTTCATTAATGTAAATCCTAAAATGCATCCCCTCTGAGATACAATGTGTCGAATGTCCGAAAAAAATGTATTTAATTTTTTTTCTTCAAAAGGAAAGATATACATTGATAAGAAGTTTTCACCTCGGATGGAGGTGGGGAATCTGTGTTCGAAGTATGTCAGTCCCATTCTGACTCACCCTATATTCCTGTTTATCTACAGGAAGCTGTTTGGACTGTACAATCGATAAAAATGGTCTAATTTCATTGAACTATTTGATATGCATTTCATTTGTCTCTCATATCACAATTTTCTAATTGTTTATTAATATCAAAATTGAGAGAAACAAATAATTTTTGTGTAAAGGAAATGATGGAATAGAAATATGTAGAATTCAACTCAAATGTTATTTTTGCTGGCTAAATCAAAAAAATAATGATCATGTTTTAATTTTCAATATAATTTCAGGTTATGGTGGATCTTTTTGTTTTGCATTTCCTTATATGTGTGCATTGACCAGATTTTCAAAACCTGGATGAAATGGGATGCTTCCCCTGTTCTTGTAAGTTTCGCAAGGAGCCCGACACCAGTTTGGCAGATTCCTTTTCCAGCGATAACTATTTGTTCTGAAACGAAATCCAGACAGACACACTATAATTTCACTGATGCATATACAAAGTTTGTACGCAAGGAAAACATGACCGATGAAGAGTAAGTAAAGTTTCTCGAATTCAATAGGAGCTCTCCACACATCAGATAATAATTCGATATAATACGTTTTGGAGAAATAAGTTAATGATTATCGTTTATTTGCATTTGAAAGAAACTAAAGTGGTATCTGGAGTAGTATTCCGTGTACCATAGAATTCTATAGTCAATCAAATAAGTGAGATGCCATTATCGTCAACTCTATGGAAGAGAAAGAGACATAACTGTCTACTATAGAATTCTATGGTACACGGAATTTCACAACTGATTGCGTGGTATTGGAAATTTCGTCAAGGTTTCCATTTTTTCCGGGGTTTGGTTTGAAACCAACGTGTCCTGAAAATTCTACTTTCTCCCATAAGAATTCTCAATTGCATTTTCGGTCTAATATCGTGCTGGCGTTATTATATTGCCTGTGTAGACCAAACAAATTTAATTCGGCCCTGTGGAATGTTTTCGGTGCATTGTTGAGTCAAAGAGGCATTCTCAATTTTTTTCAACTGACCACTCACCTATCTATCATCGATCGTCTTCTAATTGATTTTTTGATATTCAACCACCAAAAGCCATTTTTTCCTATGCGTCCAGTTTTTTTTTGGACTTGAACCTCTTGTTGTAAATATACGCGTACCAATAGGACTTTGTATGCGATGGTTAATCGTATGGCTTGGAAAATATATCAGAGTACTATTTGCAAATTTCCACAGTCGATTTTTTCCTCGGAACTCATATGATTGGTACTGATAAAGGTTTCTATTAGTCTAAGCAACAAGTGCTTTTCAGGTCAAATTTTTTTCGCCTTCTCCGCAAATCACGATTGAGGTGTCATTCGATTCGGAATGGTAAGTAGATAGTTTTTGAGAAAATGCTAAGGCCACTCGCAAAACTTGCAATAGTTATAAACAATAAAGTGAAAAATAAAGGTGAGGTTTGATTTTTCGTCAATATCTCAAAAACTTTTCAAGATAATTCAAATTTGAAAAAAGATTCAAAAAGAGGAGGAAATTTACAAAAAAAAAGTTGCAGCTGGTGGAACTCTAGGACCAATATTTATAATTTTTCCAGAGGGTTGAAATTACGCTCGACAACGGGTACTCCGGCTTGCGCAAGCCACCTCCTCTTCGGACCTTTAATGAATAAATATTATTTAAACTTATTTAATTTGAAAATAAAATTTTTTAAAAATTCAGGGGCCTGCAAGATAGATTAGTGAACAATAATCCGTGGTCAAAAAATTTTTATCGCGATTTTTCAATAAATTATTCATTACTTAATGAATTAACAATTTTTTGTAGCACGGACATTAATATAGCAAGTGCGATAATTGTTAAACTATTATTCTGAGATTTTTTCCTTTCGTGGAGCTATTTTTCAAAGATCTTAGAATAGTTTACTGTTGAAAAATTAAAAAAATTGTTAATTTTCGTTTTGCTATTAACAATTTTTTAAGGTGAAAAATTATAAAGCTTTGTTGAAAACAACTTTTTTGTTTCAATATTATTATTGATCCGTTTTCGTATGATCAGAAGCTACTTAAAAATGATTTTTTATAATTTTGATCTCCTATTGTTTAAAAAATTGTTAAAACCAAATGCGTTGTTTATGGGATAATTTAAAACAAAAATTGATAATATAATCATTGATGATTTTTTGAAAAGAACCATTTCCTAAAATAAAATTGTTATTGCTGAATAATGAATTTGTTAATTAACAATTTTTTTACCACCTATTAGGAAAATTAATGAACAATTTTAGTTTTAAATCATCATTCATCTTGGTCTTTGAAAATAAAATTTATAAGCCAATATTGTTGATATCTATACGTTAGGTAAAAAGTTACATATGTTGTATGGTGATGGTTATATTAGTTCATAAGATATTTGGACATCAAAGTAGAAAAACAGTTTTTCTGAAAGATTATTGTTATCAAAAAATGGTATGAATTAAATAAATAATTGAGTCAGAGCTTCAAATTTTAGCTTAATTGAAAGAATAAATAAATCTTCGATCTCCATTAGTTATTTGTTTTGGATATTTAATTTCTATATAGATGCAGCGTTATTTGACATGATATTTATTTGTACTATATTTACTTCATATTTTGGTAACCTAGGGAAATTTTTCATGGGTATCATTATCAATTTCGACATAATTTTCGGACTGATCAAGAATTCTACTGACTGCGCGTCACTTTTGTACCCAAAGTACAGATTTAAAATGAATGAACAAAAAACTCGTTTTTCCAAAAAAAACAAATAATTTTGTTCGTCACAAAGCTCTGACAAAAAATAAATATGTTGTAATGATTATAATCTCGGGTTTCTCTGCATTTTCTTGATATGTATGTACTACCATGTAACTTGCAGGAATTGTTTCATATGATCATGTTCGACAATCTTGGCATTTTTTACTGAGTTTGTTCGTGATTGACTTTTCGAAAAAACATATACAGGGTGTTTATTAAGTACTTGTACAAACCTCAATAGGTAAATATTTGTCTAGTTTCCGCAAATTTGTCGTTTTGATAAACAGGGTTTTCTGAGGTGGGAAATATAAATTTGATATCAATTTTTATGTAAACTTTAGAGTGCGCTGCGTAAGCTATCATTATTTATTTTAATTTGCCCTAACTTTTTCGTCAGTGAAATTTTGAGATTTTTTATATCTTAATCTTATTCCTACACCTTTTCTCAACAAGAAAGGTATGATTAATAACGCTAATGAAAATTTGTAAATGTCTGGATAGATGCAGGTCATGGGGTTTCTTAGGAGCCAGATGAAAGTTGCTCAGAACTTTACAAAAACTGAGTATATGATGGATCTCGTTAAAATAAACAACATTTTAATACAAGATGTTGAAGAAACGATATTCTTTATTAATTCAACACCCTGTATTTCGACAACGAATGAAGATCAAAAAAGTAAGGGTAAATTAAAATAAATAATGATATCGTTCGCAGCGCCCTTTAAAATTGATGTAAGTAAATTTTAGAGGGCAATTTCTCACATAAAAAAAAAACAGCTCACCAAATTTGGCAAGAAAAATAAATTTTTTGCCAAAGTTATTCAAAATAATTAAAAATTTCAACTTCAACAACCTATTATTCCAAAAAGGAACATTTGCGGACACATATTTAAATGAACTTTTCATCTCGGTATTAGTCGTAGATTTGTCCTTTGAAGTTGGTTCAAGTATTTAATAAACACCCGGTATGGCTTACCATAATCATCAATATTTTCATTTCTGTCTGCTTTCAGAGTTGTTCTCGACATGGAATATTTCTACCACTGTGATTAGTGATGAAGTAAATTCTTCACTAGAAGCAAAGAAATATGCCATTCGTCACCTTTTTTCTCTCTCCGCTTGTTGAATTCTTCGAATTCATTCTGGCAGGATAACTTTTTTTCTTTACAAATCACTTTACTGATGTTTTGATTTAAAATCTTCTATTTTCTCTCACGAAAGGAACACTTGGTCAAAGAGCCGAATTTCTGACTGTTCCGCAGTTCCCAAGAATTCTCCCAAAATATAATTCATCCAAGCAGTTTATTCAAAATGTTTATTTTTCAGATTGAAGAAGTTTTCTGATAGTTCATTGATATGTGATAATCATTTGTATACCCGTGGAGAAAAATACGCTGAGAAGGAGACAATTAATTACCTGATGAGTGTAAGTTTCTTAATTAAAAAAAATATTATTTATGACTGAGTGGTTTGTGATTCACCTAATATATCTTTGCTATTTCATCATTTCACAAAGAAAACATTATTTAATTTCAACAGTTATGAAGAAAAAACTCAAAAGAGCTCTGAATAATATCTGTTTGACTATCGGAATTGAAGAGTGTTTATTGT
This sequence comes from Chrysolina americana, assembly GCA_958502065.1. Taxonomy (NCBI): domain Eukaryota; kingdom Metazoa; phylum Arthropoda; class Insecta; order Coleoptera; family Chrysomelidae; genus Chrysolina; species Chrysolina americana. The sequence continues at coordinate 69,206,524 of OY293411.1, forward strand.
TTCGTTTTTTCATGTTAAATGTTAAAAAAGGACCCAGCTAAAGGGGAGTGATTATATAAACAAGGAAGGAAACATATCAAACTCAAATGTTCTACTGTAAATCACATATATGGATAATTGAACAATTTGATGTTGATATTCAGTAATAATAATACCTTTCCTTATTAGACATTCGTTACTCTAATACTCGTCACTCTATTTCATTTATAGCTGTAAGGAAAAACCTGTAAAACCTAGCACCACCCCGTAGGTTCAGTGCGCATTTAAAGAACACATTATACGTCCGAATTAACATCTAGGCAATCTTCATCACACTTGTTCTTGAATAAGGCGGGAGGGCACCTATCGAGACCGAAACATTTGGGGACATTTTCTGGACTAGAATTTCAAATGAAATCGGCGAACAATGAATACAAAAATATCCCCAAACATCAAAACTACGTCAAATATTGTTTTTCATTCTACTTGTTCATATTCTCGCGTCCAGTGAAATTAATGATGTTTTTGGTTCTTGCAGAGTTTTCTGCATTTGCCAAGTAGTGTTCATGAATTAATATTTTGGTCTTACGTCCACAGATTGCTCCACAATTCGAAGACGTATTTTTCACCTGCAAATGGACTTCAATAAATGAAAGCTGTGAGGATTTATTTACAACAATGTTAACGGAAGATGGATTGTGTTATACTTTCAATATGTTGGAGAAAAGTGAATTGCTTAGAAGTAGAGTGTAAGTATATGTCCCTAGCCTAACAGTTTCTTATTTCTATTCGTAAATTTTTTTTTATTGGAATACTGCTGAAACTAATGAATTTTCTTCAATAAATTTTGAAAACGACAATTTTTTGAAGCATCCAATAAACAAATCAGTAGAGTGACAGTTGCTATGGAACTCAGCCAACCCAAGACATTGCAGAATTTTGACGTTGTTAGGGGAGAACAAAAAAAAAAGAAAATCATAGTAAACGAGAGATGCATGTACAAAGATGACATAACCGTGAGAACTGCTTTCGGATCGAGAATTCCGTGCGCAAAACCTCATTTTCTAGGACATTATTATTATTGTCTCTCCAGAAGCATATAGTGGATAATGACAGCAAGAAGAAGTAGCACTTTCTCAGTTCTGAAAACTCGTTTCCCAGTTCCTTATGTCCGTCTATCTTTTCATTTTGTTTGTTCTAAGTAGCAGTAGCAAATAATACCATTGATTCAAGTAAATATAATATTCAAGCCTTCATCTTGAAAAGAGCGAAATATTTCATCCATAGTTCAACCTGGTACTTCAGAAGCTTCGATTCAGTAAAAATAAATTTCAGTTCATCTAAGTCGCACAAATTTTAACTTAATTTTAGAAGCCGATGATATTGATCAAAGGTTGAAACGTTTGATGAATTCTTACTTGATCTCTTTGATGAGCATGTCCCAGTTAGAACCGTTAGAATGGCACGTGAAAAGACACCATGGTTCACGACTATACTCAAACTCATTATGAGTCACAGGGATAAAGCATTATGAAAGTACAAGACTACTAAAATTGTCCAAAATTGGCAAAAATATCGATTACTCAGGAATGAAGTAAATCATGCTATCGAGAGAGAAAAGAATGCATATCTATAGTTACAATTGAATGACAAAAAAACATGTGGAAAGAGCTCCGGATTTTGAATATAACCTCTCATGGTATCAGTGATATACCAAATAATTTATCATTCACCAAAAATATAAATTATTTCTGCCTAGTGAAAGACAACAATGGTTACGACAAGTATACCTTCGAGTTCTTTTCTGATAATTCTTTTCGAATTATTCATTGAATGGGGAACTATAATTCTAAGTTCACATTCTCGCAGACGACCAAATATGATGTTTATGACTTAAAACTTACGCAGTAAGTGTTGATGAGATGAACATAAAAATGATATTGCACTGTTGTTCCCTGAAACAAACATTTTCAATTTCAGTTTGCTCATTAACGTTTTCTTACTATATGGGAGAAAGGTATACATCTCCCCTGAAGTGTTCTAGAATTTGTGCACATTTTCATAAATAATCATTAATAAACAGATTAAAATTGCTGCGCGACAGCTTTGGCAAATATAACAGGTGATAATCATAAGGCTGTAAATGAAAACAGGCTATGTTACCTCTTTCTATCAATAATTCGAAGGTATTCAATTTTAGTATATCTAGTGTTTTCGGCTGATTCATGTAGGTACGATGATCAGAAACTATCCCACAAACAGTTCTCAGACTATAATAAAGCGAATATAACCTCACTTAATCAGATGGATATGTGGTATACCATAAGAAATATAAAAATAAATATTTGGACAACTTTTGTTCACCTTGTACAGGGTGTTTCAAATTGGATCCTGACCATTGGGATCTCGGAAACTATGAGAGATACGAAGATAGTAAAATTGAGGCAAAGTTGCGCATTTACCTGACCAACAGTATGACGTTTAGAAAGTTCTGAAATTCCGAGTGGGTATATCCGAAGAAATCGGCAAAAAAAAAGAAATTTTGGAAAATGATTTTTATTTTTCTGACTTTATTTTTCAAAGGAATCGAAAATAAATTGCTTTTCCACATTGCCACTTCTCCATTGCTACATAAGTAATGGTGTTTTCGGATTTGCTATCCGACGTTTTGTCTTCCGGCCACCATCATCAACTTAATTTTTTCTCGTGAGTGCTACATTGATTTCTTTCTGTTTTGAATAGAACCAGATATTGCTTCTTCAGTATCATTCTCATTCGGAAAACCGGAGATATAAAAAAAATCCTTTCATAATAGGCTTTAACTTTGATGTTTCTGAACTTTCCATTTTTCACACTTAATGACATTCTGTTATTGTACAAATCATTGAATCTTTGGCGGAAAATGGCTTCGATACGAATCAAGAACAAAAAAAGAGATATGCTACAAATTTATTACAAATACGATAGAAACAGTGTTAGAACATCGGATATGTATTTGAACTTATATCCCGAAAGAAGACAACCACAAAGAACTATGTTCAAGTTATTGGATCAAAATCTCACCGAGTTTGGTATAATAACGTGAATGAATGATTTGTTGTAAATTCGTGCGACGTGATTCGATTTGTCCGACGGTGCCAGCTCAGATATAACAGAGCAAGTTTTTTAACAAGTTGGTCGTTCCCTAGTGACATACGAATAAGTGAAAACGTTCTCCTTTCATCCCTCTCAAACTGGGAAAATGCTCTGATTATTTACACTGATGCATCCAAAACTTTGCATGGAAGAGGCTTTGCGTTTTTCATACTCTCTCTAAATGTAGAGAAATCGTATTAATTAAATAAACATTTCTCAATATTCTTAGCAGAGGCTGTAGCAATATTCGAAGCACTTTCTTTCGTAAAAAACTCTAATCATGAAAATATTGTCATCGTCTCAGATTCCTTATCGGTTCTAAAATCTTTAGAAAAAGTTGAGTTATCAATTTTCAAGTACAATCCGTATATACTACAAATAAAAAACTGGTGGCAAACTTGGATCTCAGTGGAATACAAATTCATTTCCTATGGATAAGGCACATTTAGGACTAGAGGGCAATGAACATGTGGATCAACTGGCCAGAGCTGATGTTGAAAGAGGTGAAAACATTGGTCATCATGTATGTGCAAATGATTTTTTTGTTCATTTGAAAATACAACAGCGTTCAACATGGTCATCCAGCTGGAATGAATACTGTCATACCATTCCCACTAGATACACACTATTACAACCGTGTATACCCTCACAACATTGGTTTTCGAATCTCAGTATACCCCGAAGATTCATTACAACTCTGATAAGACTAAGGTTTGGTCATGCATTTTACCCATTACATCTCTTTCAGATAAATATTATTCCTTCTAAAAACTGTGATCATTGTGATGAAGAAGGAGACCTAGATCATATATTTTTCGCATGCTCCAAGTCGAAGGAACTACATGACAAACTTTGTGCTTTGAATATGCCGATTCCCTTCAATGTCATGTCGATCTTAGCCTCGAAAAGCATAAAATTGTATGAATGTTTGACTGAATGACGAAATGTTAAAGCCCAAAAAAAAAAAAGTTGTTCTGATTACTAACTGATCCTCCATTTTATTGGTATCACATATTAACGGTTTTTTCCTTCATCGTTATTACAGAAATAATTTTGCTATTCTATGGTCCACCAATTCGTATCTCGGAATAGAATTCCGAGTTACCAAGTCAGAATTCCGAGATACAAAGTCGGAATTGTAGAATTCCGAGTTAGCTAGTCGGAATTCCGAGATACAAAGTCGGAATTATAAAATTCCGAGTTGATAGGTCAGGATTCCGAGATAGGAAGTAGGAATTTGAGTTGTGGCCCTTCTACGCCTTTGTTGGAAATGGCCTTCCGGATTATTATCTATTCAATGCACCCCAAGTTTTTCGTGTAAAAGTATTTTCATAGTTTTAAAAATATTGAAATATGGGTAGAGGTGAAATAGATTCATGAAGAATGGACGACATTCTTCCCAGTCATTTATTCACAATAATTCCGTTCAATTGAACAGAGCGAGTCCCGCGGCGTCATCTTTTGTTTGGATTATTTCACATGTGGTGTCTTGGTTAATGGTGTGATTGTTGCGGGGATTCATGTACCTATTTATGTTTGATTATGATGAAATCTTCATCATTAGCGCATTATTCATAAATAATTTTCCAGTTAGTAATAAATAGGTATGATCATTTTCAAGTATTTCTATTGTTATCAACTACAAATTGTTTGTGACCATGCATTCCTATTTCGAACAAGAAACATGAAATATTCAAATATCACGAGGACTCTTTTGTCAAAAGAAGGAATCTTGAAATTTTTTCAATGTGTCTCGAGGTCTATCGTCAAAGAATAACAAAATCAGTCCGATATTTCATAATACTTTGAAACGGTTCAAATTATTTTTTCTATCAGGCAATTTTTCATTCGTTTACAGTACAAATAGGTGAATCTGATCATGAAGGCTTGTCAGAGAAAATTATTTAAGTAAATAATACACCAATGACGAGGGAACTGCTTCTTTACTTGGTATTGAAAGGAAACTAATACCTCTGCTCTGTCCAAAAGAAAGTAGAGACAGCGTACACTTAGGGTTATTGATCAATATAGTTTTCAAGTTTTTACTTGTGGGTATTCAAACTTTGCTAATGGTTAGCGATTTTTTTCTCTGTGTAGTATCGTTCATGGTGTGTATATAAAATAGATCTTTTTTTAATGTTAAAGATTCCTGGAAAAGAATTATATGACAAATGGAAGAAATACTGAAGGATGGACTCTAGAGAATGGATACCCCAAATCGGCAAGAGTGGAAACTTTTCCTCGAAGAGCACTTTCAGCTGGTTTTTCGGCTGGTCTCAATTTGGTTCTGAAGTCTAGTAAACCGGATTTGGATTATGTATGCAGAGGACCAGTTCAAGGATTCAAGGTGACTAGAAAGCAACTGCAGAAGGAACGAAAAATCATTGGAAATTTGCAACATCTCCAAAGGATATAAGTCATTAATTTATAACTTTTAGGCAAATATATAGAAAGCGAATTTTTCGATCCAATATCTGATTGACGCGAATGAGCAGAAGTTCACTGTTTGTTCTTTTCTCCGACAGAAGTTGGAATATGTATTTATGAGATTCAAGCCACAAAAATCGTCAAGAAATGATAATATCCACTAAGAAATTTTGTAGATTTTTAACTACTCAAATCAGAATGTCACTCATTCTGTCACTCATTCTCAGTATTATCAGATATTGATGATATTATATTGTCAAAATTGGCGTTATAATAATAATTAAGCAGAGAGACCAACCAATAACCAAGGCGTTGGTAAGTAGCGACACCTTGTATCCGAGCAAAGAATGCAAAATCGAAATGGCAGCTCAAATGAATCTGGAAAGGAAAGGGCAACATTTCCTCGGGTACCAGGCATTGGTTTCCTGGGCTATCTCCTAAGTAAACCCTTCTACTCGGTTTCTAGAACCCGAGAATAGGGGCCCCACCACCGACCCCCTCAAAATAGTACTCGAAGTCGAGGTGGTGGGGCCTGAAACTTTAGATTTACAATTGACGACAACCGCATTAGCAACGAACGGTTTGACTGGACAGATGAATTAAGGTACGGTCTTCTGCATTGATATAATAGCAGTAAGCCTGCTCAAAGAGAACATATGGCAAGGATGCATGCTCCGCAGTATCTCATCTTCGGAATTGAAGCTATGTCAAAGCACCTCCTCAGTCGATCAACGAAGAAGCGGAAGTTGCAGATATGCCAGATGGTCTGACTGTAGATGATGAACATCTGACTCTGCAAGCTCCTGAAGCAACATCAACTGGTACAGGTGGATACGGATACCCACGAATGTCTCTCAAAAGAGGCTGTTCGAAGCAAAGAAGTCACTGAAGAGGCAGGCGGGAAGTATCGCGGATAACATGAGGTTTGGCAACTAACCTCATCGCTTATTACAAGAGCTTCTACGTATTATAGATGTCCCGCCGAACCGGGACAGAAATCTTCTGGTAGGATATCTATGAATATCCTCAACCACTCTGATTAGATACTCTAGCCCTGACGTAGATCGAATCTTTCTGTAGAAAACTTCATTAGTTCGACGGGCCCTCAAATGTCCAAACAACATCTGGCAAGAGTTCTCAACTAATAGGCGGAAGAGACGTAGCAGGTTCTGGTTTTGTTTATTGAATGACAAACTTTGCTCATGCCAAAACACGGGAATTGGTGTGATCCAAAGTACTGCGGACTGATTAAATACACATTAGACAAAAGAGAAATGGAGTCGGTTTTGAACGCTAGATGGAATTTGAGTATACCTATTTGTATGGAGGTTTCATGATGGTAATTTACAACTACACGATAATTCACTTTGGTCTTTAAGTAGTCTATATGGAAACATAATTTAAAAGGGTTTTGTAGAATTCAAGTCTGTCATGATTTTATAATATAACTTGCAATAGGTTCAATAAAATCGGGGATTTGAAATGAAGCTCTACTGAAGAATCGCTGTGGAATCAAGCACAAGACAATTTTTACTTAAATTCCAGTTGTCCTCTACACGGTAATGATAAATCTGCAAAGTTTTATGGAATTTTTATTTGAGACATGATATCATAATATGAATACTATGATAATTTGAAATATTATTCTATGGCCATCATGAAAATTAACGGAAATGATTAAATGTTAGAATTGAAAGTATTTGTCCTGTTAGCATAGTAAACTAGATAAAAGTAAATATAAATCAATAGGTGAAAGAGAATTGAGTGCATTTGCATTACAATATATTGTATCGTCCAGCAGGATTCAAGATCCTGCATGTGTTCAGATAGAATTTCTCTACGTTTTGTGTAATTTGATATGATCGCTTTTGTTCATTTTGTTTTTCACAATTATTGAATATGAACAAAACAGTCGTTATAAATATTTTGTTTTACTTCTTCCTTTGTTCTTTTAGGTACTGCTTCATCATCCAGCAGAGGTACCCAGAGTTGGTACGCAGTATTTTCGTGCACCTCTGAACCAAGAAGTAGTTGTGTCCGTTAAGCCTGATATGATGACAACTTCCCCAGGACTGAGAGATTATGAAGCTCACAGAAGGCAATGCTTTTTCCCAACAGAGAGATATTTGGCATTCTATCAGAGCTACACACAGCAGAACTGTCAGGTGGAATGTTTGACTAATTACACTTTCGCCAGATGTGGATGTGTCGCCTACCATATGCCACGTGAGTATTAAGTACCTGTTCAATTCGGGATAAATAGGATTGTGGAATAATTAGTTGACATGTGCTCTGTCATCTAGGCACTAAATTGGTTTGTCTTCACGACTTATTATTTCGAGACAGAAGTTTCAATGAGATTAGTCATAGTTTCATCTACAAATTGAGAAAACCGAACACGAAAAAAAGTCTGTTTCAAACAATATAGCAGCTGATAGGTTTTAGGGGTTGTTTGTGAATTTCCTGAATAACTGTTTCAATACATTTTTGAAAACCAAAAGATAAATTCCCCGCATCCAATTGCGATCTGAATAATAATGATTCATCATTAGAACTATAATGGGCAATGGCAAGGATTTTATCATAGGTTATTACGAGAGTAAAAATAATGCCAATTTGTTCATTTGTACTGAACATGAAGTGGCTCTTTGGGAGAAGATTGAAAGATGTATTGGATTGAGATGAACCCATGTGGGTATGGTGAAATGTGGTATCGAATATTCATCCACTGAATAAAAAAATCAATCATTATCAGAGATGTCCGCTAAGTATACATTTTTCTTATCTTCAATTGGAACACTTCTATCTGAAGAATCAACCGCCTTCAAATCTTCAGCACCAAATTGGTGGTTCAAGTAGTTCTCATGGTTATCCCCTTCCACTTCATTCTAGTCATCCTTATCTGATCTTAATCCTTTGTGTAGTTTGAGTTATCATTGCTAATAATTCCTGGAGATCCAGTGGAAACTACGACTATTTATAATTACCCTTGACAACTAAAACTCCTTTCTATGAAATACTGAATAATCTTTAAAAACAAACTGATGGAAAAATCTTAACCCAACTGGTAGAATATAAAGATAGTGGGATCACAAATATATGCCTATAAATAGTTGTACGAGATTTGTTTTCTAACAAAGTTTGAGGTATTGTTTCATTATGATATCTCAGTATTGTTCTCAAGTTCTGGGCTGAAAACTGGAATAACTCATTTCTATCTGACGCGTTCGTCACTTCATTTGACTGAATTTCTAGTGTGGTATTTTGCTCAATGTTTCATTCCTTCACACCAGATATTTCACTAACACGTAATAATACACATGAAATGAAGACGTACCAACAGTACTTCTTTTCGTTGAAAAAACGAAAAAATTATACATGTGAATATATAATGCGAGAGATATCTCATGAACCATTAATTCATTCACCAACATAGAAAAAATTATACAAAGTGTGCGTTTTGCTCACACATTATACAGCACAAAATATATGTACCGCCATTTTGATTCTGATGAATATTGTCGTTTGAAGATTTGATGATGTTTCGAATGAATCAAGAAAAGAGTAGCAGGTAATAAAACATTAAACTCTAACTTCTTGATGGGAATAATCAATAGTAAAATAGCAATAAACTGTCACCAGTTGTTTGAGTGGTTTGTGCATTGAAGCTCATGCCGTTATTTGACGTAATATTCATGATCATAATACGAGAGATCGGAAATAAATAGCCTAGTACTCTCTGAGGGGGGGACAGGCCAATTTGCTGGCAGATATTATAAACGAATCTGAACTAGGTACAGGATAGATTACTTACAAATAAGCCATCTTGGTATATTTTACTTCGTGCTGGTTTAGGTAATCCCAATTCATTTCGACAATATTGTCTTTTCTCAGGTCATAAAAAGTGGTAATTGATTACAATGTTATTGGTTAGAGGTAAGCATGTTCAAAATAGATTAATAGCAGTACAGTTTTTGAAATAACTATTCCCAATTACAGCGTAGAGTGATATTTTATTAAAACACTGACAAACCATTTGGACCTTGGCTATTTACTAAATATCATTTTCAAGAGACTATTCCAAAACTGCATTCGATTTGAAGGCGACATTTTTTTTGCCTCGTTGACTGGAATGATTTCATTCATGCATTGGTTCACAATAAAAACTAATCAAATTGAATATTAGTAACAAACGAATTATTTATTTCGAATATTTTGAGTTCCTGTCTCATTATTTTAAATAATTTGTTAGTTCATCACAACTGCAAATGAATGTTTTTGTCATGAACTTTTGACATCCCGTTGACTTGTTAGTTTGCATTCAAAGAATTGGAAAAAAATTAATTTTTCTTAATTCATTTCAGGTGAACAATCAACCCGCATTTGTGGATCTGGCAGTCAAGTCTGTATGTTCGAAGCTAAAAGTGAGTCCATATAAGATTATTTTTCTACAAATACTAATCAAAGTTTGCCTCTTAACACCAGCTGTCTCTATTGAAAATGTCATTTTGAGACACCATTATCGAAGGACTGCGACTGGTGTTAAAAAAAAACTTAATCTAGCACTAGACATTTTTGATAGGTCATTTCGTTCCTACTATGTTGGGATTTTTTGGTAGCACATCAAAAGTTGCTCTACTCGCTGCTTTATTTATTGCAGTAATGGACCATTTTCTTGTAAATTTTCCTTCAAAGGTGAAGTGAAATGACGAAGTGAAATGCAGCGGTGCATGCCAATGTATGGGACTACGTCTACCTCCACCGATCATGGAATGCTTGATCAAAAATTGGTGGGTCTTAGAATAGCAAAATTTCTTCAGTAATAACGATAAATAAATAAATAACCTATGCTGTTCATAACCTGAAATATCCAAACTCAATTAACGAAACAAAATTTTATCAAAACTTCATTAGATCCCATCTAAAAACGAAAATAAATTTGTAGTAACGTGAAACCGATGGAACCGAAATGTGATATAAAATTACCAGAATAGAAAGCTTGCAGAAAGTGTGGAGGTGATATGCGAATAATGAACCAGCCTTGTGAAAAAAATCAACTCGTTATGAAACTTGCTCCATCATCTTCTAGATGGCGATTACTTGTGACCGTTGATGAATCTAATCACGTTGCACGAATTCTGGTAATAACTTTGATGTGAGCCTTGCCATTTTGGTGATATCAGGTGGTGAGACAGAAATAAAAAGGAATGCAATACGGGTATTAGAATTTATTCATATTGACCGTACACTGAGATAGTAGAGCAACTAGCGATCCACATTCTGGTAGTTTCTGTTTCTGTACATTTTGGTTTAATCATTTATTCTTCTGATTACTTTCAATATATCAATTCTAAGTCTTGTGATTCAATAAATTTCAATTCTTATGACATCCGAATATCACGCTTTGCGATATTCTGTTACGATATTTAATAATTTTTACAAAGTTTTGTTTTTGTGATTTGCTCGTTTCATCGAATATCCGTCCCCTCATTTTCGTTTATTCTCATAATAATAATAATAACAATAATACTCCCTCATAAACACTCGTTGAGTGTACCCAAACACACAGCCTGTGCGGGTAGAGGACGGCTATTATTATTATTTGCCGTGGCGCTCTGGGGCGACTTACTGATGTTTTTGGAGATGTATTCACTTTTCAGGTGTAGGAAAACCTCGGGTGGTCGGTGTGCACTCCAAGCTAACACTAGAAGAGATTGGCATCTAGACAATTCACAATACACTTATGCTTTTCAACAAGGCATGCGGTCGCCTATCGATCCGATATAAAGTAGTTGAGAAAAATTCTCTTGTACTACATCGGGCTCGAACCGACTATCGCTATGCTGGATTTTCGAACCGCCTGGTTTTATGGTATTACAGATTCAACTTCTTGAGATGTTCAGTTCATCGATTTTCGGTTTTCATAAGTCTGATGTGATCATTTCGGAAGCCGAAATAATTAATTTTTGATGAAAATTTGATATTGTAATGTTTATGTTCAACATATTTATAAGATTTTCTTTTCTTTTTAATTTCTTCAAAATTATTCCTTGTCTAATTCGTTTCTACAGTTCATTAATACTAAAATTTGTTGGTTTGATACTATAAATTCATGGACCGTTTCAGTTCTACATTTTACATTTATGATAGATTATATAATGTAATCAAAAAATCGTTGAAAATGGGACAGTGCTCCGTCATATTTATATCACATTCTTTGACGAACAAATATTTATTTCTGCAAGTAGCCCAGGTAAAATATGTTCAAGACATACTCCGTATTCCTGACCATTTGAACGGGGACGAAAAAGATTTCTGGTTTCACGATTTTTGACAATTGCTGCTTAAATATCAACTGAAAACTGTTTTTGATACCTTTCCAGAACATTCCATGAATATCCATAGGTGAATAACAACAATAACATTGCTGAACCCACACACATCTCATTGGGAAATGTTAGTTAATTGTTGAAAAATCGAATTTTTCATTAAATTTAACACTGAGAATGTCTGCCCATTTGCTTCCGAAGTTTTTTTTTTAATCAAATAATCCATGGAATTTCATCAATTTTAATTTTCAACACGGCGCTCAGTAGCACTGCTGGCAATTGAAAATTAGTGCTGTTCATCATATACTACAATAACAAAATGCGTGTTTCAATGACAGACATTCATTCAAACGACAGCAAATAAATAGTTATACCGGGTGGCTACGGAAGTATTGCCTACGGAATATCTCAGTTATTGAATGAAGTAGATTTGTGAAATTTTGAGCGTCGATATAATGACATAAGAGCTAGAATTTGAGCATATTGACATGTCGAAGTTAACTTCCGGTCTGACCGGAAGTAACATCAACTTTCTTATTTTAAATAGAAACCCTATTTTTTTTTCTTTTCGCTTTATTCAGCATTCAATTCCCTTTCTAACGACATATAACAAGTTGGTATCTAACCAGAAACTAGATCAGAAAAAAATTATTATTGAAATTCACCGAGTAGGCCGTGGAAGCAAAATAAAAGCCAAAAATTGAAAAGTTGGCTATGGAAACCATACGTCACTTGATAACAGTTGCTCTTGCTCTATTATCGCCATACGCAAAAATAACATTAAAAATAATGTGGAATGATAAATTATATCCTGTAGGTTCTAGGTTAAATAGGAACATAAACGTGCTTGGTCTGTGCCATCGTCCATAGATATTCTAATATCTACCTATGGACGATGTTTGTGCTATTCAGAATAATCATTCCATTGCAATAATCATTCGAACCAAAATATTAAGAAGTAGGCTGATTAAGATGTATTTTGGAATGAAACAAAAAAGAATCGAGAGCTCTCACGAACGCTGCTATCCATATTATTTTGACGTTCGAAGTAGTGTTTTTGATTCTGCCATTTTAAAAGGGTTTGGAAATCGAAATCAGTTAGTGGAATATTCAAAAAGTGCCCCGTTATTCACGAACCGAACAAATTGACATGCTTCTCATTTATGGTGAATGTTTAAAAAATTCTTATGCCGCTGAACGATTGTATTTAGAGCGATATCCAGGGAGGCAGCAACCGTCAAGAAGGTATTTCCAGTGGCTTGAAGAAAAATTAAGGACTGAGCCTGATGTTCACGAAGACCAAGAACAATTTGTTATTAATGAGGAAACTGAAATTAATGTATTAGCTTTAGTACAATATGATAGCACAATTTCCTCAAGGCAGATTGGCGCCGAATTAGCTATAAGTAAGGACTCTGCTAGGAAAATTTTGAAAAATCATCGGTTTAAATCCTTCAAGTATCAGTTGCATCAACATTTGTATGAAAATGACGGTGAAAGGCGCCTGGAATATTGTAATTGGTTTCTTCGACAAAATGCTGAGAATCACCTATTTAACTATTATATCTTGTTTACGGACGAGTCGAGATTTATCAACAATGGATTATTTAACAGGAATAATACAAGGTAGGTACTGTACTTTATTTGGATTATTGTCGATAGTCGAAGTGTAAAGTGCTAAAAGTGTGAACGGTCTTTTGTTTCAGGTACTGGGCGATAGAAAACGAGCACCGGTTTCGACAAGGTGGCTTCCAGGAGAGATTTGGTGTGAATGTTTGGGCAGGAATAGTTGGAACTCATATTGTTGGCCCCATTCTTGTTCAAGGCCAACTAACCGGAGAGAGATACTTTAATTTTTTAACGAATGAAATTTCGGAATTCATTAACAAACTACGAGAGGAAATAACTGAGAGAATGTACTTCCAGCAAGATGGCGCCCCTCCGCATAATTCAAGAATAGCGAGAAATTATCTTCAAAATCGCTTTCAAGAGAGAGTTATAACAACCCATGGTCCAGTCAGGTGGCCACCAAGGTCACCTGATCTTACTCCGTGCGACTTTTTTCTATGGGGGCATCTTAAAAATAGGGTGTATTCCACACAGCCTACAACTCTACATGAGCTAGAAGTAAATATTCGTAGAGCTTTCCAAGATATCACGCCCCAAATGTTGAAAAACGTTTTACATGAAAATATCACCAGAGTCAATAAATGTATTGACGCTGAGGGAATGCATGTCGAACATTTGTTTTGAATTTATTTTATCTTTAATCCTATCAATTTGAATTTTTTTTTTCGATAAATCTGTTTTTTTGTTATTTGAATAATAATAATTGGATTTTTTGGTATTTCATTTCAAAAAATTACTTTCTATTATATCATTAGAAAGGAATGGTTATGCTGTATAGTACAGGCAAGAAAAAGTTGTATGTTCCTATTTAAGTTATGGACCTACAGAGTATTGTTTTTTTCCCAATTTTTCCAATATTTTTTTTGGCGGCTTTTTATAACGCCGACGAATTGAAATAAAATATCACAGTAGTAGCAACTGTTATCAAGTGACGTATGGTTTCCATAGCCAACTTTTCAATTTTTGCTTTCATTTTGCTTCCACGGCCTACTAGGTGAATTTCAATAATAATTTTTTTCTGATCTAGTTTCTGGTTAGATACCAACTTGTGATATGTCATTAGAGAGGGAATTGAATGCTGAATAAAGCGAAAAGAAAAAAAAATTGGGTTTCCATTTAAAATAAGAAAGTTGATGTTACTTCCGGTCAGACCGGAAGTTAACTTCGACATGTCAATATGCTCAAATTCTAGCTCTTATGTCATTTTATCGACGCTCCAAATTTCACAAACCGACTTCATACAATAACTGAGATATTCCGTAGGCAATACATCCGTAGCCACCCGGTATGTTTCAAAGCGTATTAAATTTTCATATATTATATAAATCAACTCTCTTAACTCTACAGGCATCACATACGCCATTTTCTTAAAATTTCAATTCTAAATATAGAAGAAGAAGAATAATACACTCGCTACACAAGAACTTAAAAATTATACCGGCTTGACGAACTAGGGTAGACCGGGGTCAAAAGTAACAGGGTACAATAGTAACAGCACCTCTAACTTTCGTACCATAGTGGCAACCCTGCATTTCATACGTTATGTTGATGCGTCTGATCCATATTCACCTATAAACTAATTACTAGCCAGCTTTGACAGGGTTCATGTGGTGGGGCGAATAAAACATATTTTCGGGAGTGAAAAGTAAATAATCACGTAAGAACAGAAACCTAAAAATGTGCTTTCCTTTAAGAATTTTTTTTATATTCTCCCAATCTGATTATTAAAGGAGTGACCCTCTATTTTTTAGTCCGTGTATGGATCAAAAACCTTTTGACTAGATCCTGAAAATGCTGATTGATTTTACAAACTGCTTTCGGGGATGATTGTAACTGGTGTTAAGATTATAGTAACCAACATACTGGCAAAGGAAGGCAGAGAGAGGGAAGAAGAATATCTCCATTTATAAGCAAGCTTACAGTGAAGTAAGAGATGGTGGTTTGTCTATTCGTAGAGAATGGCAGAGCAGTTAACGAAAATCCCTCTATTCCTACAAACCGAGATAAGACGCCAGAGCTAGTACCAATACAAACCATATTGAAATTGTTTTCTCACTGATGGTGTAAGATCTCTGCCTAAAGCTCCTCCGAGAAAAAACCTAATTGCAGAAAAAAACGAAAGTCTATTAGGTATCTATACAGACACTCCAGAGAAAGAGGCCATAAGAATGGAAGTAGAAAATAAAATACAGTAACTGGTTAACAAAAATTTAGACTCTGTAACAAAAGGTAAAAAAATAACATTTAGAAAAAACAACTGAACAAAAAAATAAAAAGCAAGTCATAACTGAAATCAGGATCAGAGACAAGCAGCGACGAAGAGGAAACCTACTGCCTATAGTGTGTTCAGAGGCTTTTAGCTCAAGTGAAGCAAGAGAAGAATGGGTACAATGCCGTGATTGTAAGGGTTGGTCTCACGAAGAATGTACAAGTGGTGACATCGTTTATAATTGTCAAAATTATGAATCTGAATAATCTGTTAACACTTGAACAATTTTTTTTTCAATCGTTTACTGAGAGAAATCTGGAGAATATACTATTATATTAGAAAAATATTTTACGGTTTACTATTTCAAATTATGATTGTCAACAATTTGAACTGTAAACAGCAAAATATTTTTATAGTAATGATATTATTGTTGTTCTTAAGATACTATATTATAGTGCTTAGACACACAGTTATATATTAGCATATTGCACTATATAGAATTACCATATTTCATCGTAAAATGGTTAGGTATAAAATATGCTAATTATTATTAGAAATTAGAAGTTTCTGAAAGCAAATGTATACGTAGGTATGTACTAGGTATATTATATAAAATTCTTCATTATATTGGTAGTATACCATATAAAAACAGCTTTAGCTGACACTTCGCCATTTCATCAATCTGTTTCACTCTTAGCATCTAGAATGTTTTGTGTTCTCTTTAATATGTGAAGATACTGATGATGCGAGAAGCGGCTTCATTATTATTATTATTATACAATTTTCCTAAACTTTATGATACAAGGAATACAAATAAGCATCATATTGTAATGCATTAAAAATAGGATGAATGATATAAATGACGTGGATGTTATTTTGACCTTCACATTCAGTCGCCTGCATTGTGATTGGTTGTTGGTTGCTACTTGCTACCTACAAATTGACAGTCTGTCCGTCGAAGCGTTTGAGGGAGAGGGAGAAACCGAGAAATTACGCATCAGTATCACAGTAGTCGTAGTCAGTATGCAACAGGCAACAACATCTCTCATTTTTCAATCAGTTCAGAGTCCAGTTAACCACAAAAATGTTTTGTTGCCGTGTAAATTGTCTTGTATTATTAAGATAAGTATTTAATGAATGTGGTTGCTGGTGCAACTAGTCCTATCCCGCTCCTCCATTGTGAGCACGTCTGCTGTTTTTTTAATAACCTACATAAATGTACATCGACGTAGGTTCTTATAGAAGACTGGAATCCTTTGGTTACCGTACCATTATACTCAATTCCACAATTTATGTATAATAGATGTTATCATTATAAAGTTTTATAATTACAAAAAAAATCTCATTGTAACAATCGATTTTCTTCATATTTATAAACAAGATATATTTATTGATAAAATCACATTCTGATCAACTAACTGAGTATTGTAAAATTCATAATATGATATATTGTTAGGACTATAATACAAATATTTTAGTGGTGATAAGAATACTAAGTCATTACCATAAATAGTTGAAATATTTTTTTAACTTCACCATATTGTATTGCTGTCGCATATAGTACCAGAAATTTTTGTAAAAATTACCATATTTCTGGTAATAACCACCATACATTTCTCAGTGTTTACATGTATTTTTTAAATGCAAACGCAACTATAATACACGGAATCCCACCCCAGGACAATCCAATGTTTCAGAAGCTAGGAACATAATACTAGGTCAGGTCAGAACAAATTGTCTGGATCTGTCTTCTGACATGACAAATTAGCCAGTGGGAGCTCCGAGTAACTCTGGGTAGCTGCTAAAGTTATCTGACAGACTAAGAAACAACATGTTTAATTAAGTCCCATTTATAAAGTCAGGTGAAGTTCGTTAAATCATATAATTTTCACCTTTAGTTGTACCAGATTTTATCACTTATCAATTCCCACTACATATTCAATAAAATTCACATAAACAGTGACTAATATCATGGAAATTTCAACGAACACAATAATTACCATGTACGTTTAACTAGTTCTCAAACTCAACACCAGAGGGAGAACCCCTTGTGTTCTTGAGTTGAATTTCCAATAGTACTCACTCAACTAGCACGGTGATCCCGTGACTAATCAGCATTTGATCGCTCCGTTCGCTTTCACAAAACTGAACGCACCCAACGAATGCATGATTGCCGCTCTCCAATTACATGCATGCCCATGCAGGATTTTTTCTATCACAAGAACATATTTTATTTGATTCTGTTATCATTTTGTCAATGCTGGAGAAATGAGAAGAAGATACAGTGAAAAATACTTTGGGAATATTTGAAAAACTCAAATAGAGCTTTACTTCTGGATTGACAGAATTATTACAGAACCAAATGAAATATGTTCTTGTAATAGAAACGTGAGTAAAAGGTATTTAAACTATCCGTGCTTCAAAAACCCTGCATGGGTACGCATGTATCTGAATCGGCCTTTAGCCACTTTATAATTGCTTCATGGGGTACCTCCGAATAACTCCGGAAGTAATTTGTCAGACGTGGTCTGACCACGATAAGTCATGTTCCAATTAAATGATATTTATAAAGTCAGGTGAAGTTCAGTTCAGGAGTAAGAAGCTCTACTGGGTGCTAGTCCCTGTGGCAAATGGGAAGCGGCTAGGTCACGAGTTACGTCCCACTTATGTATATTTGAGAGACTACATTTGATTTAGGTTATGATTAACTAACGCCTGCTAACACCTGTTTAAGGGCCGGTTTTTGTGTACTTAAACTTCGAGCAAAATTTAACTCATGGTTAGAATGTGACTTGATTTCTTCATTTAGTTAATGTCATATTCGTTCTAACCACGAGTCAAATTTAACCGGGAGTCAAAGTACGCTAACACGACATAGATAAACTGGCCCTGAATAAGGGGCGAACAGATAAAATTGCAATATTCCTATGTTAATCACAGAGTAGTGCCAGTCACCAATGAAATAAAGTGGCATTGACTACTGCCGGGCGTTATTGCAATAGAGAGATATTGCAATAACGGCAGCCAGTATTGAAAGCAACTTCATTTTAATGAATGGCACTATTCTGTGATTAAAAACAGATATATTTCAGTTTTGTCTGTTCGTCCTTTCTTTACACAGGCGTTTGTTATTAATAACCTATGTATTAAATATAGTTTCTCAGATTTTTCTCTCTACATAATTTAATTTAAACTCTGATATTGAAGTTCACTAAAGCTATATAAGAAATTTTTGAAAAAAGTAGTTATGTCAGCATGTTTCAAATAACAAATAGAAGAATAAATATTTGAAATCTGGGGGTTTCAGTGTTCAGATAGATAAAGTTATATCTCTATAATATTATGTTTTACCAAACGGAAGAAAAAGCTATGTTCTTAGTAGAGGTTTAAGAAGAATATGCTTGAATAATAAGTAAATATATTCATCCTAGATTGTGCAGTTCTGAAGTCGTGAAAATTTGTGCACTAGCAACTAGTTCCTAATCAGTGCAGGCACAGATTTTTTTCCAAATCTTTATGTCACATAATAATTCGAAATAATTCATCTAGAATCGTTATATCCATCAGCATAAGGTGAAAAGCCCATGAGTTATCACACTGAACAAAAACATTGTTTTAATAAATTCAGATAGAGTTTGTTGACATGAATATAATAATTGGAAACAATCAGTTCAAATTATTAATATTATTGAGACCCACACAGACCCGGAAAAAATATAAGAACTTTTACGTTTTGCGTATATTGTTTCCCTAAGTATCGAAAACAACAAAATCCTATTCTGTCAAAAATTTTAAAAATATTTTGATTCGTTATCTGATAAATATTCGAAATGAAAAATACGAAATACCTGCAATGTATATATTTGCGTAACCTCTATGGTATGAATGGATCTCTAAGAATGTTTCATTAAAATAATTATTTATGAAAAATTGGGAACAATTAATGGATAAATCTAATTGTCAAAGTATTATTTGAAATTTACCAATGTCGAAAGTCGTTTCTTAGTTCATCAATGAGCAGGTAACGTTCACTACCATCATTCTTCCCACAAAGTTACCGCAAGCCAATAGACTATAGTATTATGCTGGAGTACGTTATGATGCTTTACCTTATAATGCATTACGAATATGATCGCTTGACGTTATGATGCGTTGATGTTATGATGACATGACTTTCTGATAAAGTACGTTATGCTGGTGTATATTATGATGGTTTACGATTTCTATCTTGTACTGTTATGATCAATTACGATTTCTACCGGTTATCTTTATGATGGAGGATTTTTCTATGTTTTACGATTTCTTTCCTGTACATTATGATGAATTAGATGGACCCGATGCACGGAGGTGGTCGACGTTGCCACGTTTGTTGGTTCGCCGTTTCGAGCGAGATCTCTCGTTTTTATGAACTTGCAAACTTGATTTTGATTTGAAACTGAAATACAGGAAGATAAATTTCGATTCTCTATTAGCCAGGAAAAATTGTTTTCTTTTTTAATGAATCATCCCTCAGTTCTTGTTGCATTCGAATAGGAAATACATGAAATATATTTCTTTTCAAGATTCGACCAACGGAACGTCTACTTGTTCCAACTGATGTACTTATTTCTCGCTGACTGATGTGGGGGACTCTCCACAGTTGCTAACACTACAGAGAGCTCATTATCATCGTTGCAAATATTTTTTCTCCGTTCCTTCTTTTCATATTGCACATTGCCAGTTTGTACAAATCTTTCAAGCAGGTTTTGAAAGCTGTTAATTTCCAAGCACCTTTCCGGATATTTCTGATGGTAAATTCTAGTTGCGAGTAAACAATTATTTATTTCAAACTCTCCAAGAACAAAAATTATATCTATTCAAGTTCTTCTTTGTTGAAATTGATTTCAGCTAACTTTCAGAACTTGACATCATCTGTCAGAATGTATGTATGTACCCATGATAAATGTTGTTCAATCAATAGCACGCAATGTCAATCGAAAACAATTTTCATGTGAAACATTCATTTAATGCTGAAAAATTATGCAAAATAGGGAATCAAATACATGAAGTAAAGTTAAAGAATAAAAGAAGTTGGGATTCGTTAAAATAATTGAACTGGTGTGTTTTCATAATCCTTATGAGAGGTGTCATTGTCACGGCTAGGAATAGCCTTAGGGGTGTGCATGAAAAAACATGCGCATCTCAATCCTACACCACATTGTCGAAAAATATATGTAGTGTTCCTTATGGAAAACTCGAGAAAATTCAATTCAAAAACTTTCGAATTGAAAAATCATTTTCAGCCACCTTGTATAATTTTTGGGAATGATAATGATTCGGAAATATAACTCATTTGTCTGACGAATTATAATTATATCCTTCTACATTCCATAATCTTTTCGGTATGCATCTACAGATAGCATTATTTTTACAAGAAAAATTATAACTACCAAGTGGTTCGGGGATAGTGAATGATATTGGAGGGGTGGATGAAGACCACTAAAATGCTAGAAAAAAATGGATTGAAATACATGGCATTTCATTATAAAATGCAATAGACCTTTTAGATTTCTCTTGGTTCACCCTATATATCCGGCAATAATTTCAAGATATAGACACTATTCTCTAGTTATGTTTGGCTTTTGAATTATCTTCCCAACTATCTTAGAACTCGAGCAATCGGACTCTGACGCACTATTGCCTCACCCTGTATGTACCACCTACACCAGAATGGCCGTGTGGTAGATTCAGTAATACTCGCAAAACTAATGTTTTGTAATGAATACGTATTTCAGACAATAATTTCACTATTCAAAATATACAGTGTGACCCATTTTTAATGGAAACACCCCCCAAAAATTTGAAGCTGTTAACCGATTTTAATAATTTTTTTTCTGAAATGTCAAGTACTAAAAGGTCTACCTTGGGACAAAATTTGAAACGTTTATTCTAATTTTCAGGGCATACGATATTTTTTCCTAGTAAAAAATCGGCATTTATTACGCCACTGGATTCAGAGTGCCTCTAAACAGGTGTGACCAAAATTTCATGAAAAAATATCCATTAATAACAAAGTTATGACAACTCAAAAATTCACACAGCTAACAGTCACAAAAAATCACCCTATATCATGGGAATATTTTTATTTTGTGATTTCAACAGAAAAGTGCAAAAATCAAATAGCGTAATGTTTTTAATGAAAATAACGGAATTACATTCACACAATTCAACTAATAATGAAACAAAAAAATTTAATAAACGTAACTATGATAACTAATTACTGAATTGTTTCGATTCAGTGCAATAATTAATTCTAACTTATACTCTAGTAGCCTCTACTAATCCACCATGTATTTCGATACATTTGTCGTAGCGCTTACGAATGTTTCTAATTACGTTCCTTAGTTCTTGAGGGGTAATATCTGCACATACCTGTCGAATTCTTGCACAAAGTTTATTTCTATCTCTTGAGCGGTTTTTGTAAACCTTTTGTGTGAGAAGTCCCCAGAGAAAAAAGTCCGAAACTGTGAGGTCTGGAGCTGGGTGGCCACTCTATAAACGGACTACCACGGCTTATCCATCGGTTTGGAAAATGTTCGTTAGGCCATTGCCTCACAGCTTTGGCATAATGAACTGAACACCCATCTAACTGGACAATTAAATTTGATCGTTCATTAATTGGCAGCTCGTGAATAGCATTCCAAAACTCTGTGTTTAAAAATTCTAGAAACTTCTGCGCATTAATGTTTTCCTCAAAAAAGGAAGGACCAATAATTCGTTCGTTCAATATCCCACACCAGACGTTGATTTTTTGGGAATACAGTTTATTACCCAGTTAGGATTATCCGCTGCCCAATAGCGACAATTCTGTGATGACACTTCTCCATTTGTTGCGAAAGTGGCTTCGTCGCTATATAAAATATTTTTTAGGAAGTTTCTATTGTTTAAATATTCGCCTTGGGCCCATACACAATATTCCAGACGTCTTGCCACGCCGCCTTCTTGCAGTGTCTGTAAAAATTTTGGCTTGAAAGGTTTAATATTCTTCGCCTTGAGACATCTCCGAATAGTTTCACGTGGAATATTCAAATCTAAAGTGGCATTCCTTATACTGGCATTAGGATTATTTCCGAAATGATCCAAAATGATTTGATCATTCCTGTCATTCCTGTTTCGTCTTTGTACAGGATTACCTTTCAACATAATTTTTGATACTGCACCAGTTTCATTCAATATTTTCTTTATTTTCGTTACCGTACCGCAGCTGATACGAGGACGATCTGGATGTCTCTCATTGAATACGATACAAACCTCTCTCGGACTTCTAACGTCATGTCCCGAAAGGCGTACAATTTCAATTTTCTCTCTTACGCTCAATCTTGCAGCCATGACACAAAATATTGTTGACAATAGTACACTCAAATCTTTCACAAGTGTCAAACTGTAATGTCATTTCCATGGCAACTAAGATTTAAATTGAAAAATCCATTAGTTCTTAGTTTAAGTTAAATTGCGTGAAAACTTGAATGTAATTCCGATATTTTCATTAAAAAAATTTAGTTACGCTATTTTTTTTTCTTTCATCTGGTGGCACTTTATTGTTGAAATCATAAAAAAAAAATATTCTCATGGCTATATCTGTTGATATAGGGTGTTTTTTGTGACTGTTAGCTGTGTGAATTTTCAAATTTTTGAGTTGTCATAACTTTGTTATTAATGAATATTTTTTCATGAAATTTTAGTCACACCTGTTTAGAGGCACTCTGAATCCAGTGGCGTAGTAATTTTTTCTATGAAAAAATCGCTAATAAAAAATCCCGATTTTAGACTAAGAAAAAATATCGTAGTATGCCCTGAAAATTAGACAAAAACATTTAAAATTTTATCCCAAGGTAGACCTTATAGTACTTGACATTTCAAAAAAAAATTATTAAAATCGGTTTACATCTTCAAATTTTAGGGGGGTGTTTTCATTAAAAATGGGTCACACTGTACATATAACTACTACCAGCTTATACAAATTGACAGTTTTCAAGTCTATCTGCACATAAATATTTATTTTCAACTGTTTCCGTTCGTTAATGGTTTAAGTTAATAGCTACTTGTATGAAAAAACTCTTCCAGTTTCGTTTCATATCTGGTCTTCAACCAAAACAAAATATTACAATGTAGGTTCACGACGCCGAAGTATTTTATCTTAGAATAAGGTGGGCACGTTAGGAATCGGATATGAATTAAAATTTGGATTTTAGAGATTTATCAGATTTTTTTAAATGCTCAGTATTTCTATAAATTTGAGTTTTTCTATGCAGGTCTCGATTGATTGTAGGTACCTATGTTACTTGCATTCATATTTTATATCAAAAATTGAAAATTTCAGATGAATTGTTGATGAGAGAAGTAACAAGTGGTATTTCCAACTACGAGTCAGAAAGACCAGGTTCCACAGCCGATTGCGATTGTCTTCCTTCCTGCACTTCACTTGCATACAACGCAGAATTTTCTCAAGGAAAATATGAATGGGAGAAGGTATTCCAAGCATTCAGGGTGAATTTCAGTGAATTTCCAGGGTGAGTGAGCACTTTTGTTATAATATCGTTCCGTAATAATAGTTACTTGAGTGGCAGCACTAACATAATGGAAAAGTAATTGTGGAAAAACTGAGTACTGAAATATTATATTCTTCACAAAAACGAGAAGTTTCGATTTCTATCACTGATTAAAACTAAATGAAAATTGACATAATATTTTCTCAAATTTTCGCAATTGTGTCTTTGGAGCTCTTGGTAAGGTTAGTTATCAATGATGATTTGCTATTACAGAGATTATGAAGGCAGAAGAGAGTGAACATCATAAATACCTCATAAATAGAGAGAATAAACTGGGGTTCTGAAAGGGGAAATATTACTTCGTTATGAATTTACGCTACGAAAAAATTTCTTTCGAATATGGTCATTCTATGACCACACTACATTTTGTCAACTTCTCGAGTTTTTTAATATTATATCCTACTCCAAGAATTTCCGATAATAATTCAAGCACTAGGAAGATTATTAGTGAATAAAAATATATCCGCTCGCAATGTAGTTTTAGACCAGGAGCTGGTGACAAGTGACGTTCTACCATTTTACACTGCATGCCTATTTAAGGTTTGATAATTAACCCTAAACTATGAAAAATAGACGGGTTCCTGGCCGCCGCACGTGTGCACTTCATAAGGAAAAGCGCTCTTCTTTTTGTGGAGAATTTTCGTATTCTTCAGCGATATTATACTGCCTGCCGTTATAATATACGGAAGTTCGAACAAATTGAAACCCTACTAATTGATGACATGCAATTCGCAGCGGCCCAAAGGGCTCAAAGGGTTACGATAAACTGAAAAAAATTAAAGGGGACTTCCTTGTTATCAAATTACATGCCGATGTGAATAATTTAAGTTTAAGTAACGAAAACACCCTGGAAAAATTGGCATGCGCTCCTCGTCTGACCAACGGTGCAAAGTTGCGGAAAAACTCTGAAAAAATTTAATATAGGTTTTGCATGATTCCAAACCGCGTGTCATTAGAAAGATACGTCATGTGAATAATTAATTAATAGTAGGTAATTTGGCATGCACACCAGGATTTCGCAAAACAAAATCACATACATTTTCACAGTGTTTTTTCAACTTTCGTCATGCATGCTTTTATTTTAAACTTATTTCAGTATTCAGTTTAACAATTTATTAATATTTTTTAAGTTTCATTCATTGAAAATCCTTTATTCTCTTCAAAGGGAGTTTTGAAAAAGTTCTACCACCTACTATTTTTGTTCTATTGTTAAACGTATACCCATAATGATTTGAGTCTCTGGCAGCCTTCAATACGTTTGTTATATGCATCTGAAATAGAACTGAAACTGTCCACGAAGACAAGAGCCCCTTTGTCAAACTTGTGGCTGGTATAAATAGTTTTGCTACGATATCTTGGATCCATTCATCCTTTGGATTCATTCAACCATATTTTATATTTTCAAATACCTCGAATAGTGGTATGATTAAATTTTAAAATTATGGCTAGGTTAGAGGCATATTCAAAAAATCTTCACTAGTAATGGATTATGTACTTAGATTGCATAGGTAACTTACCTTACTTGGGATAATGTTCCGGTCGATATATTCTATTATTTAATCTTATATTCATGCACGACAGTATCGTTCTCATTCGCATAAACAAAGCTTTGCCGCCATTAGCATTGACATCAACGTCATTATTATGAATTAACACAGACCGCACTGACCGCAGAGTGTTTCCGCATAGTAAGAATTCGCGCAAAATTCAAGTTAGTATTGCTATATCTCTAAGTAGATATTGAAATTTTATTGTAATTATTTGATATAAATATATCCGTAAATTTCGTTTGAGAGTCATTATTTGTTAGATTATAGTTACCTTAGTTTTAAAGCAATATATAAAGTTATAAATCGAAATGTTATTGTAAGCGAACTGTAATTGTATATACTTATATATCGTAAGTTTCATATGTTAACTGTGATTAATCTTTCACCCAACTTTTGTGATGTATCATCTTCAGTGGGTACGATTTGTCACGGAATAATCGAATTGTAATTGTTTTACAGCAAGAGCTGTTGACTAGTGTATTGAAGAGTTGAAGACTTTATTTGATAGATAGGTAGATGGATAGATTTATTCAAAGCTTTCAATTTAAACAGTTGAAAAACTCAAGTCATATGAAATCATTAATAGTTTACATAACATTATAGATAATACAAACACAAAATACAAATGTCTCTTAATATAACTAAAATACCTAATTACAATAAGTATAAAATATATATCACAGTCATTGGTTCATTGGTTCATTGGTAAGAACAAAAGAAAAAAAAATTGGATTGAAACTACAAATAGCAAATAAAGTTACTTGCCCAGGAATTCTTTCAATAAATATGGTTCAGTGTCACACTACAGATCAAAAACATGTTTTTAAAATTTTGTCTTGTGCGATATTTTTTAATATTCAAGGGTAAATTGTTATAAAATTCAATGGATGCACAATGTGGCCCTTTCTCTGTATTTGTAAGTCTATACTTAGGAACAATAAAATTGGTGTTATGTCTCGTAGAATATTCATGTCTGTATGTGTTTTCTTCAAAGTTTGCTTTATTATCATATACAAAAAGTACACAAGCATATAATATATAAATGGCATATGTGGTAAGCATTTTGTTGAATTTGAAGGTACCACGACAAGAGTCTGTATATTTCATATTCAACATGGTCTTCTAGAAACGTTTCTGCATGAGGAAAATACGTTCTAGTTGTGTACTTCCTCCCCATACTAATATTCCATATTTCAGAAATGGATAAACAGTACCATAATATGCAGTCTTCAGTGCATCGAAATTCAAGTGACTTTTCAAAACTCTAATGGCATAACATTTACTTGCTAGTTTTTTTGCGAGATATTCAATATGTATCTCATAATTTAGTTTGTCATCTATATAGATTCTTAACAGTTTTGTACTGGTTGAAAAAGATAATCTATCATTTTCTATCTGAACATAGTCCGGAATTGCAATATTATTGTGGACAGTTTTAAATTGTATACAGTCTGTTTTAGAGGTGTTTAATAATAATTTGTTAGTACTAAAGTATGTAGATACTGTTGAAATGGAGTTTGAAATGGAGTGTTCCAGATTAAGTTCCCTGTTGATGAACAGCTTTCGAACACAGTCAAACGCTATACTGAGATCGAGAACAATACCACATGGGCAAGAGTCTTGTTCGATTATTTGTTGAATTTCATCTATAAACTTGAACAAAGCTGTTTCAGTACTTTTTCCTTTGAGAAAGCCATGCTGAAAGTCATTGAGCAAACCTTGTGTTTCGAAAAAATTCATGAATCTCATAGATATAATTAATTCTAATAACTTAGAGAAAGCTGACAACAAACTTATTGGTTTGTAGTTAGTCATATCAATTTTTTCGCCTTTTTTGTGCATGGGTATAACTAAAGCTAATTTCATTTGATCTGGATATGTACCGGATATTAGGCAGTCATTGAAAATGTGGCATAGAACTGGTAATAAGGACGGGATACACATGATGAAAATTTTTGGTGGTATATCGTCCACACCACTGCTCATTGTATTTGTCAGTTTGCAGCTTGCTAGAAGAATTTCCTCTTCTCTTACTGGATATAGATATATTGAGTTCGGATTGATTCTACTAAAAGTTATTTTTTCTTTGGGATTCAATACTAGACTATCTATAACGGGTGCAGAATTCACAAAATGAACATTGAAATCATTTGCTGATCTTATCCAGTTCCCCTGATTATCAGGTAAAACTGCTTCAGTGTTTGCAGCCTTATTGTTGAGAATATTAATTACATTCCATGTGGTTTTTGATTTATTTTCACTTTCTTTAATCATACTTTTTTAATAGTCGCTTTTTGTTTTATCCAGAAGCAATCTGTATGATTATCTGTATTCGTTGTATATATTTTTAAATTGGTCATTACCAAGAGCCATCATCTGCAAGGTGCTTACTTTTCCTTTCATACTTCGTATTTCTTCATTTAACATCCACTTTTCATTTTTTATTGGCTTATTTTTGATTTTATTCATGGGTAAAAAAGAGTTGAAGAGATCACAAAATGGTCTCAAGAATATATTCCATTTCGAATAAGTATCAACGTCACTGAAAACGTATGACACAAAGAGAGTTTATAACCATTTTATGCAAATTCAAAGTATATTATATTGAATCATTTATTTTGATAGGTAATAGATTCTTTTTCATCATCTTTATTATTGATGTTTTGATATTTCTGTACAGCTCATGCTTTTTAATTTTTTCAGTGTTCAGATGACCCGACTCACAATATTCTTCAAAGAACAACAGTTCATAACTTCGGAAAGGAATGAATTATACGGCCAGACTGATTTTCTCGCCAACTGCGGTGGTATTTTAGGATTATTCACAGGATTTTCAGTTTTGTCGATTATCGAGATTATTTACTTTTTATCACTAAGATTAATGTGTAACGTAAGACGACATGGAAGGCGGTATTGGTCGGGATCTGCACGACTTGTGAACAATGATGCCTACGTACATGATTGAATTTGATTGAATCCTATCGATTTCTGTCTGCAGAAAGGAATATCTTCATTTATATCTTAGGGAAACAGAGATACTTATATCTATGGTGTATAAATAAAAGTGATAGTTTGGTGTTTTTAGGTCTTCACATTGTTTGAATTAATATCAATAAATACAAATATTTCCAAGTGCTAATATTTTTATTTTTCCATGACCATGTAGAAAAGTAACATAAATCGCATTGTTCCATGGAAGGTGGTTTATATCCACATTCGTGCGAAAAATTACTTTTCGCACCCGTGTGGATAAGCGATCAAATGCTAAGTTTGGAAAATAACCTACTCGAAAGTGTGATTATTTTCATCCTTAATTGAAAGAAAAGTCAGCACTGGTGGAAATCGATCCCGCATACTACCGATTGTTCATGCAAAAGACCACATTTATTTATCAACATAGCTAATTGTTGGAAAGCCCACGATGTTAAATGGGGATTTACTCGAGCGTCGTAGAGACCTATTGGATTTTTAAGATTAGGATGATAGAAATAAAAAAGGTTATTTGATGTACACCATTTCACCGGTGGGGGAAGCGTCTACAGGTTTTCAAAAATTTAAAAAATAATAGTCAGATATTGATAGTGTAGGTATATACCCCACGTGTCTCTGATATTGAAGGTATGTGAATCTACCGGTTTGCATGGTTGGGGTGGCTGTAGGGAAGTTTTGAAAACAGGGGGAAAAAAATTATTCGAGCGCGTCAGATATTCATAAGGGATGTTATGCGAGTCCGAAAAAAGCCCCCATTCAAAAGACTGACGATTCGGACATGACGCAAGCTTGTGGAGGCTGTTTGGAAATGCAAAAAAATCGCCAATTTGAAATACTCGACCGCATCAGGTTATTATACAGGCGGTTCAGCTTGATGTACTAGTTGTGCTGACCCATAATCTGAAGAATTGAAAAAAAAAGTTTTCAGTAGAAAAAAAAAATCATTGATTGTGAAAAATGGAATACACAAAAAATATATTTGTTCCATTGATAATATGCAAAAATAAAATATATTTAAATTTTTTGTAATCTTGATCATCTGTGGAATTGTTAAAATCATTATACCGAACCAAGTATAATTATTTTATGATTTTGCTGACACCTATGAAAGAAATTGGATTTTATGTATACAATGATTCTGATGACGTTATTCTACATGAAAATATAAAAGATCATTCAGTCATAATATTTAATGATGTTACCTCATGTGATCAAAACATAATTAAAAATTATTTTTCCACTCATGTTTATGAAAATGATTATTTTTCAATCAGATACCCTACATGAAAGTGATAATTTTTCACTATAGAGATGAAAATGAAGCAAATGGACATTATCTTACGACCCGATGGAAATATACTAAATACAATTTAATGGGTTTTTGTCACTAATGACAGTTAGGGACGGTTTTTCGCTGTACTTTAACTTCGAGCTAAATTTAACTCATGGTTAGAGTGTGAGTCAATTCCTTCATTGAGCAAATGTCATTTCAACATTTCGTTTGTCAGTTTGTAAACATTTTCACGATTATATTTGAACTTCTCTCCATAACTATAATTAATATAGACTCTGATAGCGAAATTTCATATTTTATAAACAATATCTATCGTAGAAAAAATTGCATTTCATACTCGAGATGAAATACGTTTTTTTCGTTCGTGAGATTAACACACTCGCTCCGCTCCACTTCGCTCGTGAACAAACTCTCACCTCACGAAAAAAACAGTAATTTCATCTCTTGTTGAAAAATATACCTACTATTTTGTTTCGAACGTCACAGACACGCGGATTGTTTCTATTTATGTCAAACCTATTCTGCCATTTCCAAGCAACTCGTTAGAGATAATGCGAATTTACGTATAATTTTTCAACAAGACCTTACAAATCTGAAGCATAATAGGTATATGTCGGTATAGATATTTCCTTACAGAGTAACAAAGAACTTTGCTATCATTTTTGAAAAGATGAACTTGATTTTCTGTTTATCGATCAAGATTGTTCTCTGGAAGAGGGGCAATATAGGAAAGGCTTCGATACCTTCATTCATATATATTCATATATAAAAATAATGATTGTGGTATAATTTAGCAGAACTTTAGTCAAATTTATAAAAAACTTATGATTCAATCACCTCCAACGACTCGGTTGAAGCAAGAATTGAAACGTGAAATTAAATCACCCCATTCAAGTTATCAATCGACACCTCAAAAATTGCATCAACCAATACCTCAAAAATTTCACCAACCTACACCTCAAGAATTTTATAACATCACTTCCGATAAAGAGAAATTCAACTATTCCAAAATCGTATCTCGGCGAAAGTTATTTTGAGGAAAGTATGCGACCTGACATGAATCAACAGTAAAGTATTTTTATTCAGACAGATAGTAAAGCATTTTGACAATCATTGTACCCAATTAACATTACAGTTTTGTAATATACAGTGCGGTCCAAAGGTATGGAATAAATTCATTTTTAGCGTTATTATGTATTTTATGAAAAAATCCTGAAACAGGTCAATTTTTATTGGCAATTTGACAATTTACAGTATGAAAATATTACCCCCTTCTTGCACTCCCTCTGAATTATGAGCACCCCCTCAAAAATTTTAAATGAGAAGGGGGGTCGTGTGGCATCTTGTTCGAAAGGGATTTTCATTATCTGTTCAGCAATACTAAGTGTTTCATATTTGGTGCAACCATAACGAAGAAATTTTTTTATTAAAATCTAAAAATATTGACACTGTAAATGATGCATCCGTTGAAACAACCTGAAACAGGTCGATTTCTATTCTCAATTTGACAATTTATAGTATGAAAATATCACCCCCTTCTTGCACCCCTTCTGAATTATGAGCACCCCCTCAAAAAATTTGAATGAGAAAGGGGGTTGTGTTGCACCTTTTTCAAAAGGGATTTTCATTCTCTGTTCAGCAATACTGAGAAAATTTATTCTGAATATGTCAAATGTTGATAGACTGAAGGAAATAATGTAACATAATGTTAAGGAAGTATATTTCAATTTGTTTTACAGTTAAATTAAATGTTCAAAATGACCACCATTCACTTCTTAACAATAAGCAAGGCGATCTTGGAATTCTCGTAGAACATTTTGTAGGACCTCAGGGGTTATGTTGTTAATTTCTTCCGATATCCTAGTTTTTAAATCTGCAATATTGTCTGGTCTATTGAAATATACTTTTGATTTTAAATAACCCCATAAAAAGTAATCGAGAGGAGTCAAATCGGGGGATCTAGGCGGCCATTCAATCGGTCCACGTCTGCCAATCCACCTATTGGGAAAAACTTCTGTCAAATAATCTCGAACAATACGTGTGTAATGCGGTGGAGCTCCGTCTTGTTGATACCAAATTGATCTATCTATTCCATTTGGATCATTAACATCGGGAAAAAGTCGTTTTAATGTAGGCACTAAAAAGTTCATCAAAAAACCTAGATAAACCTCACCATTAATTGTGCCTTCAAAAAAATAGGGGCCAATAATTTTGTTTTTAATGATACCAGCCCAAACGTTCACTTTTTTGGGATATTGTGTGTGAGCCTCACACATCCAATGAGGATTTTCTCTGCTCCAATATCTACAGTTTTGTCTATTAACCGTTCCATTTAAATAAAAAGTAGCTTCATCAGAAAACACAATTTTGTTTATGAACTGCAAATCTGCTTCGATTCTATCCATCATCAGTTCACAGAATTGTTGCCTTCTATCAGGGTCATCCTCATTTAACTCCTGAACCAACTGAACTTTATAAGGATGGTATTTTTCTTTATGTAAAGCTCTCAATATCGATGATTTACTTACATCATTGTCGGCGGCAAGTTGTCTACTTGTCATATGCGGATTTTCCTCAATCGCTAACAGTACATCTAACTTTTTCTCCTCATCCAATGCAGCATTTCGACCTGGTTTTTGACGAGTTTTTACATGTCCAGTTTCACGGTATTTTGTTTCTATTTTGCTAACTGTAGATTGTGATACGTGTTGACCAGGGTATTTATTATTGAACATTTCACAAACTTCCGTTTGAGTTCGTGTTTTATTACCGCATCCAAGCATAATTAAAATGTCTATTCTTTGAGTTTCGGATAAATGAGCCATAGATGAATCGAATACACACAAAAATATTTTTCAATACACTGACGTCTGCCAGCAACTCACAAATATCAAAATAACAGTAGTCTACTAGATTGACATTATATTATTTATGGGTTTTGTGAATAATTTTTTGGTGTCTTCAACGACTTTTTACAGTGTCAATATTTTTAAATTTTAATAAAAAATTTTCTCAGTTATGGTTGCACCAAATATGAAACACTTAGTATTGCTGAACAGATAATGAAAATCCCTTTCGAACAAGATGCCACACGACCCCCCTTCTTATTTAAAATTTTTGAGGGGGTGCTCATAATTCAGAGGGGGTGCAAGAAGGGGGTAATATTTTCATACTGTAAATTGTCAAATTGCCAATAAAAATTGACCTGTTTCAGGATTTTTTCATAAAATACATAATAACGCTAAAAATGAATTTATTCCATACCTTTGGACCGCACTGTATACATTGCAACTTTTCAATATGCACAAAATACATGAGTCGTGAGGAGATATAATTGGAGAGTGTGAGAAATCAAGAAGAAAATAACGTACATACTTACACATGCTCCCCCAAGGGTTGCTGAGGCGTTGCAGCCAACGGGAGTAGCGATCCGTGGACCTTAGCTTACACATACACTCCCACCCATTACAGAGGGATGCGACAACTTGAAAATCTGCCTTCAGTGGGAGCTAAAGAGGGGCCTCGGATTGGGTGTTGCGGGACTGGTAGCCGGTGATGAATCACCTACGGCCGCCGCTCCGCCCGGTTAAGAACCAGCCCTACCACGGTTTTCACGAGGAGGCGAATCGAAGGAACTCGCTGCGGGAACTGGAAAATCTGGTCTTCGGTAGGAGCCAAGGAGGGGCCTCGAATCGGGTGCTGTGGGACTGGTAGCCGGTGAATGAATCGTCCGCGGCCGCCACACCACCCGATCAAGAACCAGCCCTACCAGGATTTTCACGAGGAAGTTGATGGAAGGAACTCGCGGTGAGAACTGAAGAACTAGTCTACAAAAGAAGCCAAGGAGGGGCTATCACCCGCGGCCGCCGCACCGCCTGAGAACCAGCCCTACCAGGAATTCCAGGAATAGGCAGATTGAAAGAACTTGCTCCCTTGACAACCACCCACACACACACAAATATATTATAGGAATTCATTTTGAGGAGGAGAAGGAGGTTGTTTTAAGATCATGTAACGGATGAGGACACAGGGGGATGGCAAAAAGGGCCCATGGGGGCCTACTTCCATGGCTGCAGTAGTGGCCACCCCACATCTACTACTACTACTACACATACAGTGCGGCTTTTAATAGTCCCCCCCTGTTAACTTTTAAACGGTTTGACGTACAGAATTATTATTACCAATCATATAATAACGTTGACGTTATTTTTAACGGAAGTGATACAGCATCAGGATGATTATCGAAATTGATTTGTAGAATAACCGCTTCGTCATTGTAGAAAAAGTGTATATTACATATGCACAAATGATTTTTTCACTTATGGGATTGTCGCACTCGAGCCGCGCCTCGGGCTACAATTTTTCCCACTAGTGTCGAAAATGTGTCTTTCTGCACTCATAATGTAATGAACTATTTCCATATATAGCGATAACGTTTATGTTCATTTTGAGATATTCTGAAGAAGTTAAAATGAATACGGTAGTAACGTCTAATGCTCGGTGCAGTCCCACAAAAAAAAATATACCCACAATTGTGCGGGAAGTAATTTCCGCACGCTTGGATAAGCTATCGAATGCATAATTTCTGTTCAGATTTACCGCTTCAAGCTGTAAAATTTGTTTCTGACCACAAAAAACAATTCATTCGAAAAGTGTGATTTTTTTTAACTTTACAATGAAAAAAAAGTCAACACTAGTGGGATTCGAATATGCAAGTTCAAAATGTCACATCACTTCACCAACCAAGCTGATAGGACATAAACAGTAGTTCTTAAAGTAAATCTTATTTTGGAATATTTTATATTTGTGATGTTTATCAATAGTAAAGTGTGTCCAATTATGATTAGAATCTTGTAAGTATTACCAAAAAAAAAATATTTATCATTTCAATATAATTATTTAAAATATACGAAATTATTTTGGTATGGTTCTCAGACAGCCTTCTTCTCACATTATCTTGCACACATTTCAATAATATCCATATTAGTTGATAAAATTATTCCTTGGTCGTAGAAAATATTGTTTACATTACTTATGCGAAAGTGGTATTTATACTCGAGGGATTGTCGCACCATGTAATATTATATACTATTTGCACTTTGCGGCCTCGTATCAGTTCTTCCAAAATTGTATTTTCCACCACGTACTACTGACATCCAAAATATTAATCAGAAGTCGAATGGAGTCGGAAACACTATTGGAGTTACTTGAATGACAAACAGCGCATAATAAAACTCTACGCAATCTATTTACCAAATATACAGTGAGGACCAAAAGTCCGTCGCCCCCACTGTAACTTCTTTATTCTACATATTACAAAAAAATGTTAAATACATAAGTTGTAGGGTTTCATTCGATCTCTTTAAGAAGTTAATTTTTTTAAATGGGACACCCTGTATTTCATTGCATTATTACATTCTACGTTGAATTCTGAACAAGTTTGATAAATGGTTTTCTATCAAAAAAGTTAATAGTTTTGGACTTATGAACACTTGTAAATAATTATTTCGACTACTTTTGCACCAGTTCACGAATAAATTAATGAGGTAGGCTATGCACGCTAGGCGCGTTTATTTTATCCATGACAACGAAAAAAAACTCTTACCTGTTTTTGCCAAATGTCATTGACATTTTGTAGGTTTTCAAAACTTTGTTTCAAACGGTTTTCAATTTCTCTTGTTGATTAATATGGCTCGTTCAGTAGCAGACAAAGTTGAAGCCGTTATCATATTTGGTGAAGCTAACCGAAATTACCACGCTGCTATTCGCATTTTCAATGAACGGTTTCCAGAACGTCCGAGGTGTCGAAAATATCTGCAGAAATTTGTGGCAAAATTTAACCAAACTGGCACCGTGAAAGATGCTCCGAGATCTGGGAGGCCGAAAATAATTACGGAAGATGTTGAAATTCAAGTACTAGCCGAAATGGTAAATAACCCACAACAATCAACTAAGCAAGTAGCTGAGACATGTGATGTTTCTAAAACATCAGTAAAGAGGGTTTTAAAACAAAATAAATTCCATCCTTACAAAATAAAAATTTTGCACCAATTGGTTGAAGATGATCCAGACCGGCGACTTGAATTTTGCGAGACCATGGCAGAAAGAATTGTTGCAAATCGACTTTATTTGCAACACATCTGCTTTAGTGATGAAAGCACTTTTTACCTAAATGGAAATGTGAATACCCAGAATTGTAGATATTGAAGTGATGAGAATCCCCATGAATTCCGCGAGGGGCATACTCAATATCCCCAGAAAATTAATGTTTGGGCTGGTATTTTAGGTAACCACATTGTAGGTCCCATATTCTTGGAAGAAAATTTAAATGGTCCCAGATACCTCCAAATGCTGCAAGACACAATAAGTCCCAGTATCGATGAGATCGTTGCGCAAAACCCACATGAATTTTACTTGGATGTAACATTTCAGCAAGATGGAGCGCCACCACACTATTTTCGGGAGGTGAGAAATTACTTAGATGAAAGGTATCCAGGTAGGTGGATTGGACGTCGAGGTACAACAGAGTGGCCAGCTCGCTCACCGGACCTCTCACCGCTTGATTTCTTTCTCTGGGGCTATGTGAAATCCGTAGTTTTTAAGATAGTTTGTGGGTCGTTAGATGAACTGCGCCGTCGAATTATTGAAGTGTGTTCAGAAATAACACCTCAAACCTTGATTAATGTTAGGGAAGAGTTTACAACCCGACTATTTATGTGTCAAGAAATGCATGGTGGACATGTCGAACATCTTTTGAAATAGATAAAAACTCACCGTTTTTAGTTATAAATTAAAATATCTCTTCAGTTTTTAATGATTCTTGATCTGTATTTATGGACCACCTTATTTGTTAATAAAATGTTTCAACTTCATTTGTACTAGTTTTTCGTGAGATTCAACAACTCTAACAATTGTAAAATGGTTCGACGAGGTAAGTTGCACATGGTGCCATCAGCAGTTTGCAACATTGGATAGCTTTCAAAAAGTTATGATAGGAAAGTGGAATACATTGTGATCCATTTGTTACGATTTTCTCATTGAACTGGCGCAAAAGTAATCGAAATAATTATTTACAAGTGTTTATAAGTCCAAAACTATTAACTTTTTTGATAGAAAACCATTTATCAAACTTGTTCAGAATTCAACGTAGAATGTAATAATGCAATGAAATACAGGGTGTCCCATTTAAAAAAATTAACTTCTAAGTCACCGTGCTTTTTTGAGACACTCTGTATGAATGAAACTTAAACCATTAAAGAGATCGCATGAAACCCTACAACTTATGTATTTAACATTTGTTTGTAATATGGAAAATGAAGAAGTTACGGGGGGGGCGACGGACTTTTGGTCCTCACTGTATGAGTTTGCTAATCGAGTTACGATATTTTCAGAATGGCTGACCACCAAAACTCACTCGGCACAGTGAAAACTACATAAGAAACAAATGTTTAGATTCAGTTTCGTGACCTACCCCCAACTCTGAAGTTACAATAATGCAACGTATTGCGAGCACTCGTGGTATTTCCCCCGATAGTACACAGTTCCTTCCTTTTGAGCCGGTAATACCACGTCGTCATGGGCAACCACGCATGCAAACAACAATGAAGGATATTTCTTGCTAGCAAGGATGACATTATAAATGTCAGTCTGAAAGCTTTTATTCATTGAACAAAAATGAACAACAATATACGTTTTCATAATTTCGTTGGCTCTTGAAATTATCTTAATAAAACAACTCGTGCTCACAATACTATCGTTAATTCTGTCAGAAATCTTAAACTCGATCAAATTGCTTTGAGGTGCCACCACTCGTCCTAGCGGACTCGTGGTGTTACGCAATTTGATCTTGTTTATTTCCGACAGAATTACTATCGATAGTATTGCGAGCACTCGTGGTATTACCCCGGTACCGCATTCAGTGATGAAAATTCATTTAATTTGTTTGTACAGGGTGAGTATATGAATATTTCATTTTGGTAAGAAAATAACTTTCTATTCAGCTAAATACAACAGTTGAATAAGATGCTCAAAATGCTATCAACTAGTATCTTGACAATGAGCAAATCTCCGGCATATTCAAACCCATAATGTATTTTTCAACTCCTGTTGATTTTCCGATTGTGAAAGGGTATTGTAGATGTAGGATAATTTTATCCCTGCTTTTCAGGCAACACAATCAACGTTAATGTGTGGTTCATAGAAAGTCTGGATGACTAAATCCAGGCAAACATTGTGATTACAAAACTGATAACCAGAGAAATTACAGAAATTATTTATTGGAAAACCCCGATGAAAACTTTTGGAAACTAATTATTGATGATAGTTGAATGGTATTTTCTAATTACAAAAATTATATACTTTCCATTCTTTATTTTTTCAATCGTTATATATAAAAACTAACACTAAAGTAGACCTTAAAACTAAGTTGTAGCTTCCGTCAGTGTGCCAGGTGACCAGTCATACATTTTTTTCTGTAGAATCTCGGATGATGAATATTTTCTGAAAAATAAGGCAAATTATTGATTGAACAAAACGAAACTAAAACGATAAATATTCATCAATATGGCGTGAAGTTCACAATGGAGTTAATTCAACTTCTCTTTTGAATATTGATTAAGCTAATGGTTATACAATATTTGGTATCAAATATTACGAGCCATTTTATAAAAGACAATACAGCAGATACTAGAATATCCTTCAA
Source organism: Chrysolina americana (assembly GCA_958502065.1). NCBI lineage: Eukaryota > Metazoa > Arthropoda > Insecta > Coleoptera > Chrysomelidae > Chrysolina > Chrysolina americana. The sequence goes on from OY293411.1 coordinate 69,245,356, forward strand.
TAAGTTTGTCGGTGTATCTACTACTCTACCAGATGAATCAATTTCAGTGACAACTATCAATGGAAAAACAACTATTAAATCTTGAAATATTCATATTGCTTTGATGAACATGAGTTAACAATATAATTTTTGTTATTAAACATCAACTGGTGACCTGCTTTCTTATGTCTCATAAATATGGCAGAAATGCTGTTGTAAAATAGTTCATTTTCATACTTGTTGAGAGAAAAAAAAAAAAAAAATTTTTTTTTGCTTTCTGGAGCTACTCATGGAAGAGTTTAGGAATAATCTCCGTTAGTTGAAAAATAAAGATTTTTCACTTTTTTATTAACAAAGGTATTAGAAAATAAACAATGTGAATCAGGAATATTGTTTTTCACTTATTCTTATAATTTTGTTTTCTCATAACTGAAAGCTATATAACTATATTTTTTTTTTTTAATTTTCAACTTTTTTATTTAAATAATTGTTTGTTAAACAACTGCATTGTTATTAAGACTTTTAAAAATATTTTTTGATAATCTAGTTATTATAATTATATTATGAGAATGATGATTTGAGGAAAATATTGTTTCTTGAAAAAAATTTTCCTTCGCAAATAATGTGAATTAAATTTTTTTTGTTACTAAATATTAATGTTATTTTTTTAAATTATTATTTACCACATTCTTTCATACTCTGGATAGAAAATTTATTGATTTTTCATTTCATCATGAAACAAACAATTTGTTATAAACAAATTAATTTTTGCGCAACAACTATACGTATTTTTTTATGTGAATGTGATTTATTTCCTATTATTCATTTAATTTTTAAACATATTGTACTCTCGCACTTCGCTTTCTTTCTGTGTTTCCTCATTGATATTGAAATAACTTATGAACTATTGAAGATACGACAAGAATATTTCAGGACGTTTTTTTCCCTACTAATCAATGAACAAATTGAGCTTTTAACCAAAGCTCTAACTCAATTGTTCATATTTATTTTTTTATCATTTTCTATCTAATTCAAGATAAAGTTATTTCTTTTACTTTTCAGTTCAAAGAATATGTTATAAACTATTGAAAATACCATAAAAACACTTCATTAATAATCCAACTAACCTTTTAAACGGAATTCTAACTTAATCGTTTATTTAAAACTGAGAAAAAAGTACAAATAAGTAAGGAATTTTCAATAGTTTATAAGAGATTCGAACAGAGAAATAATAAAAAAAATCGAGGAAATAATACAGAAAATTATTTAAAAAAATATAATCAATTGAAAGATTTGGTTGATGGCTCAATCAGTTCATTGATTCAAGGAGGATAAAAAAGTCTTGAAGTATTCTTGTCGTATTTTCAATAGTTATTTCAATAACAAATAAGAAAAACAGGAAGAAACTAACAAGTCCAAGAGTACAATGATTAAAAATTGAAGAAAAAATAGAAAAAAATATTTCACATAGGTCGAAGTGGGGAGTATGTGATAATGGGACAATTGCGACAGAAGGTTTGAAAATCGCTTCTCAAATAAATATGCTTGTGCCATCTATTAAACGAAGACTCAAATCTTCTTGTCTAGTAAGCCACCACTAGAAACCGTCGAAATTCAATCTTGAATTTAATTTGAATACAGATAAGCAAAGATTATATAAATTTTGTGAAGTGATATATACATAGTAATTTGGAAAAACATATATGGTACAGGACATTTAAATAAAAACTCAAAACATTGAGTTAATAAAACTGAAATTCTTGCTATAACACATTTGCCCCTTGGATTGTGTTAGGTTATGTCAAATATGTCATAGTATATCACATTTACCCCGTTTTTATAACATCCTGTATTGAAAAGTTTTTTAGTAATAAGATAAGGTAAACGAAAAAAAACGGAAAAAATACCCCCGAAAAAAAACCTGGAAAAAAAAACCACCGAAAAAAAAAGGAAAAAATACCCCACGAAAAAAAAAATACGGATAGAAATCCCCCGGAAAAAATACCCCTATATGATATAACATTGCCCAGTACACAAAAAGTAATGAAGTTACAGCTTGTGTCTTGTTAAAGAAACTAGACCATATTTGATTCATTTTACAATACAGAGGGGCGGAACAACAGATTTTCCAGCCTTGCAAAAAGGCGAATCTGTCACCAGGTTAGTTCGTTCAGGAACAATCGAGTCATAAAAATTTAAAAAATCGTCTTTTTTGGTCGTCGACGATGAATGTTCCACAGGATAGGTTAAAACTTTCGTTGGTATTGTAAAATGAATCAAATATGGTCTAGTTTCATGACACACAGTTTAAATTTCATTACTTTTTGTGTACCTACTGGCCATTGTTATCGCATATAGAGGTATTATTTCCGGGTTTTTTTTTTCCGTGGGGTATTTTTTCCGGGTTTTTTATCTGGGGGATTTTTTTCCCGGGGGTATTTTTTCCGTTTTTTTTTCTCTAGATTCATGAGATAATCAAGGGAAACTCCAGAAACCAAAATAATCGATAGTCAATATTATTTAGAAGCAGCGAAGAAGAATATTCAATGTATTCAGTAATAATTGATTCGGATAACACCGAGTTTTGGGTTACACTTTTTGAACAGAGTCAGAGGTAGATGCATTGAGTGGAGAAATTGGTAGATGTAACTGATAGAGAAGAAGACAAAGAGACATTTGATTCAACAGGAATTTTAAATGTATATTGGGATATTGGTGAAATATTGCCCAAAATACATAATAATAATAATAACACTCCCTAATAAACGCTCATTGAGTGTACCCAAAGGCATAGCCTTTGCTGGTAGAGGATGGCTATTATTATTATTTGCCGTGGCGCTTTGGGCCACTTACTGATTTTTGGTGGCGTATTCACTTTTCAGCTGTAGGAAAACCTGGAAAACCTACAGCACCACCTCTGGTGGTCGGTGTGCACTCCAAGCTAGCACCCTTATATCGAACTTGTATCAGAAGATAATTTGTAGGGCCAATAAATGCCGACATTGATACTGTACTTTAACAGAATATTATAAAAGTGCTACCTGATCCTATCGTTGATACATGTGGAATTTATGAATTTTCAGTTTCCTTTGAGAAATTTTGAATTCAAGATATCTAGTGTGTTTGGGTTTGATTTTACTTACTTCTTGTTCGTTCCGAGACTGTTTTCTAAAAGTACACATTTTGTGTATTTTTAACAAAAAAAATAAAAAAAATCAAACAGAGAGCCTGAATAGAATTTTTATAAAATTGCCCCAGACTACAAATATACTATTTACCACACAAATGTAAACTTTCGTCACATTTGCCCCAGTCCCTGGTGTAAATGTGATATACTGATATGATTTTGAAAAACATCACACAACACTAACAACATCAAACATTATTTAACTTTCTCCTACACAATTGATACAGAACCATTCAAAAAATATACGGTTTATTTCTGATATTTGTGAAATTTTTCTATGCAGTTTTATATTGAATGATAGATTAACTAATCAAAAAGTAGGTCACATTTACCCTACTCCATCTTAAAAAATACATATTGTTTTATCCATAATTTTTTTAGGATTTGAAGAATTATTGCGCAAAATTTTTATTGTTTTAAACTAATTGTTTGTTTGATAAACAAATTGTTTGTTCAATAAACAACTGAAAAATTTATAATTATTTTTAGAATATGAAAGAACGTGATAAATAATGATTTGCAAAAATTAGTTCCCCAATATTATTAAGTAATTAGTAACTACAAAAAAATCGTTAATGTACAAATTCGTTTTCTGTTAAAGAAATATTTGTATGTAAAGATTTGTTTTTCGAAATTATTAATATCATCGAGGATAGATTCCCATAAATAAAATTTAAAAAGTCTCCTTAATAATGCATTTGTTTATAAAAAGTATTTAAATAATGTAATATGAAAATTTATAAAAATTATTATTATATGGCTTTCAGTATTACGAAAAAAAAAATAATTAGAATAATTAAAAAAAAATCTTGAATGATTTATTCCCATTCTTCATTTTTTAATACCTTTGATTTTTAATAAAAAAGTAAGAAATCAAAATTTTTCAATTAACGGAGATCTTTTCTAAACCCTTCTAAGAGTAGCACCAAAAAGTAAAAAAATATCTAGGTTTTTAATACTGAAATAATCAATTTTTTTATGTTATTCAACTGGCAGAAATTAACTAATTAACAATAGCATAGTTATTCAAAAAGCTGGGTTAAGAATTTTTTTTCGACGAATTATTGTTTAATTATGTGTTTAGATAGTACCAAAATTTTTTTATTCCCCAATATTTATATTCAATCGGTTAAAATATTTTTTTTTATTAAGCTTCTGATTTTTTCGACTCTCCCGCTAGAGCCTCTACCCGTTTTTAGCTGAATTTTCACCTCTAAATTAAAATTATTAATATTATCGGTAAAAGTCTAGGATTTTTAGTAAATTTTCTGCTCTTTCGAGATGTTCTTTTAAATTTTTGTTATCTCAAATACTTTTTGAATTCTTTCAAAAAACTAAACTATTGTCTTTTACGTTATTGTCTTGGTTATTGTCGGCCGCAATTTTCCTTATTAATATTTTTCTTAGATGACATTTCGAATCGAATGAGACCAAAATCATTATTTTCGGTGGTCCAGCCTAGGTTTTTGACGAAATGGAACTAGTGAACCGGACTATTACAATGGGCCCCGCAGCTGGGCAATTAAATAGTAATTATTTTTCCCAATGTTCATTTCAAATTTCGGGAGGTAGATTAAAGTATATATGAGATGGTCTTGGTAATCTAATCTATGTTATTAGACCAACCGGTGGTATGTAGATGGCACCGAACAGGAATTCAGATGTTATTACTAACAAATAACTGCTCTACTACATCATTGAAAAGTGATGACATCCGATAACAATTAAATAAGCACTCCACCTCCTCTAGTTTTATTAGTTCACGGTTATTATTATTATCATATTGTTTTTTGCGCGATTTTTTGGTTATTTTTGTAACACCATTAGAAAAACATTTGTATCACCCTGTTGTCATTTTTAATTTCTTGGTCATATTCGGACTTAAATTTTCTGCAATTCTACCGCTGTGTCGGCACTAATTTCGTAAAGGAGAGATTTTTATTTTGAATCCTGAGCGTGAGAAAGATCACCATCGTAAGTATTGATCTTTGCACTGCACTGTGATTTTTCGGAAATGTTGGTAGTTCTATCGCTGCTGGGTGCAGTGTATCACTTGAAATGATCCACTTGTAGCATTCTCAAAAATGCTACATTTTATTGGGTTAGGCGTGCGTCAGATATTGGTATTGGTATATCTTTGGTACCTTCGAGTCAGGCAACCCAATAGACATGAAAAAATTGATACGAGTAGGGAGCTAGGAGAAATGGTGTTCGGTGAGGATCGCACGAGAGAGGTGAACAGAAGCGATTAAAAGGTGGTAAGGAATGTGCAGTGCAGTTGATCGATTCTTCCGCACATATTCCTACGCCAGCTTTTAGAAGGTATTTTAAAAGTTTTCTTCGCTCTTACCGTAGCTGCGTATCTTTCCTCTATTATTTTTTCTGTTTCATGGTTTCCACCCTTATTAAAAAGTTAGTTTTTGTTACATTTTCATAAGGAATTATGTTTATTGAAACGAGTTATTTACTTCATTAAATTGGAATTTATTCCAGGATTCTAAGTTGGGGTTATTGTACACGGGTTCATCTGCGTTACAGATATAATTACAAGCTGTGCAGAAGAAATCCACATAAATATGGTATCTCATCAGTTATATGGAATGTGAAGATACAGATCGATAAAGTCGAATCTGGTTTTTATAAATTTATCGGATACACTACTCACCAATTCCACCACCAGTTCCAGGTCACGCCGAAGCTTGAATATAGAAAGCTTGAAATCTAGATTCAGATCTCTTCATTTTATTATTTCTTCTCTTAATGTTATGAATGACTTCTTATTTGCTGAGTAATGTGCATTACTACAAAATTTACCTATTCTGATAAACATTAATTTCTGAATTACAAATATTTACTGACGAGTATAAAAAACCTGTAAAGCACAAACTTGGTATACTGTGGTTATGCGTCTAATAGAAATTTGAATGGTATAATTATCAGAAGTTATTTCATGTGAATTTGTATTTCTATCATTATGCATAATTTTTCAGTCCATTGTCAAATATCAACAATAGTTATCCTTCATTCAATATTTCATGATATGTTTGCGTTCATAATTCATCTCTCACCGCATTTGCATTTGTATATATAAAAACTATCTATTGCTTGATTTTGGATTCTGTAACTAACAAAAGACGAATTTCTCTTAAGCATAATTGAGTTGCATGGCGCCCAGTTATTCTTAATATTCTTTTCTTCAGAGCCTAATGAAGCTCCATAAGGTCCTACCCCAAAATGCTCTCCGCTGAACAGCTGGCGATCGCATGTTTCACTTATTTTTTTTACTGAAAAGGCAACTGAACAATCTTAGTAATGAACAAAAAGTTGAGGTTACACACTTGAAGTCAATCAGTGAATTTTGGAAAGTTACTGTGGGGTATTTCCATGAGAAGTGGATCATACTATACAGGCTGATTCACGGTGGATGGCACATTAGACGTTTCTGGTGAACCAGACAACGGATCACTTTGAAAATTTAATGGAGGGCATATTCGGACATTCTCTAGCCAACTAAAATATTTTCGACAATGCGGTGTTGCCGCTTCTATTAGAAAGCAGTCGCAACTTTGATTTTTCAAATGGAACACTCTGTATATAATATTATTTTTGGAATCTCCAACAATTGCCCGACAACTTTTCTTGATATTTCCCTATACCTATCTGTTACCGTTTTCGAAATAAAAATTAATTTCAATTTTATTCTTCGAAAATCATGACTTCTAAAAATGCCGATATCTTTCAGTTAAGAAGTACTATGATATCGAAATTTGGTTTGGAGTTAGGTGATACTTGGACACTTCCCACACGTCAGCCTAATCTCCGTTACTTCAATACAGGGTGGTAAAAAAATACAGTTTTTTCGTTTGCTTGAAAAAGTTGCTGAAATTTGATTGTTTTAAATGGAACACCCTGTATATTATTGAAAATTCGGAAAGCTGCTGAAATTTGCTTTCTTTCTATGTATATCATACCTATACCTAACTAGTCAAGTTTCGGACTTATGAGCATTTATTTGTGAAATGTCCCTTCAGAATGGTATTTCCATTCGGTATTTGGTAAGCAGGCCATGATTACTATTTGACAATAGCGTTGTGACATTCTCCTAATAATATCGACATTTTCGTCACTTCAGAAGTTGCAAATACCTTCAAAACGATGGAACAAAACTATTCAAACGAAGTTCTTATGAATTTGTTTATTATTTTTGGACAGTGTCACAAAATTATTAGCAGAACATGTAGAAACTTCAATGAAATTTATCCGAATCTACCGCCAATGAACCTCAAGAAATTTATACGAATTCAGAACAATTTCAATATATTTGGATAAACTTTAAAAAAGCACCAAGAAACTTGAAATTGGAAATATTGATATGAATAATTATAAAAAAGTAAAACAATCATGTGGAATATTTCAAAATATGTTCGAATCGCTGGCCGTTCACTTCCAAGCACTTTCAAATGCGGGTGTTGACTGCTTTCGTGGTGGCAGATCTGATTTCATTGGGATCCAAATCTTCAAATGTTTGGGCAATCCTTTCTAACAATTCATCTCTCGAACGCACGGGTATTTTGTAAACATTTTCTTTAAACATTCCCCACAAATAAAAATCTAATGGATTAAGATCGGGTGATCTCGCTGGCCAATTCCATGGTCCCAAGCGCCTTATCCACCGATCGTCAAAAAGTCTTTCCAGTTCTGCGCTCACTTCTCTTGTGCAATGTGCAGGAGCTCCGTCTAGCTGGTACCAACAGTTTCGATATTCTTCGAGTGGCAGATTGTCCACGAAACTCTCTACAGTATTCTCCAAAATATTCAGGTAGCTTCTGGATGTTAATGACTCCTCGTATATCACGTACCTCAATTTATTGTCCATCAACATGCAGAAGACATTAAAACTAAATTTTTCTTGAAATCCGGCTTCTTTTGTGACGTGAGGATTTTCACTGGACCAATAATGACGATTTTTTCTATTGAAAATCCCTTCTCTCGAAAATTTCGATTCATCAGTCCAAATAATTTTATTTAAAAAAAGTGGATCTTCTTGAATGCGTGTCAACAACATTTCACAAAATTCTACTCTCTGTTGAGGGTCTTGAGGCTTTATTGCTTGAATTTTGGTGAATTTATAATCATGCATTTTATGTCTTCGCAAGATTCTTTGAACCGATGAATATTTTATACCCTTATCTCCTTCAGCACTTCTTTTCGATGACTCGGGAAATGCGTGAAAATATGCTAAGACATTAATCTGGTTGTCTTCAGAAGTTACGGGTCGAGGCAAGTTTCTTGGTGCTTTTAAAGTTGATCCAAATGCATTGAAATTGTTCTGAATTCGTATAAATTTCTTGAGGTTCATTGGCGGTAGATTCGGATACAATTCATTGAACTTTCTCATGTTCTGCTGATAATTTTAAGTCACTGTCCAAAAATAATAAACAAATTCATAAGAACTTCGTTTGAATAGTTTTGTTCCATCGTTTTGAAGGTATTTGCAACTTCTGAGGTGACGAAAATGTCGATATTATTAGGAGAATGTCACAACGCTACTGTCAAATAGTAATCATGGTCTGCTTACCAAATACCGAATGGAAATACCATTCTGAAGGGACATTTCACAAATAAATGCTCATAAGTCCGAAACTTGACTAGTTAGGTATAGGTATGATATACATAGAAAGAAAGCAAATTTCAGCAGCTTTCCGAATTTTCAATAATATACAGGGTGTTCCATTTAAAATAATCAAATTTCAGCAACTTTTTCAAGCAAACGAAAAAACTGTATTTTTTTACCGCCCTGTATTGAAGTAACGGAGATTAGGCTGACATGTGGGAAGTGTCCAAGTATCACCTAACTCCAAACCAAATTTCGATATCATAGTACTTCTTAACTGAAAGATATCGGCATTTTTAGAAGTCATGATTTTCGAAGAATAAAATTGAAATTAATTTTTATTTCGAAAACGGTAACAGATAGGTATAGGGAAATATCAAGAAAAGTTGTCGGGCAATTGTTGGAGATTCCAAAAATAATATTATATACAGAGTGTTCCATTTGAAAAATCAAAGTTGCTACTGCTTTCTGATAGAGGCGGCAACACCGCATTGTCGAAAATATTTTAGTTGGCTAGAGAATGTCCGAATATGTCCCCCTTTAAATTTTCAAAGTGATCCGTTGTCTGGTTCACCAGAAACGTCTAATGTGCCATCCACCGTGAATCAGCCTGTATATACTAGACAAGTTTGTATGTAAGATAGCTCTTCCCATTATTCTATCAAAAATACAATATCTTTATTAGTGGTTCGTCTACTATTGTGACCATGAATTGAAAGACATGAATTGAAAACAATTCAATCGTGCCATGTCAGATAAATAACTCACACATTGAAATTTCTGAAATCAGTTATCAACATCATCATCATATCGTAATTGGTATAATTCAAACTGATCGGATCTACTTCTGGTAAATCAGATTGTTTCGATGCTAAGACACGTCTTGAAATTTCATCCATGTTATCCAAGGGACTGAAGATTTTTGAACATGTGTAGATAATACTGAGGAGGGGAATGATTCTCACCGTGGACCAAAGACTGAAAGTTAAAAAAAAATACTTCAGTAATCATAAAGTCGGTATGCAGAACAATGTTCAATAGTTATTGAAATAAGTTCTATGGGCTGAATCCACAATAACGTTTCTTGTTGCAGTTCAGTATGAAGTACCGAAAATATATTATGTCAATATAAAACTTATGGGTATTGCAAAAAAATCAAACATGCATGAGTTCTTCGCCAATAATACAAATTGAATCTCTGTGAGCTTCTTTCTCAAATATCAAGCGATACTTCTGCATCACTATTATGTATTTCTTCAAATAAATTGAAAATATGTTGGAAAATGATTTAACGTTTATTTGACATCTAATCTCTCTTTTTTCATATTTGACAAGATCATACATAAATACAGGGAGATACATAACACTCTCCCCCTCCTAATAATATCAAACTAAACAGATAAAAAAAAAGTTCACAAATCTAAACGTTCTGGTGCTCTTCGAATACGATTCGATCTTCTTAAAACAAAAGGCCTTGGTGGCGATTCTGTTGTTTCAGGTATCGATTCTCTATCAGTTGAAGACGGTTTGGAAATCAGTGATTCTGTAGACGTAGATGTTATTCTTGAGAATATTCTTGGGGATGATGTAGTCGTATCAATTATACCAGAGGAACAACCCGGCGAACTGGATGATTCCTCTACAGGAATGGCCGAAAGTGAGAGCAACTCATCTGCGATAAAACATCGGAATCGAAGTGAAATGTAAGAAAAATTGTCAAAATATAATTCATACGAAGTGTAATCGCAACCAGAAAATATGAATTACAAAAAATGATCAAACGAATGAGGAGCTAGCCAAATCCCTCATCAGCTGTCACGAAATTATTGAAGTAATAAATACTTGGAATTAAGTAAAAGAGTGGAGTGAAATTTCTTACGGTGGAAAATGGAATTGAAGTATTCTAATTCGCAAGACGGAGAAAGCTAAAATGTTTCAAATGAGTAGTGTGGAAAACTTGAATGATAAAACAGTTTGTTGTTCAAAAAGGAGAGTTGAAACGAATTGTTGAAATTGTTATATTCATCAACCGCCTGCACCCTTTCGAATACATTCCACAGAAGCCTTCGAAAGATTTGTGCAAGCTAGGGAAGACGTTGCCCTTACCTTTTAACGTATAAATATTTCATAGTTGAATATACCAGAAAACATATTATTACAAAATTTACACATTAATAATGAAATACTTCAATCAAAATACTATGTGCAAGATATTGGGGTGGCAATCGAAAGCAATTTAAGTAGCAATTTACATCGAGACCCTTGTTGACAAAGGACATGAAACTTTCAGGAGTTGTTATGAGGAACTCATGTTATTTCATAAGTGAAATAACTAGTCATTATCCTGGTTATTTCCCGCCTGCGATTGCTGTTACCCAAACGACGCAAATCGGAGTTCGGGTAAGCAGTCAATCAAGTGCGGGAGAGTACCTTTCCGTATGAATTAGGATAAAGATTTTTTCTACAAGCGCATTAAAACAACTTACTTATGAAGCGTTCTTGAACCAACTTTCACATGCGGGAAAAACTCACTTGAAGTGATTTTAGCGTGCCGAAAAATTTTCCCGCACTAGTGCGGGAAAATGACACTTCTCAAACTAAATTGCGTGTGGGAATAGGGTGAATCAAGCACGCTTGTAGGAAAAACTTGTATATACATTCACGAGGTTTATTTTGGATGCATTCTGAAATATAAGGCAATCATCTGGCCTCCCTTGTATTCAGAACATAAAAATACTATCGAAAAGTGCCAAAAAAATTATGAAACCTATATTACTTCAAAATTCGGTATTTATTATTTTTTGGTAAACCACATGACAATTTACTGACTAAATTAAAATTCGAAAAAACTGAAGAATTCGCTTATTAGATACGATTTTATTCCTTTCTGTAATAGATGTTTATAGTAAACTTTTGTTTACTTTTTCGTTTGTTCAACTGATGCCATATCTGTCATATACGTATGTTGATTTGTAATATTAGTTATCTTCTTCATATTCGTTTCATTTAGATCTGTTGTAGTTGCTAATGTCGAATATTCTCATTATTGTATTCTAGAATTTGTTTACTGTTCTAGAAATGATTTTATAGTATATCCATAATTTGACTTTGAGATTTGATAATATTTGCATTAATAGAATCATACAGCTATGATAACATCAGCTGGGGATGCCAACTTTTCTTTTCTCCTCGATGCAGAAAAAAAACTTTTACTTCAATAACTACTGATGCAATGAAAATGCATTTATGATAATGTAAAACCATAAATTTGGAAAATTAACTTTTTTTTGTTCGATTGTCACGCAGGAATTCAGATCATGATATTTTGATGATAAAAAACGATAACAGTTGTGTTAGATTCATATTTAAATTTTTAAAGATGCCATAAAAAGTCCTATGCGGTCTCTCAAACTTCAAAGGCCGTCATCGGACCGTAGGTTCCGTAGTTTTTACAACCATTAGTAATATAAACACTCAAAAATTGAAACATAAGAAACGTTAGTAACTGATTCAAATAGAACTCTTATTCAACTATCGACGAATGAACAGACGAATGATCTACAAAAAACATCATCACCTTGAAACCAGAACAGTACCTAATTATGCAGTGAGACGTTTCTGTAAAAACTGCCATGAGGAAATAGCCACAAGAGCCGAATTGTTTCAATCTAATACAAACTTCGCTGTTTATAAAGTTGATTAATTCTGTCATTTAGTTTCGTAAACTGAATAATATTCTATATTTATCATTATACCTAGCAGTACGTTTGTATTAATGGGACCACACTATCTTGTAGAATTACATTATTTTGGTTTTAACAAGCTATATATCTTAATGGACCATGACAGTTCACCCGGTTCACCCATGTCAATAAATGCATTATAAAAATTTCCCAATGATATATATGGGTTCGATTTATTAATTATTTTTGATGCCATCCGAAAGGAAACTTTTTAATTTTTATATTTCTATATTTCAATAAATCCTTCTGAATCAAAATTGAAAATAAAAAATTCTTAAAAATAAAATAATCATTTAACTACTTGTAAGGTCAGTTACATAATATATGGGCCATGAGTTTTTTTTGACCTATGAAATGACTCTCACCCGTCTCGTGTATGGCACAAGTCTTTCGAAGACTTCTGAGGGTTGTTTCCGTAAGAGTATAGTCGGTTGACGGATATATCAATTTCAACAACAATTTAGCACACGCTTCACGACCACGGGTCAGTCGGGACGACTTTTTCTACGACACACAACAATTAAACCACGGATTGATGGGTATAATCAAATTAATCAACTATTTGAATAATGTTGTGCAAATGCGAGTTGGCTGAAAATCATAAATTAATGTATCGTCTCGATTTAAAATATAGACTATTTTGTTATTGTCGATTCTATGTAGGGAACTAATTCTCCCAATATCTCTCTTTTCTTTTTTAATAGTAGGTATTGATAATTATGTTTTACCATTACGTTATAATGAACTGGGATTTGGTACATAGTTAAATTAGTTAAATTAGAATAAGCTACTAAATTGTAATATTTAATTTTCATGGCTCTTGAGGAACACAGAGAAAAATAGACGAGTTACAATGGTTAAATTACTTCGAAAACGATGTAAAAATTACTCCATTCAACATGGGAAATAATTTCACAGCGACGTTTGCGTCTAAAATACAAAATATTTCTGTTAAAAACAAGACAACTTGAAACTTTAATGGTTATAGCGTAATTTCACAAAATGTTTGTAATATATCTACAGTACACACGGAAGAGTACAAATCTTCGTTACATTCTCACAAAACATGTGTAAATAATATGTGAATGATTACCAAACAGAGATGTGATAACACAAATACAGTTTGGAATCACAGAATCGATGTGTGATGGCGAAGAGCGTTATTTATTATTTCTCAATTCCTTCTTTTTCAAATAAGTTATGTAGTTTCACATAACTATTGTAATATCACTACTTTCAGTTCGCATGGAAATTTCGGGTAGTAACATCGATATTTCACTTAAAAAAATGCTTCATGAATATTACAGAAACACTGAATTCATTCACAAGAATTATGTTAATATATACAAAATTTCTGTGTTTTCAATAAGGATATGTAAGTATCTGTACATATATTCAGTCAATTTACAGAACCACTGTTGTAAATATGTAAAAGGTATTTTCATACATACCTATGTGAAAATATAAAGACAGTGGTAAAGATTTACAGGACTGATGAAATGTATACCTCCCCCTTTGATGGCGTGACTCTGACGTCAGGTCACATGACAAGTGGGATGTTTCTTCTAATAAGCGAACAAACAACACAAAATTGTACGGATTGTGCCATTAGAAGAGTGGATTAGAAGTGTCTCTGTTAAGTTCGTTACATTTTAGATAATTGATTATCTTATCACTGGTGAGTCCTAATTCATGATGTAATTCGTTATTGAAAATTATGAAGAAGTATGAGTTGCATCTATGGTACCGCTGAAATGCATGTTCTGTTAGTTTTAAGTGCTTGGGGTTGGATTGCAAGTACCTAGTCTCCAAAATGTATGAAAAACATACTGTTATAAAAGATCTCATAATCGATTCAGCTCTGGAATCCACCGGATGAAGGGAACTCTGTACAAAAAAGACAAAATAAGTGGACAGTTGTCTTACAGGAATTGACGATCATATGATATTTCAACAAAGTGACCAACGTCAGATCAGATTACAAAAAAGCTTTGAATGTATAGCTGAGAAAGTTGTTAAATATGCAATAGATAAAAAAGTATTGAATGGGGAGAGTCTTTGGAAGATATCAATAGATCTTTCAAACAATACTAAACATTTCAAAAGTTGAAATTAGATAAAGATCGCAATATTTTCAAGTGACATCATTGTTATATGTCTTTATTTTTCAGGACTGTTTCGATAGATTTGTTTATGGATCAGTACCGTACCTAATTCGGTATAGTAGTAAGTTGATGTAAAAAGCTCTTTCTATTTTCTCTTGTGAGGAAAAAGAATGTTAATTCATATCCAGGTAAATCTAATTCTGTTTTTGAGCTCACAGAAAAATTGGGCACGATTTGCATTTGAATTAAAAAGCAAAGTTACTAATTTTGAATAATATTCAAGTTTATGACAAGAAAAAAAAATATTCCCATACTTTTTGTTTTTATCATTTCTCATATCCTTTCTTTTTTAGATGATCAATATTCAAAGTATTCGACAATAGAAAAGAAATAATGAAGTCTAACAAATTTAAGGAGACAGGTCATTGATGTTCACTCGTCAATAAAATTGGAGCTGCACTGGAAGTGATACAACCGTACCATATAAAAATTCAACTAGATAGTGGAGGGAAATCCAAAAGAACTGAACATGAAGTGAAAACTTGGGACTTGCAACTATTACTTATTTTCAAAGTTAAAGACCCGTAATGTTATCAATTTATTGTAGCCAAATTGATACTGTCCTTTGGTGAATAGTCATATTATAGTGGGGAGAAAAAATCCATCAAAGAAAGAGGTAAATATCCACTAAAAAATATTCTGGAGTGCTCATACTCATTCATCACTATTTTTTTATGTTATTAGTAGATAATTCAAGCAAGAAATTCTTATTTAACACATTGAAAAGTATTAAAATTTGTTTGTAGGAAAATTCAATTGAAAATAATTAATAATATTCTTGGATCAAACGTATATTGCTTCTCGAATTTTTTTCTGTATTTATGAGTGAATGATATCATAATACTATCAATATCTACTCTGGAACTTTTTAGAAAAGTTTCGAATTTTTTTGAGTTGAATTTTTGTTTTCATATTTTTTTTAGATGTATAATTGGTTAACTGCCAAACCGTGTTTGTTAAAATGTGACAAAGACCACTCGAATTATCTTTAAGTTTTTATGTTGTTTGTCGACAGTGTTTTTTTATTTTATTATAAGTCTATGAGGCAATTTTTTTGTTTGGTCACTCATTTTCCGCAGTGTGAGAGTTACTGAATGCGACGAAATATAGCATTAATTTGAGTGAGCACAAACTTTCAATTTTAACGATTTAATTTCTGATTCTTGACTCAAATGACTCATCACGCCGTATTCAATCATTAAAATTATATTTTGAATAACCTTTTTTGTTTTCGTGTAAAAATTTTGATATTACTGACCATAACATTATTTGTTTCAATATTTTTTTCATTTCATTCAATCATTGCCTTTTTCTATCCCCGTAAATCGTATTGTCATCAACAGAATTTATTTTTAAAATTTAATGAAAATACGGAACATCCAAGACATAAATTCTGTGAAAGTACATAATTTTTATAAAATCACATTTGCAAAACTAAAGATCTTTCATGCAATGAGTTCTGTAAAAATACAAATTATTCTGAAATTACAGTTGTCAAAGTACATATTATTGGTTTAATACCGTTCATGAAAATGCAGAACGTTCATGAAATTACATTTGTGAAAATATTAAAAATTTGTTGAACTACGTTGGTGAAAACACAAAAGAAATTATAAAATAACATATGCAACAGTGATAAGTATTTGTGAAATCACATTTGCCAAAATACAGAAAATATGTTGAAGTACATTTGTGAAAATACAAAAAGATGTCAACTGCCATAATACAGGAATTGGATAAATTACATTACTTTTGTGAAAACACAAAATAATCCGGAAATTACATCTGTAAAATAACGTGTGTAGAATTACAACAAATTGATTGAAAATATTTGTAGAATTACCGGAAAGTACTGAAACTACAGTTGTGAAAATACAAAATTAAATTGAACAGCACAGTAAAAATTCTGAAAATTCTCAAATACCCAGTGAAACTGACATTACAGGACCACAGTAACCTCTACAGTGAAAATGTAAAATTTACATAACCGTTGTAAAATTTAACACGATAATCGTTGGTTACATGTAACCAACGATTTTCTTGGTAATTTTACAAAATTCCTTTTCTCTGTGAAGAACAGTTGAATGATTATGAGCCTTTCAACCAGCAAATATTTCTATCCACCCATTTTTTTTGTAAATTATTCGTTTGTTAATAAACTTACTGTTATTATTATTATATAACACAAGTATAGGTCTACACACATCAGGCAACTCTTAAACCAACAATAACTTGACATTTGCCTTGATATGGAATTTCATCGAATATTCATACAATTTTATTGAAATGGAGCCTCTGGAGATATCATACATCCTATTTTACAGAAAAGCAGATAATCCTGATTCGACGAACATCTCCACAAGTGTTTCTTTTATTATTTCTAACTCTTCAGATGTGGTGCTGCGGTTTTTTCAAGTTTCCCTGCAGCTGCAAGAGCGAGTGCGCCACCATATTCATTCATTATTTTTGATGTGGATTTTGTACTGTTATTTAAATTTTTTTGACATTAATAGATATTTGAATAACATAATTGTATGCTGTTTGAGGCTAAGATTGATATGACATTGAAGGGATTCGTCATAATTCGAAGCACAAAGTTTTTCGTGTATAGTTCATCCGACTAATGAGAATACTTGGAGCATGCGAGAAATATTTGGTCTACAACCTTCAAGCAAACGATTTCATTTATTTTCCCGTAATTGAACCGGCGACTCTCTCCCGTTTCATCCCACAGGAATAAGTTGACACACCAGGGTTTTTATGCATCGTAGTCATGACGGTCTCTTGAAAAGTTGTACATCCGAATGTGTGTTTTACGATACTTATCAGATAATAGAAAATTAAGTATGTCACCCAATGTTCCTCAAAGAACCCTATACACCAAGTAATCTGTCGGCAAATATCCAACAGAAAACAATTACTGTCCCCTACAACGGTTGAGTTTTATCTATTGGATACTTGGCCAAGTTTTCTACAAGTAGTACTTTGCATATATTAATTATTTTTCGATTGAAATAACGTAGACCTACGAGTATTGTACTACCATCTACGACTCACGTAATGTATAGAAGAGACATTGGTGTTGCTCAATGCGGAAACACCTAATGCATCATAATGTACATGAAAAAAAACGTGATACGTCATAATAGTACAAGATAGAAATCGTAAACCATCATGATATACACCAGCATAACGTACTTTATCACAAAATACTCCATCATAACAGCAACGCATCAGAACGTTAAGTGATCATATTCGTAATGTGTCATAACATACTTCAGCATAATCCTATAGTCTAGGAGCTTGCAGTCACTTTGTGGGAAGAATGACGATAGCGAACGTTAACTGCTCATTGATGAACTAAGAAAAGAACTCCGTTATTGGAAAAGCTTGAATAATAATTCAACAATTACATTTACTCATCAATTGTTCTGAATTTTTTATAAATAATTATTTCAATGTCAGGTAGGTATTCTTTTAAAAACAGTTGGCTTCCTGCAGATTTGAGTTTTTCTTTTTTTTATGTGTGAAAATTTGAAATTTTTATACGGATTCATTTAAATTATTCATCAAATAACAAAACAAAACTTTTGGATTACGATTTTGTTATTTCCCAAACCAAGGAAACAACAAAGATTCGTAAATAACAATATACGCAAAGAGTACATTTTTACATATTTTTTCCAAGTCTGTGGTTTTTAATATTCAGTTTCATTGTATTATTAATTCGATCTGATTATTTTCCAATTATTGTAATTCACTAACTCAGTTCTATATCAAACTTTTCCTGAATTTTTTTAAACAATATTTGTTCAGTGTGATAATTCTTGTACTTTCCACATTGATAGATAGAACGATTCTAAATTAGTTATTGCGAATTATTAGGTGCCAGAAGTCAACAGAACAGGTAGTAAAGGTTGTGGATTTTCTTAAGAGCTATGAATCATACCGTCGCAGAGAACAAATTTACGTTTCGGCAGTCGTCTACTGAACGTAGGCCGTTATAGGCTACGCTAGGCTAGGCTATTATAGTGAAGTAGTTGAGTCAATATTTTTGGTTTCCATTTCAATAATTTTGTGAGTTGTTGACTATAAGCGACGCGCAGATATATTCAAGGTCATAGATCTAAAGAAAATCAATCCACTACCTTTACGTACAAATATGGAAAATAAATCAGTGCCTGCATTAATTAGGAACTAGTGTACACATTTATTGATTAAGGTATCATTCCTTGATGCTATAAAGTTCGATTTTACTTTGATACTTCAACCAAACGAACTTGTGATTGCTGGACATCCACATATGTGAAATATATTTATTACTATTTCAAGCATAGGTACTCTTCCGAAACTTTGCCACAGTTTACTATATTTTTCGTTCAGGACCAAAATCTATGATTGCATTGTAAAGAAACATCGAAATACCAGATCAAAGAATTGAGTCCTAGGAAGTGATAGCAATCAAATGATGAGAAATCATAAATGATGAAATAGAAAATGCAGTCCTTGAATCTAATATGTATGCAACAAACGATACAAACCAAACTGATATGAGACCTAACCCCCAGACAGAATGGAAGTTTGATGCAATAAGTATTAAGTTTTGCGATTTTGGATATCAGTTTTAGAAATAAGACAGGATGCAAGAGAGAATTTAAAAAAAGCTTGATTTCTACAAATGAGATTGTCTGTGGGGCGTGATCAGAATAATAATAGAAGTGATAGTTTCGTGTTTAAACGGAATCTGAAATTATAAAAATTGAAACCAAAAACATAAAACCCCCATTGTCTTTCAGCCTTAATCATAAGCGAACCAAATTATGATCATGAAACCATATTCATAGACGACACCAAAATGCAAGACAAAAGCGCTCTGTAGTTGGTCTTTGTAATCGCGGGAAATTTAAATGACAAGGCAGCTGCAAACTGAGTTGAATATGCATAAATTATTAGCCTATTTAACCTGGCGTGGGATTCCGTGTACCATAGAATTCAATAGTCGCTTAAATAAGTGAGATGTCATTATCGTTAAATTCTTGGGAGAGAAAGAGACATAAGTGTCGACTATAGAATTCCATGATACACGGAATCCCACCCCAGTACAATCGAATGTTTCAGAAAATCATAATAATACTACTCTACTCCGTAAAAAAAGGATGGAGAAATACATGCTGAAATGTTATATATACATACTCCTTGTAGTTTTATAACTTGAATTAACAAGTGATTTTTAATTTTAATGGAAAACTGGGTAAATGTCCTCCATATCTCCTATATTTTACAGTGAGCATATAATTCAATGCTTTATTACATGTATTTTCCGTTGGTTTACATGAAGACTGTAAAAAAAGTATTAATTAGTAATACGATGTATTGTTATTCCGGAATGATTCCAATTTACAAAATTTTACAGGTACTGTGTGAATTCTTTGTTTAAATGTAATTTTTCATGACGCCTATTCCTAATTCGTTAATTCTCATTCATTCGTTAATATTGGTAGGGTGAACATCGTTCGGCATCTATGACGGATAGGTCACTCAACAAAAAGAATGAGCATTATTTTGTGTGGATAGTGAGTGAGTGCCATATTGTGAGTACTTATTCGACATTCAAATCTCATATGGATCGATATCACCTCAATTCGATTTATTTATCCTATTCTGGAGTAATGAGTGATAAGATAGAAGATACAGTGAAGAATACTTTGGGTTTATTTGAAAAACTCAAATAGACCATTACTTCAGGATTGACAAAATTATTACAGGACCAAATGAAATTAGTTCTTGTAATAGAAACGTGAGTAAAAGGTGTTTACGTCCGTGCTTCAAAAACCCTGCATGGCACGCATGTATCTGAATCGGCCATTAGCCACTTTATAATTTCTACTTGGAGTAGCTCGGAGTAACTCCGGAGAGCTCCTGAAGTAATTTGTCAGACCACGATAAGTCATGTTCCAATTGAATGATTTTTGATATAGGTCACGAGTTACGTCCCACTTGGTATATTTGAGAGACTAGATTCGATTAAGGTTATGAATAACTAACGCCTGCTAACACCTGTTTAGGTAAGGGACGAACAGATAAAATTGCAATATTCTCATGTTAATCACACAATAGTGCCAGTCACCAATGAAATAAAGTGGCCTGAATACTGCCAGGCGTTATTGCAATACAGAGATATTGCAATAACGCCAGCCAGTATTAAAGGCAACTTTATTTTAATAATGACTGGCACTATTCTATGGGGCGCCGTTAGTGTCAAAAGTAGTTGTTCTTATATATTTTATTTTTACTCAAATATATTTGTTGATGACCATATATTTATTAGTTGACACCAATATATATTGAAACCTAACAAATATTTCCATTTTAGCGTTCATTCATTCATAAATATATCGTCAAAGCATAATAGCAGTGAAGAGCAATATATTTATTACTTGTTACCAATCCATATATAAAAATGAGCTTTTGAGTACCACCACTAGATAGCGCCATGTAACCAATTCATGCCATTTCTTCGCAACGCGTTCGCCATGTTGAAAATAATCGAAAGATTGTTCGAGTTTTCATCATTGCATATCTTCAAAAAGTATGAATGTAATGCATATCAACATAACAGGTTTGCAAAACAAATTAAATTCCAAAACATGATGTGAGCGCCACCTAGAGGTGGTAATCGAAAGCTCATTTTTATATATGGATGGTAACAAGTAATAAATATATTGCTCCTCACTGCTAATATGCATTGACGATATATTTATGAATGAATGAACGCTAAAATGGGAATATTTGTTCAGTTTCAATATATATTGGTGTCAACTAATAAATATATGGTCATCAACAAATATATTTGGGTAAAAATAAAATATATGAGAAAAACTACTTTTGACACTAACGGAGCCCCATAATATTCGGTGGTTAAAAACAGATATATTGCAGTTTTGTCTGTTCGTCCATTATTTGCACAGGCGTTTGTTATTCATAACGTATGAATTAAATTTAGTTTCTCAGATTTTAGTGTCTACATAATTTAATTCAAACTCAGATTTTTGAGTTCACTAAAGCTATATAGGAAATATTTGGAACAAGGATTTATGTCAGCATGTTTCACATAAGAAATAGAAGAATAAATATTTGAAATCTGGAGGTTTCAGTGTTCAGATAGATGAAGTTATATCTCTATATTATGTTTTACCAAACAGAAGAAAAAGCTATATTCTTAGTAGAGGTTTTAGAAGAATATGCTTGAATAATAAGTAAATATATTCATCCTAGATTGGGCAGTTCTGAAGTCGTGAAAATTTGTGCACTAGCCACTAGTTCCTAATCAGTGCAGGCACCGATTTTTTTCTTATTTTGATGGCACTTCATAATTCGCAATAATTCGTCTAGAATCGTTGTATCCATCAGCATATGGAAAAGCCCATGAATTATCACACTGATTAAAAACATTGTTCCAATAAATTCAGATAGAGTTTGACATAGATTTATGACTGTTGACATGAATCTAATAATTGGAAAGAATGAGTTCAAATTAATAATACAATAGAATTGAATATTGAGACCCACACACACCCGGAAAAAATATGAGAACTTTTACGTTTTGCGTATATTGTTTTCCTTGGTATCGAAAACAAAATTCTATTCTGTCAAAAGTCTTAAAAATATTTTGATTCGTTATCTGCAACCTGCAATGTATATATTTGTGATAACCTCTATGGTATGAACGGATATTCAAGAATGTTTTCATTAAAATAATTATTTATGAAAAATTAGGAGCAATTGATGGATAAATCTAATTGTCAGAGTATTATTTGAAAGAACTAGGCACACATATAAGGGGGATTCTAGGTATCGATAGAATTTGCTGAAATTTCAGTATGTTACACCGAATGTATATTATATTGATAATTGCATGCTACGCGACCGCGATATCAAATGCATTAGTAGATACACATAGTGTAATAGAAAATATAAGGGGGTTTCTGGGTATCAAAAGAATCTGCTGAAATCCCAGTATGTTATACCTTAAGTAAATGAGAGTAATGAATGCATGCTACGCGAACACTATTACAATTGCATTTTTAGATATACAGGGAGTAACAGGAAATAGAAGGGGGTTTCTGGGTATCGAAAGAATCTGCTGATGTCTTAGTATGTTATACTTAAGGTGAATGAGAGTAATAAATGCATTCTACGCGAACACGATACAATTAGTTGATATACAGAGTGTAATAGAAAATATAAGGAGATTTCTAGGTATCGATAGAATTTGCTGATTTCAATATCTGACCTGACGTATATTAGACTTAAAATGGCATTCTGCGCGAGCACGACGGTAACTGCATTCGTCGATATACAGGTTTAAATGAACCCTTCAGTCAAACTTTGGAAATCTGTCTCGTCAAAATATTCCTCATCGTCATATTTTATATTGGCTGCATTTTGTATGAATTCTCGGAGAGTTCTAAACCATGTAGCGATTTCAGTTCCACTCGTAATCACCCCTCTGAGAGTAGAAACGTGGTTTTCCATATTTTGGAGGTTAACACAACCTTTGTGATTCAAATGCCCAATACAACAATTGGTGTCACAAGGAAAAGAAGTTTGTGTCTTTACATAAAAATCTATCCAAGCATTCGATTCTAATCTAATTCTACAGTTACGGGCACATATTATAAAACATTTTCCAAATATTTGTACTATAGTGCCTCCATAGGATTTGCTGCTATATTACCTTCTGTTTAAATTACTTGCACTAATCTGTTGTTACAGGCAAATCATATTCTTGAATCTGGAGTAAATATTGCATCATTAAATCCAAATCGTAGTCTGTATAATAAGGCTAGCTCATTTCTTCTAGGTTTATATTTTATTATTTTCAACCATTATTCTATTCAAACGGTACTTTTTCAAAATATTGTATGCACACTTTGTGGAGTATGATTTCAAACCTAATTTTGTTAACAGAGATTAAATTAAATATATTTCACCAAATGGGAATCAACTTTCTTTGAGTGAATATAAACCGGGATGAGAGTACTTTTTCACATTGTTGTAAATGATTTTAATCTCTAGTTATGATCGTTGATATCACCAAAGTTGCCTTAATGCCAAAGCAGTACATACAAGAACAAAAATTCAAATGTGACAATGGCCGTTCGAATAATATAATATAAGAATAACTAAACCCTATATATCGACGAATGCAGTTGCCATCGTTCTCGCGTAGTAGGCAAAAGTGAATCTACACTTACGTCATGTCATACTGAAATCAGTAAATTCTATCGATACCTTGAAATCTTTTTATATTTCCTATAACATTCTGTATATCAACTAATTGTTATCGTGTTCGCGTAGAATGCATTTATTACTCTCCTTTACCTCAGCTATATCATACTAATATTTCAGCAGATTCCTTCGATACCCATAAACCCCCTTCTATTTTCTATTACACTCTGTATATCAACTAATGCAAATGATATCGCGATCGCATAGCATGCAATTATTAATTGAATATACCTTTGTTGTAACATACTAAAATGTCAGCAACTTCTAAAAATACCTAAAAACAACATTATATTTTCTATTACACATGTATATCTACTAATGCAATTGTTATCGCGGTCGCGTAGCATGCAATTAACAATCTAATATACATTTGGTGTAAAATACTAAAATTTTAGCAAATTCCATCGATACATAGAATCCCCCTTATATGTGTGCCGATGTGTGTGATATCAATGTCGAAGGTCTTTTCTTACTTCATCAATGAGCAGGTAACGTTCACTACCATCATTCTTCCCGCAAAGTTACCGCAAGCCCATAGACTATAGGTTTATGCTGGAGTACGTTATGATGCTTTACGTTATGATGCGTTACGAATATGATAGCTTGACGTTTTGATGCGTTACTCTTATGATGACATGACTTTCTGATATAGTACGTTATGCTGGTGTATATTATGATGGTTTACGATTTCTATCTTGTAAAATTATGATCAATTACGATTTCTACCAGTTATCGTTATGATGGATTATTTTTCTATGTTTTACAATTTCTTTCGTATATTATGATGAATTGGATGGACCCGCTTAGTGCTCCGGGGGATATTGAGTCCGCTGTGTAGAAAATGCCGAATCTATTGGATCGGTGGACAGGGGCCGTTCGAAACTTCAGCATAACGATAGTCGGTTCGAGCCCGATGTAGGTACAAGAGAATTTTTCTCATCTACTTTATATCGGATCGATAGGCGACCGCATACCTTGTTGAAAAGAAAGTGTATTTTGAGTTGTCTAGATGCCAATCTTGTCTTGTGCTAGCTTGTAGTGCACACCGAACACCCGAGGTGGTTCTGTAGGTTTTCCGGGTTTTCCTACAGCTGAAAAGTGAATACTCCACCAAAAATCAGTAAGTCGCACCGGAGCACCACGGCAAATATTAATAATAGTTGTCCTCTACCCGCACAGGCTATGCCTTTGGGTACTCTCAACGAGTGTTTATGAGGAAGTATTATTATTATTATTATATTACTCACTCCTCACCCTCAGACCTGATGTAGCCCCCCTCGACCAACAGGAACAGGTTAAGACGATTTTTGTCATTGAGTTTTCGGCTTTTGGCGAAACAAACATTGTCCATAAAGAAAAGGAAAACGGACTAAATATTGAAATCTACTCTTCGAACTCCTCAGGATCTGTTAAAACTGTGGTTCTGACAATAGCGGCCTTGGTGGAATAATGAACAAACCTAAAAACCTACCGGCTTGCGTTATATGGAAGAAATCTTAGCCGCACGATAGCCGTCAGCCTTGGATCACTCCGACTGCTCAGTGCACATGATTTTTGGACCCAAGTCACTCATTGTGTGGGGAGTGATTATTGGGTCAAATGATCCAGCGCGCTCTTGGTAACTCTCGGAGCATCGGAGATAGGGCCTGACTGGGAAATTCCTAATGAAAAAAAAAAACTCCCGTATAAACACTCATAGAGTGTACCCAAAAGAATAGCCTATGCGGGTAGAGTACGGCTATTATTATCAATTTCCAGGATAGTCCGGGGCAACTTACTGATGTTTGGTCTGCTGTGTTAAATTTTCAGCTGTAGGAAAACCTGGAAAACCTACAGCATCATCCCCGGTAGTCGGTGCGAACTCCAATCGAACACCGCCATAACGAAGGAACACTTACGTAGCGGTTTGATGGTACTTGCCAATTATCAGCGAAGTCTAGTAAACGTGATGGGAACTCCTAACAAATGCTGAATTATTCATCCAGCGCCATCGATATTTCATTATTTGTTAATGGTCTTCCGTCATGTGGTGTCTGACGTTCATTCTTCATGGAAACTTCTGAGTTTGCGAAAATCTCGAGCACATACGAAGAGACAATTGTTTTACAGAAATTATGGAAGAATCGATGTTATTTTTATTACTTGCGTCGTATAATGCAACAGAAACTTCATCAGTAAAAACTTCATAGTGGAAAGTGGTCACCATTCGTACCCCGGCAGATTCGTACAGTTAGTTCAACAGAAAATCTAAATGGCGCACAAACACGCCTTTGCATGTGAGCATAAACATACCGGCCGCCATGTTGCTAGCGGAGTGTCGCGCCAGTCGCACTACGGTGTATCAGCTGACAAGATGTATCGTGTTTTCGCGCGCGATAAGTTTAGTTCGTAATAATTGTAAGTAGAACTGGCATGTTTTTGACTGAATGGTGATGATTAATAAATGTTAACATTGTTTATTTCGAGCTTTAATTGTTATATTTCCCAAAATAAATTAGAATTTGAATAAAGTTGTATTTTATTTTGTGCAAATTGGGAACCGTCGGGAACGTATGGCAAGGTGATTTTCGTGAATGGCTACTTGACGATGATAACCTGCGCAAAAATTATCCTGGTACAAATGGTTCAATTGTTTGTTTTTAAATTAATGTATTCGTGTCGGTATGGCGGGCTGTAAGTCACACCGGAGATGTATGGCATTACACTACCGCCTACTTCTTTTTTTATCGACTATCACAAAATACAAGCATTTTTGTGGAACAAATCGTTCGACACTCGTTATTTATCCGATACGTTTGATTAACGCCCACGCAATTGGGCTGCCGGTACCAGCGCTATGACCATCATTTTCTCTTTTGTCATTCTGTAATTAGACCCCTGAAGAACCGCCATACTGGTTCAAATGATCTAATATTTTGTGTTACCATCTTCCGGTCTATTTATTAGGAATGCAGTCCAAAAGTTTTGCTGATGTGGTACAGCGACATAATTTTGGTGCCGACAGGATATTTAACTTTGACGAGTCCGGCGTGTCTACTGTTTTAGAAACTCCTAAAGTTTTGGTTCCTAAATCACAGAAACAAGTGGGACAAATCATGTCAGCGGAAAGAGGCGAATTGATAACAATTGGTGGTATTATTGCTGCAAGTGGAAATACTATCCCTCCGCTTTTTGTATTTCTACGGGTGCACTACAAAGATCATTTTCTTGAAGGTTTGCCTGAAGGAATCCTCGGAGCTGCTAATAGAAGTGGGTGGATAAATGCGGACATATTTGTTTCAGTATTACAGGACATCAGGCACTCTGAGCCCTAAAGAGCATCCGATCTTACTGCTATGTTATAATCACGAAAGCCACATCAGCTTAGAGGCTATAAAATATGCTCGAGATAATGGTATCATTGTTGTGTCTTTTCCGCTGCACACTAGTCATCGATTGTAACCTTTAGACGTTGTAGTGTTCGGCCCATTCAAGGCAAAGTTGAAAATAGCGTTCAATAATTGGCATTTGTCGAATCCTGGCAAAACAATCAACATTTATTTCTTAACTGGTAAAACTTTCATATTACGAATCTTTTACCGCAAAAAATATTACAAGTGGATTTGAAAAGCCAGGTATATGGCTGTTCAATGAAGTGGCCTTCAGCGATGAAGATTTCGCTCCTATTGACGTGTATGCTTCAAATAATTCTGTAAATGTGCCACCTAATCCGGAAACAAGTACTGTCGCTCTAGAACCACAACCTTCCACCGGCGTGCCATCGACTGATATGAATGAGTCAGATATTCGTGAGCAGTCGCTCCAAAATCCTCAAGACATTGTTACCGGAACTGGCGAACCTTCCACCTCTGTGGCTGAGGCACAATCTTCCCATAACACCAGAAGTCATAAGACATCCTACAGCTGTTAGAACCAGAAAAAGCAATAAAGGAAGAAAACCGGGTAAATCCCGTATGTATGATAAAACTGAAAAAACTAACTAGAAGAGAGACATAGACAGAAAGAATTGAAAAAATAGAACAGGAAAGGAAAGCTAGAGCTAAAGCAGTGAAACGTAGTTTGAAGGAACTTAATTCAAGACAAAAACAAAGCTAAGAAAATCGAAAGCGATGAAGATTCAGAGGAATCTGAAAGATCGCAATTTAGCTTGCGGGAGAGTTCAACATCTCTAGTAGATTTAGGAATGGACGAAGATACTGATGATAGTAGTATCAATAATAATTTAAATGTGACACCAGAGATAAAATCAAAGATAATTGTTGTTTTGGTAAAGTTTGAAAAAAAGACTTCTGTTGTTTATTACGTCGGAAAAGTTCTCAGTCTTTATTCGGATACAGACATGCAAATATCTTGGAAAGAATCCGGGATTATCATGGTCATTATTTTTCCCTGATATAGAAGACATACACGCTCTGTATATCAGCGATGTCGTTATGATCCTCCCTGCTCCTCAACCACGAACTGTACAGCTAGAATGGCTAGACTTTTTAATTTCGCAGTTATTTTAAATAATTATAAATGTACAATAATTTCCAAATAAAATCCAAATGTATAATTACCTACCTACTTTAAGTTTAAATTGTCTAATGCAATGAAAGAGTTATATTTCGTGTAAAATTTTGATTAAATTGTCTAAGACTGTATAACGATGTCATACAAAATGATTGTGAACATCTCATTTAGACTGATTGTAAAGCTTAGAATTTTCAATAAGTAAACTAAGGCAGAACGATTTTATGTTTTGTCATTTTTCTAAAGAAAGATTTATCGACTATGAGTCAAGTCACATATTAATACGTTAGTTCTTCGATAAATGAATATTTTTATACTAATAATTAAAGTTCAACGAATTTAATTGGCTTTTTAATCACCCTGTATGAATCTATACCATGGTGTACGAACGTAGCCCGTACGTGGGGTACGCTCGTAAAAATATCTCATCGTAGAAAAATGGCTTCAACCCTTTAACCTTCTGACGTAATAGTTTCAGACTTTTTTGTAACAAACTACAATATATTTGTTACACTTAGGTGGATAAACTGGATTAATTCGACAACTACTCATAAAGTAAACAAATAAAATCTAAAAAGTGTATGAAGGGTAACCACTTTCCCTTATGTTTTGTTTTGTAAAATCTTACTCTAACCTTTACTTCGAAAATTTGTTTATACAGATGCAAAAGTGTATTGATCTTGATCATTTCCGATTATAGATTTTTGTTAGTCTATCTCAAAATTTAAGTAGCACCCCTCGTATAAACGGAATTTGTTTCCAATTCGAATTTTGATCGCGTCTTGGGAAGGAATTTATCAAATCATTTCTGAAATGTAACGATAGTTCTACTATTTGAACTGACAAATTTGAAATTCCCGTTGGTACTTAAATCTATAATATAATCAGTAGAAACTCACCACGTCTACTTACTTTTTTCTCGCCATACTCGCTTTGATGCACCTTAACAGCGAAAACAAATCACAAAATGAACGTGTATTTATATCTCCTAGACTAGACAAAACAAATAATACCTTGATGACCCTGGCAATGATTTGTTATCTGGTCAGTAGGTAGTAGACGTAGACTGCCCGCCTAAAGTTTATTTGAAAGTCAGACCGATTATGTACAGTTGATTGGCCTGGGTAATTGATATGTTACCATGATTTCTTCGCGAATTGCCACTATACTTATATAATAAACAGTAGCTATTCAAAGAATCAAAAT
Organism: Chrysolina americana; assembly: GCA_958502065.1. NCBI lineage: Eukaryota > Metazoa > Arthropoda > Insecta > Coleoptera > Chrysomelidae > Chrysolina > Chrysolina americana. Next base: position 69,275,053 of record OY293411.1, read on the forward strand.
TTGTGAATCAAATAGAGGAAAAAATTTGCTTGGTTGCTTTTTCGACAAGCGAAGACCAGACAGCTGGATTTACGTAAAATATGAGAAATCTTTATGAAGAGTTAAAATTTGTTTGATTGTTTAAAAGGAGTTAGGTATCTCTAGAACAACTAAATCGATTATAAAAAATTTTTTACTGTTAGAAACGTTCAACTAATATCGACAATAATTCATTTTGATAATCGAAATTATTTCAAAATATAAAAATTTGTAAATCAAATAGAGAGAATGATTTACGTGAAATATTTGTTCTTTCGTTCGTTCGTTCGTTCGTTCGTTCGTTCGTTCGTTCGTTCGTTCGTTCGTTCGTTCGTTCGTTCGTTCGTTCGTTCGTTCGTTCGTTCGTTTTTTTTGAGGTAGGATTTCTCTCCTGATTTTTTTGAGGTAGGATTTCTATCCTGACCTTGTATTAAACTTTGTGGAGACGGCTTTGTATTCTTATTCCGCCAATAGTCAGGGCCTGGAGAAACGGATTTCCCCGAGCCATTTAGGGCTTGTTGAAATTTCTCCGGAGATATCAGTTTACATAAGGTATTCTGATGCTCAGTCTGTCGAAACCCTTTGCAAAAAGCGTCGAAGTGCGTCATAGCTGAGGAAATTGAGAAAAACTGAAGATATGTCCTGAGTAGCAAAATAATTTCATGTGCACCCACAGCTCTTTACTTCATCCGCCATTAACGAAAAAAGAAGTGAAAAACGAATTTCAAAAACATTTGTAATTGATATTTGATGTTATGTCAATAATAAATGGATCATCTTCCATAGGATTTTCACCTGATCATCGTGGAGGTACCTAAAAGCAGGAAAGTTTTTCGCAAAAATTATCTCCCACCCCACTAGTGACCTCTTTGCAGCCACTAGTTTCTGTATTCATTGTATCAATATAGTGCTAATGGCTGATCAACAGTTTGCCTTGGATTATTGAGTGATCAGATCGTCTTAGCTTCTTAACGGCTGATCGTCGCTCTGATGTAGGCGTAGAATGCCTCTTGGTCGCCAGTATCACACATTGGATGTAAGACAAGCGTTGTTTATTTAACTTGATGTTTGCCTCTATCTTGTGTCTTGCGTTGCTCAGGCTTCCCAACCAGATGGGCGGTATTCCTCTTCTCTAGTTGGGACAAAGTCGAAGAGTCGTTGAAATTGGTCGTCGTATTAGATTTTTGTGAGCCAGCGAACTGCGTGAAGTAGATTCGATTGAAATTGTAATCAACAGCAGGTTACCCAAATGTTATTCGAACGAAGTGCCTTGGTAAATTTCTAAAGGATCGTGCTACTGTAGTGCAGAATAATAATTACTCATCCTCACAACACCCATATAGAAAAGCCGTAAGTGGTGAAATCAAAAATGTAGTATATGTAACAGCGGTAACTAACCTGAGATATTTTCATGTTTATGTATCAACGGAAACTACACCAATAAAATTATCTGATGTATTGAGAGAAACTGCTCCATAAATACAATTTGATCGCAATCTTTTGTACAAAAATGACAATACCAGCTCAATCATTGTCACATTTTCAATCGCCCATGTCAAAGGAGCTTATAAACTCGAGTTATCAGTTGAGTTAGATATCGAATGCTGTGCAATTTCAATAAATTGCGATGTATATTTTATACCTGTTATTTTGAGCCAATCAAATGCCTTGCTTTCGACAGGTTACTCTGACGACGCCCTGAATTTTCCGAAAACTTTTTTGGTCACGTGACCTAGCTGCAAAATCAATAAGTGATAAAATTTTCCTGGCGTGACAGCTGTCACGTGCAGATGCCAGTATAACAGAAGCGTAGACTTGAAAATGAGTACATTATTGACATAGCATCAATTAGCAATTACAAATGATTTTGAAATTAATTTTCCACTTCTTTTTTCGTTAATGGTGGATGAAGTAAAGAGCTGTGGGTGCACATGAAATTATTTTGCTACTCAGGACATATCTTCAGTTTTTCTCAATTTCCTCAGAAACCTTTACTTTTAGGTCCATGGAATGTTATGACTTTTAAGTTGAGTATCGATGAGCCTAACTGATGTCAAACGGTCACTTGTCCATTCACTTATCCAAAGAAAATATGAAGGAAAATATTTCCACATACCAACGTAATTACACCACTGGTTTACGAAAATCAAGAATTATAACTTCAAAATATCACGTTGATAAACTTTGATTAGTAAGTGTACCAAGTTTTATATTTTTTGCTTCGGGAATTTTGGAGAAAAAAATTTAAATCAAATTTCTCAGAGGGGATGCGTTTTAGGATATACCTTGATAGGAACTTTTCACCTCGAAATGATGTGAGGAATCCGTAGTAATCTCGAATGCATTCTATGATCAGAATTAATTAATTTCTCAATGTCAACATTCTTAGGAGAATTCTCAGATACAATGAACTGTCATTATTGGTACTTAACCTATTTGTCTGAAGGTATATATACTTTTCAAATCATCCGGTCAATATTATTGATATATGCATTGATATATTCAATTTAAATATTTGACCATACCAAAACCTGATTTCAATATGTCTACGAAATGTATTTTATACCTATATTCTCAGTTTGCTTTATGTATTTATATATTTTTGCCAATCAACACGATATAGATACCTAAATGCGGGAAAATTATCAATAAATGTCAATTAATCTATCACTCGTTCCTAATTTGTCAGATGTCAGCCTCTTCAGGAAGGACATCGTGAATTTTCGAAACCACCTCAATTATTATTATGACACAACATTTGCAGCATGTCAAGTAGTGTATTCAAACATAATTTAACGAGCCTGGGGCAAGACCTGTTGCACCGCTTTCTTCGAAATATGGTATTACATCACCGCTGGACCGCTGCATGTCCGAGATTTCAAATTCATTCGATATCTAGAAACGGGTGGACAATAGACCGTTCTGATTGACGAATATGTGTGATATATAAACAAGCACGGACAGTTGAACTAACAGATAGTAGACAATTCACCGTTGATTGAGACGAACACACTGTTGAATACCTAACAGTATCAGTTTGAGTCTTGACAATTCAAGATAATTGAAATAAATTACTTATTTCACTGTAGAAATTAATTAGATGGAGTCGAGTGAAGTTTTCTCTTACTCGAGTCAAGAACTTTTTATCGTTGGAATAGTCATATTTCTTGTAGAATAAAAAACTGTTGATTGTTCAGAGTAAACAAAAGATTGAATGTTCTCACACAAATTGTGTCTTGTTAACCAGAAAGTCACTGATTTAACGCAAGAGTTGGGGAAGGCTCCGAATTTTCTGAAGACGATATTATTTGATCCATGAACATACCAAATCCTTCGTGGAAGAACTTTAATAAAATTCGAAGAGTTCAAAGAAAGAAAATGGTGCCTGAGAAGAGATCAATAATATGCCAGAAATGTAAATGGCAACACATTCAGCGCAACGTCGGTCGGCCTGTATCTAGTACGCCCTGGTTGATAAGGCGGCAGTCCCATAGTGCCACTGATGATCACCGGTGGCCACCCACCAAATTTCCAGCATGTGCAATTTACACTGTTCTGTCTCACAGAAACCACCAGTCACCACCGTCGATCATCGGTCGGTGATTGATGATCGACGGTGGTGACTGGTGATCACCAGTGGGACTGTGGGACTGCCATTTATCATGTGGTAACATTGCTATATTCTAAACCGTAATAGATAAAAAGACGATTAAATGGGAAAAAATTTAACTATTGTGGTGAGCAGTCCATTAGTCTAAAAAATTTACGGGGACTCTCGCCCTTTCCGACTCATACAGGGAAAACTAAAAATGCTGTTTTCGTTTTTTTACGAATAGAATGGTTATTTCAGAAAATTTAAAAAATGAAAGAAGAAAGTTTTATTGTATTCAAAATTTACTAGAACTACGTAATGATAAATTTTTAATTAAACGTTTCGTGTCAACACGGCAACCATCAACAATTTTTTTCAAATACGGACCTGTCTATTTCATAACAAATATTGATAAAGCGATGAAATCACAATTCAGTGGTATATCACACTTGACATTTTTATAGCGTTTCATATAAAATAACTGGCATCATCAGTGACAACAATTTTTAATTACGGTCCTGTCGTTAGTTGTTTTGTAAATTGTTTTGATTTCTTCAAAACTCATTCAACTATTAGGATACTTCAGTCATTACCTAATACTTTCGATAGGAAGATACCCCAACACAACGAACATTCGTATTTTTCCTTTCTGGGGATTTTTGTATTACAGTAATCCTTGATTCAAGGCTGATTTCTCCTGTATCAATTTTTACACGGATTATTTTCATAATTCTCAATCCTGGAAGTAATGAAAATATCAGTTTTTGATCAAAATACAAGTGTTGTCTAATTTGGTACAATTAAATAGCATCTCACTTCTTTCACCATATTTAAACACGTAGGCTTTGCTTGATTTCTATGGCAGGAAAAATAAATAAGTTGTTGATATCTGTTAAGAACTGTCAGACATTTAAGCACTCGGTTACATATTAAAGATGTATTCGAATGACGAAAGGACTGATATGCTATTTACTTATGCAAAATCAAATAGAAATCCTCTTTTGGCAAGAAATATGTATGGTGAGCTATACCCGAATCGTCGCATTCCAAACATTCAAATGTTTAGACGATTAGAAAGAAATTTGAGAGACTGTGGTGCATTTGACAGAAATAAAACTAGAATATGTGTTGTTACTGGAAGTATTAGGAACCAAATAAATGTTTTGGGTGAGCAAATATTACCTTATAAAGACTAAAAAGTGAAAAATAACGTCTTTTTTTTTAATCTAGGATTTGTCAGTTACAAAAATATTTCTAATCAAGATTGTTCTTTACAAGAAATTGCCCACGAACTTGGGATATCTGTAAAATCTACCAGAAATATTTTGAAAAAGAACAAATACAAATGCTACAGGATACGCAAAGTTCATCACCTTAATGAAAGGGATTATGGAAGGAGAGTACGATTTGCGAAATGGTTAAGACGTAGAAATAGGGAAGTTCGAAATATTTGTAAAAAAATAATATGGACGGACGAATCAAAATTCACCAACAATGGTTGGTTTAACAGAAACATCCATTATAGGTGGAATAATACGGATGAACATTTACATAGAGAAACCAATTTCCAGGAGAGGTTCGGAATAAATGTTTTGTTGGAAATTTTGGGAACAAACATACTAGGTCCTTTCTTTTACGATGAGCATTTGAATGAAACCAATGAGTTTGATGGCTACTTAGATGAATTGCCATTAAGCACCCGCCGTAAAATACAATATTTTCAACAAGACGGTGCCCCTCCCCGTAATGCAGCAATAGTAAGGGAACATTTAGATGCAATATTCCCAACAAAGTGGATTGGAAACAATGGACCAATTGCCTGGCCAGCTCGATCCCAGACCTTACTCCTTTGGATTTTTTTGTCTAGGGATACATAAAGGATAAAGTTTTTTCAATACCTAGTACCGATAACGACCATCTCAAACAGAAAATATGAGATGCATGTAATAGCATTACAACCTTCATGCTAGAAAATTGCCACAGAAATTGTATGGACAGACAACTTATGTGTATTCAACAAAAAGGTCGTCAATTCGAGCATTTAATGTAGAATTCTTTTTCTGTATTGGTTTTATTTTCTTCCACAAACTCATTATGAAATAAATTGTTCTTCTGTTCGTTTGATTTCTTCTCCTCTTAAGTAAGTTCTTTCTTAATTGCTATCGTTCTTCTATGAAATTGCAGAAATCTTTTATGAATTTTTATAGTATAAATACAATTTTCATAGATACATTCATTCAAAACGTCACTGATAATTTTTATATCGAAGTGTTAGATTCTGTGGAATTCATAAACAAACTAACGACAGGACCGTAATTAAAAATTGTTGTCACTGATGATGCTAGTTATTTTATATGAAACGTTGTAAATATCGAGTGTGATATACCACTGAATTGTGATTTTATCGCTCTATCAATATTTGTGATGAAATAGACAGGTCCGTACTTGAAAATAATAGTTGATGATGGCGGTGTTGACACGAAACGTTTGATTAAAAATGTATCGTTACGTAGTTCTAGTACATTTTGAATACAATAAAACTTTCCTTTTAAATTTTTTTATATTTTCTGAAATATCAATTCTATTCGTAAAAAACCGAAAACTGCATTTTCATTTTTCCCTGTATAAGTTGGGAAGGGCAAGAATCCCCGTAAATTTTCTTTGTCCAATTTACTGCTCACCACAATGGTTACCTTTTTCCCATTTAATCGTCTTTTTATCTATTGCGGTTCAGAATATAGCAATGTTACCACATGATAAAAGAAACGGCCTGTATATCCTCCAACGGTAAAACCATCTATGGAAAGGTGCTTTCATATATGGTTTCATTAAAAATAAGGCCTTGAACAGTACAGCTAAACACAGGTGCGGCAATTCTTGGGTCTACCTTTACCAAATCATTGGCAGTGATTGAATCATCATCTAGGAAGCTACACCAAGCAACAGGTTTACCAGCCACTCTAAATTGTGAGCTACCAATTTAAATCGTCCTTAGTATCAACAGGGAAGACATGAAAACTGAAGAAATCATCTGTGTCCTGTTGGCTGAAGGTATGAGCGTACCTGAGAGGGCTGAAAACATTCTACAGACTCGTCTGCAAGGGGGTGTGAGTAGTGGAAACGTGATGTTCGGGTCCAAGCTTCATGAAGCCGAGGTGATAAGTCCTATCAGGCAAGAAATATATCAACAGTGGAAGTACACCTAATATCTCCTTTATGTGCTTCTGTTAGCTAACTTAACACGAAATAGCAAACAAAGTTCCAGTGATCTAAGGAATGCCAAGAGTCGTTCAGGAAGCTGGAAGAAGCTCTGATTAACGCACTTTTTCTGAGCTGTCTCATACCAAAAAAAAGATATTTTGGATATGGAAAGCAGCAACGTAAAACTTTACATGTTTTAGATCCGGGAGGAACAGAAGAAGGTTATTGGTTACTCCAGCAAGATCCTAAGTGAACCGGAGGACAATTACTTTGTCTTCCGGTTGGAATTCTGGCTGCTGTTAAAGAAGTAGAGCACTTCTAAAATTACGTTTGTGGTTGTTGAGGAATGACAATGCAGTTCTTGGAATGCTATTCAGCGTTAAAAAATCTTGAGGGTTGAGTAGCCTGTATCGAAAAACTTAAAAAATGCACCACCATAAGAGTGACGATGACGTTTCAGAAGGTGAAGCGACTGTTTTATTGGCCTAATCATCAAGTCAATCTCAAAGATTGGTGCAGAAAATATGCTTTTATGCTGCCAGCCATGGACTTCAAACACGTCTCAAGAACCCATGCATTATTATAACGTAGGCAGTCCATTTGAGAGAATCTCCATAGATAACGTTGTCTTGTTTCCAGAATCTGACAACGGGAATAAATAGGTTCTTGTAGGATTATACTACCTCAGTAAGTCTATGTCGATTCGGTGTATTATTGCAGCTGCATTTCAACTTTACAATAAACAATTCGATACCTCCAACGAACAAAGCCGTAACTAAAGTTACAGCTATTTTCAGTTATAGGTGTAGGCGTATTCAGCTTAAAAAAACTGATGCTGACGATAAAAAAGCCGTATCTCTAGACCAAGTAGTTACGAAGAAATCTACTTGAAAAAAGTTGTATTTCGACTAAAATATTGAAAAAAAAAATCAGTAATTTGGCTCTCCTGAAATATGATGAAAAATTAGTTACGTCTTTGTTCGATGGGAGTGTCGAAATAGGAGATACAATACATCACTATACAACTGTTATAGCCATAGAGTAGAATCCTGGATAGGTTTGTATCAAGAAAAAATTTCAGTTATTTTGCCCAAAGTTGTTTATTCATTGAAATGAGTAGGCGAGCATTTCATTAGGAATATGGGTACTTACAATTCTCTTTGTGAAAAACTTCTTCGGACCTAATTCAAATAGCAGAACTGAAAATCTGCTCCAGGTTTGTTTAAATAGAGATATGTTTTTTCTGTGAGGAATTCACTATAGGTTATAATGATATAGTTTCGGATCAATCAAATAATTTTTTATGGAAATGCAGGGTATGTACATAATTGCATAATTGGATTCTATTTCAATCAGCAATTCCAGCAAATAAGTTATCAATTTCTGTTTTTTTTTCATATTAACAGCTGTTAGATTGAAGCATATCTAATTGTTACAGTTCATAAAAATTTAAGCAGTATCTATTTGGTATGCATAGTAATTAGATAGGTCACGTGTGTAAAAATTCTCCCCCTTCTCTTCTCTTTCTCTCTCCCTCCATTCCTCTCTCTCTTTGTCTCTTTCGCTCGCTCTCTCTCGTTCGCTCTCTCTTCCAGTGTTATGTATAATATGTATATTTTAAGTTCATGGGTGCTCATCATCAAATTTTTCATTGTTGAAATTGTTGGCTTTAGTGGAAGAACAAACCCAGTGGTTTATCTTCTGATTCTGAATCAAATTGCCATTTATATGCCTACCTTTTCAATTCAATTGTAATTGCCAAATTATGTATGATTTTATTTCTGCTGTATAGATATGTGGGTATGAAATAAACGTATTTATTATTACTACTGAAGTATCGGTACAGTTATTTATATATTATGAAAGGAGGAAAACGAAGCTGTTGGAATAATTTCACATTCCACTCAAGCCAATGAGTTAGTACTGAAATGTTGGAAAGTGTCTTTGAAGCAGGGCATTACCAACGTGGACTTGGTCAATGAAGTTACTTTACCAGCATCTCTTATAGTACCTACATAGATATATTTTTCTCAATTGATTAAACTTTATGATTTTGCTTCTGTTGTAAAAAACGGAACGTGAATCGTCTCATTATACACCATATAAATTGAAAGAACCTGTTACAAGACCAAAAATTAGGAACCCAGCCATATTAGCAAAAGAAGATATTGTTTATCTTGAAAAGCAAACTCGGGCAATTGAGGTGGAAAAAGAAGATATGAAAGAAACAAATTTTACCTGTTAGATCTATAAATACATGTACTTACAGCAAAAATAAATGATCAATCTCCCCTCTCTCTCTCAATGCTCCTTATGTCACGGTTACACTGAATGCGTGTTCTGACGAAAATGTGTGCTGACTAGTTTTGACGAATCAGTCCGAACAAACAAACGCCTGCTTGTCAATGAGAGGGTTTTCACATGGCAGAACATGCACTACATCGTCAGAACTATTTGTACGTTCAAACAAGTTTGATTTTTTCGTGCGACTTACTCCTATTATGGGTGCTTTTGTTAGTTAAATTTCAAGTGATTTTGTAATTTCATCATGGATGAAGAGAAATTGATAAGTCTCGTGTAAGAGAACAAGTGTTTGTGGACTACGAGAGACACCTACTATCGTAATTGGGAGGAAGTTGCTACAGAATACATTCACGACAATTAGAAAAACTTTTACCTACAGAATGTTTTCAAATAAAAAAAACCTCCGGTCAGTCCCACAATTCTTGAAATAACTCTCTACTAGAGAATAAACAGATGACATACATTTTACGTCGGGAAAGCAAATGTAGAATATTTCACTGCCGTTCGAATTAAAATCAATGATACAACCACTAATTCTATACACAATATAATCTCGATACATAAACAGAACTGCCAAATATTCTTAAATCCAAAACCCATCTAAACTATTTCAAGTCATCTACCCATCCGTCATCTCACACTTGCGTAACCGCTGAGTAAACTTCTCGGCCCATGAATCAGCCCTTGTTCTCATAACGAGCATCACGAAATCATAGGCGTCACAATGATCGCTTACACAAAGGTTAACTTTATTTAGTAACAACACTTAACAACACTATCTAGTAACATCAGTAACAACTCTTCTAACTTGGGTTATAATTTTTTTGTTAATTTTGATTTGTGTTTTTCGAATCAGCCTCTATAGTCAAAATCGGTCTTAACGTGCGGGTGAGTGAGACTTTAATCGACTGTTTATTCCAATAATATTGCACAAACGATTTTCGTGTTACACACACATGATACCTACTGTGAAAATATACCTTAATAAATACAAAACATTTTGGTAATATCTAGGTTTTTCGATTTTTCATATCGGTACTTGCTGACATTTGAACCCGCACGATAAGACCGATTTTGACTGTAGATTAGACTGTCTGTGAAAAGCATCTCCTGACAGTCCGAAATTAATAATTTCCTAAAATAGAACAAGGTCCTCTGAGACAGCGTTTCCAACCTTGCAACAATGTATCGCAATTGCGTTATTGAATAAGAGCGATTATTTTTACAAGTCGATAAGTGCTACCATTTGACAACAATAACTTGATAAGCGGACTTTCAAAATAGTAAAATTCATTAAATTCGTTCCTATTTGCAGGGTGCCAGGAATTTACTGATTATCAGAATATCAGAATTGGTATCCACAGTTACCCTTAGACTACGGTTATAGTGGGTACGTGTTCTGACGAACACGTCATAACTCGAATGAATGATAAAAAAATACGATGGCATTCATTCCGGTTATACTGCAAGAGGTTCGATCGTCAGATTACGTACGACTTAGAAGTTCAAACATATTTGATTTTATATGCAAACTGTTGCAATTTGGTTACATCAGCATATATAGTGAATGTCGAAAATACTTATCAGTTTAGCTTCGAAAAGAGATGTTCATGGGATATGAAGCTTAAAAACTACCATGATATAGGGATATATCTCGGGAGGAATGGGAAAAGATCGCTGGAGAAATGGAATGTACAGGTAGTTGATCAAATTCATCTAATATACATTAACATTCTCTTCGAATATGGCATAAAAGGTTTTTTTCAAGTGGAAATATTATATTGAGATTGTACTGCACCCTTGAGGCTGCAAAAGTAATCACTGAAAATGTATCGTAACAGGTTTGGAAATACCGTGTGGTATTCTCTAGTAATTGGTCTTGGAGAAAATAGTTTACTATAACCCATTCCGTTTTGCTCATCATTAGCTGGTAATATTTTTTATAATAAGCTTTCCAAAAATTGCGTAGCAATTGCTGAATTTTCAGTTCCAGCCATCTTTCTCAACAACTCAGTATTCGTATGACATATAACCATATCAGTCATCTGACTAACAATTCTGACGTGTTCGTCAGAACACGCCTCTGCTGTAGCCTTATGCGTATATTCTTCTTTGAGGGAACCGTTGAGTTTTCTAAAGTATGGAATTAGTTCCTCTTATTCAATTATGAATTTCTACCAGGGAAACAAAACAATTGAATTCGTACTGATTCGTGAAGGTACAATCACTAGCATTCTCGATAAAAAAATCGCCCCCGCAAAGACTGATAGTTTAAGACTGAACAGGAAGTGAAGAGATAGGTTGAAATTCGAATAAATTAGTTGGTGGCATCATTCATTTGTGAATAGTGATATACTTGTTCCAGAATGAAAATTATTTCGATATCATTTTATTTGATTTTTCAAATATTCAGCATAATTTGGGCAGCAAACGTACCAGGTATGTGAATAAACAATTATTATCAATATGATTATCAACATTGTTATATATTGAACTCATATTCCTAAAATACTATTTTTCGAATACAACAATTTCATTTGAATAGGCTGAAGTAAATCTCAGTTTCTATGTATAGGTACCTACAATAAGGAAATGAAGTTGTGGCGAGTGATTATTGGTTTTTCCGAAAATAGCACTCTCAGAATCAGAGCCCAATGGATTTCTTTGAGGAAGTATGAACACTTAACAAACGATACAAGTGTTATAAAGGATAGAAATCAATGAAAAAAATAACAAAATAGAACAATTATACTAGGTGATAACGGTTAACGTTCCCAGATTTTTCATGGTTACATATGAAATCTCTTGAAATACTACATTTTGAAGAATCGTCGATAAATAGAAAAATATGGGCTAGGTAAAGGGTATGCGCTGACTTGATTTGTCGTGAATTCACGCATTGCTTGAGGTAGAATTATAAACTAAAAATCGTTCGCCAATTTTTGGTAATATTCATTATAATAGTCATTGTACTAAATTAATACTTTCCTCTGAAGAATTAACGATAACATATTTTCACCTTTTACGACCAGGAAAGAATGATGGAGAATTGGAGTTCATACATTTCTGAAGGTTGTAGAATTCCTCAAACTTTTTAAATTTCCTTTATTTCCTTATACCAACGACAAATAAAGGAATCCTTGGCAAAAAGAAGTGCAATGATCGTGGTTTTGAGGAGTTCGCTTCTCACCCAGGCGGCCAGGGTTCAATCCCCTGCCACTGAGCTAAAGTTGTTCCGAATTCACTTATACGTAAATTGTAGGTCCCAAGTTTCTTTTGCTTGCACCATCTCTGATTCTGATGGATTTTTTTCAGAAATTCTGAGGGATTCGTGAAAAAAATATATACAGAAGATTTTATTTGAGAACTGAGACCTGGTATGATAACAATAATGATACTAATATTATATTCATTCTCCATCGGAACTTTTTCAACTTGAGGGAACGTTAGTCATACATTCGATCTGTACTTCTTGTACCAGGACCAACCAACCAATGGGTGATTTCATACTTTTTTCAGCCAAAGTTGCATCTTTCTTTTTAGTCATAATTGTCATTCAAGTTGCAGGAGTTTTTGTCATACAAACTGTTTTCAAAGATGGCTGCTCGATAAATTCAATAATGGTTAAACTGAAATAATTAATTTTTTCATCAGTGTCATCTACATTGAAAATGTTATGAAAGGTACCATCGGGTCGGACAGAAATAATTTGATATCTCTGTAATACTGTACCTTGCTTTCTGTTACATTTGAATCAAGTTGTAATTTACAATGAACTAAACACTACTAGCGTTTACGATACAATCTCCTGATTGATTCCCTTGAAGCCTATGACCTCACACAACTTTCTAATAAACCTACAAGAATTTTCAATGACTATTTGACTTTGTTAGATTGAACTTTTATCAATAACCGTGGACAGCATTTTCAACAGATTCAGGGTTATTGATAAAAGTTCAATCTAACAAAGTCAAATAGTCATTGAAAATTCTTGTAGATTTATTAGAAAGTTGTGTGAGGCCATAGGCTTCAAGGGAGTCAATCAGGAGATTATTTCTAAGCAAATCTGTGCTCATGTCACCTAAATGAATTATTTCATCAACAGTGGAAATAACTGTGGATAGTGATGTATAAAATACTAAATAAAGCACGTATAAAGTACGTCAAATCGCCTTTAGAACGGCGATAAATAATAACAATTCTAGAGTTTTTCTTTACCATTTTCATCTCAATCTATATTTACTTAAAGAGTTCGGTCGATCCTAACACTACTTATGATTAGTGGGTTACATCTGAACTTGATTGTGATACACATGCCAACTCCCTCTTTTCGAGATTGACGGTACAATTTATAAAAGGATAGAAACATATCAGCGATATCAATGCCATCATTCATCCATGTTTGAGAAGCACCTCATATCAAAATCATTCACCAGAATCCTGAAATCATCAAAGTGAGATACTGACATACCACCCGTGCCTATAGACTTCGGTAAAGACGGTGTTCATAACATTCAACCCAAGACTGTGCAATTTCCAGCGAAATGCAGCCACGGAGCACTGCAGAATGAAGGATGTTGCCAATTATATTATGTTGGGCTTGCACAGTACACAAAAAGCAGTATAGTACATTTGATCATTCCGTTATACATATACTTAGGCTGGAGGATTTCTGCCGCTAGTCAAGCGTAGGCCGGGTTTCCAATAAGCGGACTGGACAAAAACAAAACACGAACTGTCCATTTGAACAGAAATTTCGAACAGTTTTATTTTGAAAGTGTTTCAACACTGTTGCGTCCAGTCACGAATAGAAATCAATAAAAACAGTTTATGTTTTGTTTAAGTTTTATTCAGTATATAGAGACACCGGACGTGCAGTTGTGTACAGCACTAGACACCTTACACATTTTCCCTAGTTATGAGCAACCTCTTTCTTAATTCTGTTAATTCTGTCGGCGTGTTTGGCATCCCATAAGCATTAATAATATCTGTAGCCTTCAATTAGGGTGGAGGTTTCTTCCTTTGTCCATGTTTTTTCAGCAGTATTCTAAAAGTGCATATACCTGTTTGAAGGTGTATTTTGATAGAATAAAATAAATTACTCACATCAGACATTGCTGCTAGTTTCCTTCACGCACCAAATCAGGCTACCACTGAATCACAACATCGAAAATAAAAACAAACTGTTTCTAATTCCTAGGACGTTTCCACCAAGCTGACAAACATTCCTAGAACACGTGGGCCCTTTGAAGTTACCGACATTCGCCGGGGCACTGTTTGTGTTCGTAAAAACTCTATTCGCGGACTAACCAGTTTAGAAGACGCTCCAAAAGTTCTAGAACAGTTCGCAAACTGTTCGCAGACTGTTACAAACGGACCGAGTTCGTGTCCTGTTCGCTTGGTGGAAACCCGGCCTAACAGCTAATTCGTTAATACGTCCGTTCATTTTTGTTGTTTATTTCCCAATATACCAATGTTTCCATAAAGTATTGTTGAAACCTACTATGACATTATGTCAGAGGTAAGTCCAGGAATAAATTTAATGTGCTGTGTTTGATTTTTTATGAAAACCATTTAAATAAACACTATCTGGATACTGCTCCACTACCTGGTACACGGTGAATACCGAATAGAATGTACATCGTTGAAAATTCCATAGCCGTCCTCTATTAGTATACGAATATGAGTGTTTATGGGTCTCAATACAATGATTTCAATTCCATCAACAATGATAAGTATGCGGTTGTTTATAAAACATATTCATCGCAGAAGAAACAAAATAGCCTTCCTGCTTCAGAGCTTCCAGATTCAAGGTTAATAATAGGTCTCGAACAGATTATCTCTACTCATATAAATACCTGCCAACTATTTTGCCCTGTCAGGCTAATATGCAATTTTGTTTCAAGGTGGTGCTGATTTTTTGAGACCAACTGATCATCTTCAGCATTCCCTCCGAAGGAATAAAAGATATTTAGGATTGAGCAAAATATTCAAAGTAAGAACAACAGTAGTATATCAACGATAATTTTAGCGTCATTAACTCATTTTTTTCAGTTGAATAAACGATATGAAGAGTGTATAGCACCTGGTGATTTGAAAGGGCATTGTAAACATCCTTCTTACTGTCCCACTGATATTTTCAATAAACAGAACACATTGGATTATCTGTGTGTTATCGAAAAAAGGTATGTTATTTGTTTATGAAACATTCAACAATAATTTAATACGTGTACACGATGAGCTGAGTCGGTATGAATATAGGAAACTACAGAGTGTATTTTTCTGAAAATTTGTATACTAAAGTTCTCCCAAAAGTTCGTTTCTGTTATAGTATATTACGTTACGAGTACGGAAAGTGACTTTCTTCACACGAGTGGGAAATATTGTAGCACGAGGCGCATGCCGATTGCAACATGTCATTGTTGTGAACAGTATTTGAGAAACTGTAGATAACACATAAGGAGGAGTAGCAGTTATACAGGGTGTTCCAAATTGAGTCGGCACCATTGCCAACTCCGTTATTATTGGTGCTACGAATTCTGTTAAATGGACAAACTAGTAGTATTTTTAATGGCCTTCTCGATGCCGAAAACAAAAAAAAATTGACAGTCGCGTTTTCAGAATATATCATAAAATGATATTTCTTTCAATGGAGCACCCTATAATTTTTCATGCATTTCGATTCGTAATAACATTCTCAACAACAAAGCTCATATCACCTTTCTTCCTAAAGTGGAAAATGAGCGACTTATGTGAAAATACTCATTTCTCTCACTAGTACAAAAATTTTCTTTGTTTTGGCGAATTAAACCTCATGATTGTCCAGACACCCAATTTTGGTACTTGCCTACTTACTATTTTGTTACTAATAGCAAAATAAGGCAGTAAAAAGAAAAAATTGCGCTAGGATGTGAACTCGTGAAACCCGTGATCATCACGTCGAACCACTCAATTGACACCACTGAGCTATTTGGTATTGATGTACAAAACGATAGTTTCCATCTTAAAGCCATTCCGCTAGCCGTATTTATTTTGTGAATCAAAATATGTCTGCTCTAATGATAACATTGAAGCCGTTTTTGTACAGAACAGAAAATACTGGAGGGTCATATGAATGTGGTTGGAAAAAATGTATTTGATTCGATAAAACATAATCATTATGAGCAACCAAGTTGCCTTGAATCTTTGTTGAAATACTATTTGTAAAATATTCACAAATATATCAATGTCATAAATTATTGTAACTGTCAACTACTACTTGAATATTTTTAGAAATGTCGTTTTCCCATCGAGAAAGATGTGATATGTTAGAATCCTCTTGGTTTGCCAGAAAAATTGCGTAAGAGCACTCCAACACTACATCAATTCGTTCCTCGATCGTGAATTACCTAATCGGCGTTTTTTTGCTGTGCTTCATCGTCGATTCAGGAACAATGAAGACGTTTTGTGAAGAGGAGAACTAAAAAACTTTTGTAATATCTGAAGATACAGAAATTAACGTTTCATCCTATTTTGAGGTATATCCAAATAATTCCATCAGAGATTCAACTAGAAAAATAGCTGTTACACTGTCTGGTATTCAACGAATTCTGAAGAAACATAAGATTACTCCTTATAAGTTAAGACCAGTGCAAACACTAGAACTTGGTGATCCTGAGAGACGATTGGGGTTTTGTCGGTGGTTTATGAATAAATGCAGACAAGATCCAGACTCCTATAGAAATATTATATGGAGCGGAGAGGCTAATTTTTCAAATCGTGGGATGTATAATAGAAAGAATTTTCATTATTGAAGTAGACATAATCGATTTCTAGTCCATCCCCACAATCCGCATAGACGATTTAGTATTAATGTTTGGTGTGGTCTATTTAGAGGCAGAATTATCGGTCCATTTTTCTACCATGGTTCTTTGAATGGACCCCGTAACATTAATTTATTAACAAGAGTGTTGGAAGAGTTTTTCGATGATCTTCATCTGGAGGCTCGTCAGATGATCTATTTTGAGCAGGATAGAGCACCAGCACATAATGTCAGTGGCGAGTTACAGTTCGATAACCCCATCTATCAGCAATATTAGTGATCGATGACCTGCAATTGTTTATAGCTGATTCATGCAAAGTCGACAATAATTTCTATATAAATACCATCAATTGAATTGTAATAGTTAGTATTCATATTTCTATATTTCAAGTTGTTACTCTGTTCAAATAAAAAGTTTTTAAAAACCCTTTTGTGTGAACTAAAAATATAATTGGCGCAGTCGTTAGGATAGTGGAAGAGCCCTTAGAAGATCCTCGACGTTATTAAACGTTTATCCACTATTCCCGAACCCAGTTCCGAAGATACTCTAAGAAGAATTCCGGCCGTAGACAAGAATACCTCTTCACTACCATCCATCAAGG
The DNA here is from genome assembly GCA_958502065.1 of Chrysolina americana. Taxonomy (NCBI): domain Eukaryota; kingdom Metazoa; phylum Arthropoda; class Insecta; order Coleoptera; family Chrysomelidae; genus Chrysolina; species Chrysolina americana. The sequence continues at coordinate 69,292,571 of OY293411.1, forward strand.
AGCCTAGCATTTAGGAACAATTTCGCAGAACATTTTCGGTGAAAGAATATGCAACGAGCCATCATCGTTATCCTGTAAGCATAAATGAATCCTGATTTATCAATTCCAAGTAGCATTTTACGTCCTCCTACCTTAATTCTACCAAATCCACCTACGAATACCAATTCTATTCAACCCATTGTCCCTCAAATACCCGCACAAAATATAATTCCTATCAATATGGCAAACCAGTTCGACTTGAAGAATTTCTGGATCGTCCCTGAATACGATGGAAGTCCAAATGAATTATACCAGTTCATCAACGTATCGACGATGCTACTGAATGAATACTGGAATGCTGAAGAACCTGGTTGTTTCCAAAATCACATCCTAATTCAAGGACTACTCAACAAACTAAGAGGCAGAGCCAAAGACGTCATCTCAGTTTATAGATGTAGCGACTGGAACAGCATCAAAGGAACTCTAATCCAGAACTTCGCGGACCAACGTAACGAGAATTCCCTGACGAGAGATTTGGTCAACCTACGACAAGATCAAAATGAACCCCCACAGCAGTTCTACGAAAAAGTAATGGGACTTTTGAACACCATATCCAACTACATCGAATTACACACTGCCGACGAAACGATCAAGACAAGCAAGAAGAACTTCTTTCAGCAGCAAGCTCTGACAACATTCCTAGCCGGTTTACGAGAACCCATGGGATCCACTATAAGAGCAATGAAACCAGTGGACTTGGCTACAGCGATGCAGTATATTCAGGAAGAAAATAATATACGTTATTTGCAAAAATCGTTTGGAAATCCACAAGTACCCAAGAAACCACTCCAGACCCCTCACAGAGCTGCAAACTATAAATACAGCACTTCCAAAGACCTGGACAACCACAACATCAACCGATGAGACCACAACCGCAACAACCAACCTTCAGACCACAATGGCAGCAAAATATCAACCAGAGACAGATGTGGCCACAATTCCAGCCCCAACGTTTCCAACAGAATCAACCAAACAAACACAACGGGCAAGAACCAACACCAATGAGCATCAGTACCAGAAATACTTACGGAGCACCAACAAGGAGCATGAGAACCCAACCTCAACCAAGACCAAATTTCAATCCAGCTCCCATGTTCAATATCGAACAATACGATGAAGACCTTGGATATGAAGCAAACCCCTACTATGACGAAGAAACCTGCTTCCATTCCAATGAAGACACAACTGAGTTCCAAGTACAAGAAGACCAACAGGAACAAGCTGTGAATTTTCCAATGGATTCCAGACAAAATCCAGAAACATAGTAGAACTCCATACCTTTGACGATAAGAGGGAACTTCCTTATATAACCATTTCCGATCCTCCCCTCAAACTCCTCATTGACACCGGATCAACGAAATCTTTCCTCAATCCTGATTTAGGATTCCAATATTATAACGATTATATCAAAAAAGACCCTTTTGTCGTCACCTCCATTTTTCAAAACTATTCCCAAGATTACAGTGCAGAAATTCCCATATTTCCTGAGTGCAACTCAAATGGTACTTTCAAGTTTTACCTTTTCAAATTCCACAAAACTTTTGATGGCCTTATTGGACTTGAAAACCTGAAATTTCTCAAAGCTGAACTGAATTTCCCTGATTCTTTCCTTTTCACCGAAAACTCATCTCTCCCAATCCAGTACTACGAGACGAACAAAACACAGTTCTACTCCATCCAACTAGAGCCTGATAGCGTGACGCAAGTACGATTACCAGTGAAGGAGAAGAATGGTACCATCATGATACCAAGACAAGAACTACAGGGCGCTTACATCCGAGAAGCTCTCACCGATGCCTGCGATCATCTAGCCTGGACAGAAATCGTCAACTTAGGTCCAGATAAACTTCAAATCGTACTGGCAGAACCAGTATGCAGTAACTCAATCAATCTTCAAGAGCATCACCTCTATTCTGCTGACATAATCCCATCTGGATACTCAGATCCGATCAACAATATGGATGACCTAACCAGAACAGACCATCTCAACCCAGAAGAGGAGAAGCATATCAGAAGATTATGCAGGAAATACTCCGATATTTTCCATCATCCAGATGCCCCACTGACATTCACCAATCAAGTCAAACACCACATAAAAACCAAGGACGAAATCCCGGTATACACCAAATCATACCGATATCCATATGTCCATAAAGAAGAAGTCAAGAGGCAGATATCATCGTTACTAGATCAGAGAATCATCAGACCCAGTCAATCCCCCTGGTCCTCACCAATTTGGGTCGTTCCCAAAAAACCAGATGCCTCCGGAAAAGCAAAGTGGCGTATCGTTGTGGATTTCCGGAAGGTTAACGAGAAAACGATAGACGACCGCTACCCGATTCCAAACATTTCTGACATCCTCGACATATTGGGAAGATGTCAATATTTCACCACCCTGGACCTGGCAAGTGGATTCCACCAAATAGAAATGGCAGAAGCAGACATCCCTAAGACCGCATTCAATGTAGAAAACGGGCACTACGAGTACCTGAGAATGCCTTTTGAGCTGAAAAATGCTCCAGCTACTTTTCAAAGGGTTATGGACAACAACAACAACAACAGGAGCATATGGTCAATCTTGCTAAAGTATTCCAACGCCTACGAGAAACTGGTTTCAAAATACAAGTAGACAAGTGCGAATTCCTGAAGAAAGAAGTCAGCTTCCTGGGACACATTGTCACTCCGAACGGGATAAAACCAAACCCAGTGAAAATCAAAGCAATCATGGACTACCCTGTACCTCGAACTGTCAAAGAAATCAGAGGATTTCTCGGACTCCTAGGATACTACAGGAAGTTTATCAAGGACTTCGCCAAGACAACCAAACCATTAACCTCCTGCCTCAAGAAGGATGTCCATATCGAACATACACCAACGTTCCTGAAATGTTTCCAAACCTGCAAGAATCTGCTTACCAACGAACCACTACTTCAGTACCCGGACTTCACAAAACCCTTCAATCTGACCACAGACGCCAGTAATTTCGCTATAGGAGCTGTTCTATCCCAAGGCCCCATAGGAAAGGACAAACCAATAGCTTACGCATCCAGGACCTTGAACGAGACAGAAATGAAGTACTCCACCATCGAAAAAGAAATGCTATAGTTTGGGCCACCAAATATTTTCGACCTTACCTTTTCGGGAGAAATATCAAAATTTTGTCCGATCACCGACCTCTCCAGTGGATTTTCTCACTGAAGGATCCAAATTCAAAACTGGTCCGATGGCGTCTGAAACTAGAAGAGTACGACTATGAAGTCGTCTACCAGAAAGGAACAAGCAATACCAACGCAGATGCTCTCTCCAGGATAGAGATACATACAAAGGAGACCCATAGAGTAAATGAAGACGACGATAAGGAATCTCTGTACAACAACCCTCCATCTGAATGTCCTGATTCTGAGGAGGATATCATTAACGAACTATATGAAGACTGCTACCGTCGCTATTTTCCTGAAGAAGAAGAATCTGTGAACCTGGACCCGATAGCTACCTCAGATGAAGATAGTAGTGGCATCACCAATCATACAGCTAGAGAAAGCCCAATATTGGAAGTTTCAATATCAGAGAAACCTCTCAATGTCTACAATAACCAAGTCGTCTTCAAAAGAGTTAGCTATAACCCAGCAAGAACGGTGATAGAAGAAATATTGCCGAATAAAAAGAGATACCATGTCCAATTAGGAGATGACAACCTAGATGAGAATGTTTTCAACTTTTTCAAAGAATATGTCAGCCCAGGAAAAAAATACGCACTGATGTTCGAAGACGAAGAACTCTACCCCAGAATGTGCAGAATCGTGAGAGAGACATTCAAGAACTCTTCTTTTGATCTCACGAAATGCAACCGCCTCCTAGAAGATGTCAATTGCCCACTCAGACAGAAGGAAATAATCACACAGCAGCATGAAGGAAAAACGAACCACAGAGGAATCACCGAAACGGAAACCAGAATCAGGAGACTATTTTATTGACCCAATATCAAGAAGGATATTGAAAAAGCTATCAACTTCTGCGAGACATGTCAGATCAACAAATATGATCGGAGACCAGAGAAGCCAAAGTTCATGCTGACTCCCACACCAACCAAGCCACTTGAAATAATACACATGGATACCTTTCAAGCTAGTGGACAAAAATTTCGGACAATAGTGGATGCATTCTCCAAATATGGCCAGGCATATCCTATAGAGGGATCCAATGCAATGAACACTCTGAACGCTCTCCTAGTATTCATAAACCACCATGGAATCCCGCAGATGATCGTCACAGATATTGGAACTGAATTCAAAAATGGGCTGGTCCAAGAATTTGTTGATACACACAAAATCAACATACATTATACCACTCCAGAGAACCCTCAATCAAACGGGATAATTGAAAGATTCCACTCTACATTGATCGAGCACTTGAGAATACTGAGAGAGAAACATAAGAAGAGAGACACTAAAGAACAAATGCTCTACGCCATTCTAGGATACAATAACTCCATCCATTCCACAACAAGACAGAAACCTATGGATATTCTCAACGGACATCTCAATAATCAAGATCCATTTGACATCGATATAAGACGAGCCTTAATTAACAACTATGTCCAACAGCATAGAGAAAAAACGAAGGAAATATACAAAAAAATTAACGAAGATATACAAAAACAGAAGACAAACGTCATAGAGAAGAGAAACAAGAAAAGAGAAACCCCTATTACCTACAAGCCCTGCACCAAGATATATACGAGAAAAACAGTTAAAAGAAACGAATTATTACCACCCTTTACCCCAAAATCCATCCATAAAAATCACACAGTAATTGTCGAGACGGATAATGCAAACATTCATAAGAAAAATATAAGACATTTACCCAATAAAATAACCGAATTCTTCGTACCTTCACAGCATTCATCTGACAAGAGGACAAGAAATCGAAATCCAAAATCTCCAGACCAACCCAGGACTTCTACCCCTCAAGCTGGGACAAGCAAAGATCAAAACTAGTACTCACGATTTCATCCACTACTACGATCTCCAGCCAATCCACCAGGTGATATCTGCCATAGAATCCCAATATGATGCCGTCTCCACAGCTATTCGTAATGGACTCAGTGACCCCTACTTCTTCAACCTGCAGAACTTTGATGAAGGACTGAAGTACCAGCTGAAAACTGCCAGAGACAAACTACAGACTCTATACCCTCTCAGTAGATCCAAACGAGGACTCATAGATGGCTTAGGAAGTGTGATCAAAGCAATTTCCGGAAACTTGGACCAAGAAGACGCTAAGAAGTACGAGGATGCTATTGCTTCCTTGAAAACCAACCAAAGAATCATAATAAGCCATGTGAATCAATACATAAGTTTGAACACCAAGATATTGGAAGATTACAACGAAACCATCTCGTTACTAACACACAATCAAGATGCCATCTCAGTAGAAGTCAAAAGAATCGAGACCGATCTAAACAGACTCGTTTTCGACTTCAATCATTACCTAGAGACCAGAAACGTCTTGGATCAAATGAACCTGATTCTCCAAGTTATTTTGCAAACACTGAACGACTTAGAAACGGCAGTTTCCCTCGCAAGGATAAATACAGTCCATAACAGCGTTCTCAAAAGCAAAGATCTGAGTTGGATCGTAAGGACACTGCTCACCTACCACTCAGAAAACCAGCTACTCTATAACCAGGAGGATGACATCCATAAGTACTACGACGTCATTAAAATAGACGCCTACCACACGGACCATAAAATCGTTTTCATCCTACATGTTCCCTTAATAGTTCCTGAAACGTTTACCTACTTTCACTTATTTCCCATTCCTACACAAAATTCGACGATAATAATTCCTCCAACTCCTTACTTAACAGTAAGTCCTTACCTTTATCAATACCTTAATTCACCTTGTGAACGAATTGGCATCGAATACCTTTGCGAAGAAAATTTTCTTCAAGACACCGAAAGATCCCCTGACTATGTTACTCAGATGCTGGAAATAACAGATGAAGATGCGAACACGTTCCAGTTTCAATCAATTCAACATTGATTTTGGAGATGACAGAAGCCCATTACATAGGAATATTTCCCCAGGCTATGAAGATCTCTACACATTGTTCTAGTACGAAAGTAATGGTTCTGGAGGGAGTACACCTGATAAAACTTCCGCCAGGTTGTGAATTCAAAACCAACAACGAAGTATTTATTAACTCCAAAACTGTCATCCTAGAAGAACCACTGACTTTACCAAATATCAAGACAGCCCACATCAACTCTTCATTTAAATACAAACCACTGAATCTTAACAAGATTCCCTTGGACAAGCTGCAACATCTGGCCCTGGAAGAAGAAAGGTTACAACTCATCCCAGATGAAACCCGGCCATCCAATACCAGCCATTTCTGGATGACTCCCATTTATATACTAATCACCATCTTTATTCTCTACGTATTTTACAGATTAAAAAAACAACCGAAGATAAAACCGGCCAATGAAGAAGACCAACTCCAGGAAACGAAGCATCATCTTCAGTCTTGTTCATCCTTTACAAGACTTCCTCAGGGGATGGAGAAGTTACAGTTCGATAACCCCATCTGTCAGCAATATTAGTGATCGATGACCTGCAATTGTTTATAGCTGATTCATGCAAAGTCGACAATAATTTCTATATAAATACCATCAATTGAATTGTAATAGTTAGTATTCATATTTCTATATTTTAAGTTGTTACTCTGTTCAAATAAAAAGTTTTTAAAAACCCTTTTGTGTGAACTAGAAATCTAAATGGCGTAAAAAGAAAGCTGCGAGGCTGTTTTGGAAACAGATGAATTGCTACAAATGGCCCTGTTAAGTGGCCCCTTCGTTCACCATACATGACACCTCTAGATTCTTATTTTTGACGATTTCTGAAAATTGAGGTGTACAGAATTAAACATAATAATGTAGATGAACTGAAAAATTATATTGAAACTATAATTAATAGAACTGTGTTGAATGCCACACGTAGTGTCAATAGAAGTGCCCAAATATGTGTTCAACAAAAAGGCGGTGTTTTTGAGCATTTACTCGATATTTTATGGCGCTCTATCGAATCCGTTTGTTATAAATTTTCCCTATTGATAAAACTGTCTTGTTTTCACCTTTACGAAAAAAATTCAAATCAGATCTGTTGTTGAGAATGTTATTACAAATTGAAATGCATGAAAAAATATAGGGTGTTCCATTGAAAGAAATATCATTTTATGAAATATTCTGATTTTTTTTTTTTTTTTTTCGGAATCGAGAAGGCCATTAAAAATGGTACTAGTTTGCCCATTCAACCGAATTCGTAGCATCAATAATAACGGAGTTGGCAATGGTGCCGACTCAATTTGGAACACCCTGTATATCGGTTATTTATAAATGTATCAAATAAAGTTGAATACACCGAAAATGACGTACAGGGTGACTTGAAAATCCCTAATTTTCGATTTTGAATTTGTCAATTATGACACAATAAAGCGATGAACATTTTAGTTTGATAATTCAATCAATCTTCATTTCATAGTGCCTATTGGGAATTTCGTTTTGAATATTGCACGACTTACCCGGTATCAAACGATATGTTTAAACCAGTCTGCCCTATGGGCAAGCAATATAAATTTCGCATATTACTTCAAAAGTAAATGGCCACTTTCCAACTTCAGCACCGTGTATCTTCAAAACTATTGAAATAAATGAGTTTTGCCCTTGGAGACTACTGTTCAGGAGGCCATACTCTACAACATACCAAATATTCAGAAATATTACCCGATGATAAATTTTCCATGAGGCCGCTACCTAGCCCTTTTTTAGTTTGATTTCATCCACAGGTTTGTTGGAGTTTGTTGCCCAGATGACATAGCTAGTGCAGGAGTGGTTGGATCCCAGCTGGTTAAAGACTTACCTGCAGGAGGAAATGATTATGACGAAGATGAAAAATATACTGGTATTTATCTTCATCAATTTCTATTTTCTATTGCAAATAATTGTTAGAATTTTGGATTTGACATTCAAAAATCAATAGGAACTTGAAGGAATGAAGGGGCTTTTCACGTATAGCACCACAAAAAAATAACAAACTTGTATACGTTGTATCTAGCTATCGTCTCACATTTTGGACGAAAGGTGGTAAAACCAATGTCATGACAATTCACTCAACTATAACCAAGTGATTTATATAATATAACTGTTCCAATTAACTTCCATTAACTATAATAAATTATGTCACTACCGCTAAGCAAACTTTGTATTGTCTATCTGTAACTCTACTTTCCTACCTTTAATAATTTCCGCAGATCACTAGTCAGATCAGTCTGGACAGCTCAGTATTTTTTCGTTCACGTCGATACCGTTGCATTGAGAAGCAATTAAAATTATCGGTTCCGTGAATTGCGTTGGTGACTCAAAACGAAAAATGGTCAGGACTGGTTCTTGGAACGTTATATTGCCCCTCTTTGAAGACTTTCCTTTCCGAAATATATCATTAGAGTGTAGTGATATCTGCAAGATTTTTCATATCCGCACTGCAAAATTTGATGAAAGTTACAACCCACAGTCTTCATGTTTGGTCGTAGAAGTTGGTTATAATACCCCAAAATACTGAGGCTGCTGGATCATAACAAACCACTACAATCCAGGCTATAAATTCCACGGGACACTTTTGGAATTTCCGACTTCAGGAAATATTGACCAGCAACGTATTTTTTAATCTAGTGAGACTATTTCAGACATCTTCACTTTTCATTTCAAAATAGCTTCTTGGTGATCAGGTGCCCCCCTTCAACTTCCGGGTTATGTTTTCTCAGTTCCTGGAGTCGACCTATCTTCTTGGAGAATGCCACAGCGATGCAGTGAGCTGACGCGGAATCGACAGGCACCTAGGAAAGGTCTCGTGGCTCGTCACGAGTTAACCTTTGTAGAACTTCCTGTCCGTCGAGCACAAGGGCATGACATTTTGGAATTTAATCTCATCCTTCGGTCGTTTGAGGGTACAAACTGGTTTTGGAGACAAACTATTGAAGAGGATAACCCTAGGTTTCCCTCGGGGTAGATTATTAGTTCGGAAGACATTGTCGTTTATCCTCTCCATGATTTTGTACGGTACTCCATACAACTCTGATGATAATCCACGAAGACGTTTAGGGTTGTTCAATCAAACTAGGTCACCTGTCTGAAATCTCCCGCTTCGGCTTGATGTCATTGGTCTCCTTCATTCGGTCGCTGGCACTCCGGATGTTCAAACGGACTCGTTCTTGGATGTCGTCTATCCTCTGCCGGAATTTGCCAACATTGTCTTCTCCTGCAGTGTTTTGTCCAGGTGGCATCCCAGACTTTACGTCACAAGCAAGTTGCAGCTCCCGGTCCATGATAATATTAACAGAGGTTGGCCGTTCAGTTATTTGACTAATGTACAGCAGAATGATATGCCATCTATGTCATTATTTTCACTCAGGTTTGAAGTACATCGTTTTTGTTTCGCTAGCGCGAGTGGCTAGCTTCTTCAGAGGCTTATACATCCTGGATAATCTCCGAATTGGTCATTAGTAGGTCCTGCCGACTACAATAATGTCATGAAAGAAGACTAGACAATTATTCCTTGGAAGTCCCTTCAGAACCAGTTTCAATAAGCTTCCATATCTGCTGGATTCAGAATTCGAATGGCGTAACTGTGAACTGCCGCAGTCCTGAGCCTACGTGGAAGTTGTTTTTTTGATCTTCTGGAGCAAGTTCTACCTGCCAGCAGGCACTGTTCAAATCAAGGTTCAGAAAAATCGCACCTATCCAGTTTTTTCACTGGCAGCAACAAAGTGTCTCCTCTGTTGAATATAGTAGAGGTGTTTGCACCGTACTGCTTATTTCATTTAAAATCCAAAGAAATCGCACAAATTGAAATTCCAAAAGTTGTTTATATCATGATAATAGTTTGATTGTCAAACTGCATGATACTTTGGATATGAAAATTGAACTGTTTTGTTAACTCAGTAAGCCGTTTTTCTTCATTATGTCCCGAAACAGGAAGGCCGAGGATGAACGGCAGTTAGCTGTCAAAACATTAGTTACAAAATAATGTACAATTTCTGAACCAATCAACGAAAGGTTTGTAGATGACATCTTACGAACAAAAAAGAAGAGCTTCAAGCTATTCAGAACGAAGAATACAGTAATATATGTGAATGAATGTAGTTGAAGAATGAACGCGCTGGGTAAATTACAAAATAAGAAAATTTGACAATTCAACTTATTTAATATTTTTCTGACATCGTCAATGCGATTTTGTTTTTAACATCGCTATGTTCACCAGGAGCAATCATGGGCACCGACTTGGGATGGAAATTGGACAATATGAAAAACAACTTTTTCGAATACTTTCACAAATCTTCTTCAAAACTGATTGTGATGTCAGGCACCTTAGATAATATTCACTACTTGACTCAGTTCACCTCGTTTCGATTATTTCATTGGTACTATCTTTCAACAAGACATGTCAACACCCTTGGTGACGCGTGGTTGAAGCATTTGTTTTTCAACTAAATCATTGTTAGGTGAGTGGGATCGAATACTAGCGTGATCCGGCATGACGTGGAGCCATTTTATTCGCAGAAAACTTGCGAAATTCGCGAGGGTATGAACAAGCCTTTATGGCTAAGTTTTCCATAGCGCTCACACATGTCTCCCGAATACTTCTGAGGGTTACTCGTAAAGTTGCACCTGGTTGACCGAAACAACAAACAAATGAGCAAGAACAAAAACAAAACAAAAATATATCGAATGTTCAGAAGACACCTGCAGGGGATACTGTCGATTATTGAAGTCAAGCAAGGCCGACTGTGGCCATTCGTATGGATAGGTGACGGACGTACTCATCACACGTTGAAACCTAAGAGCCTTTCCATAGCTTGAACAAGTCTCCCGAAGACTTTTGAAAGTTTCTTTTAAGGGTGCAGCCAGTTGACGGAAAGAATAAATCAAAAAATTCAAATGATATTGAACATTTATCAACCATATGGCGCAACCGATAGCGAATTATTTATGATATTATTTGTCAAATAGTATATTTGATATTCCTTATAGCGTTTTATTTTGTTTTCTCGTATCATGTATTTATATTGATTCAGTAGAAATATAGCGTCGACAAGAAAATATGGATTCACACTTAACACTTCGTTACCTTATAAAATGCGGGCTTACAAAGTTTGTTTCCTAGGTTGTGGTCTGCCAGCCGATAGAAGATCTGTAGGTGGAACTAAAAAAGTAACTGCTCAAGAGTGGCCTTGGATAGCAGCTCTTTATCGGAAAAGAGAGTTAGAGCAGGGACTAGAACAACAATTTTGTGGCGGAGCTCTTATAACTGATACTCATATTTTGACCGCTTCCCACTGTACCCAAGGGTAAGTACAACATTTATATAATTTAGGTGTAGAATAACCATTCTATTTATAAATGTATCGACGAACTCCTGGGTAACTAACAAATGTACGTTTCGAGGCCTGGTTAGCGAACGATTCATCGGAGTTGTCTGCGACTATTTGCAGGCCACCTTTGAAATAATTGAAAGATTGTGACGTGGAGTAGTGAGGGAAAGAATACTGGCATAGCTCATCCATCATGTTTGGCCAAGAGTTGGAGTTATCACGACAGGTCAAATGCCTGTGAGTGATCCTGGACTCTAAACTTTTGTACGCCTTATGTACATAGGATCATTCAGAAGTTGAAATCAATCCTATGGCAAGTGAGGAGAATCGTGGAAAGTAAACCCAGAGATTATGCGCTGGCTGTACATGGCAGTCGTAAAACCAGATATGGGTTGGCTATGTAGTGACCAGAAGCCCAGAGCAACACAATAGGCTTATTAATTGGCCATCTTTAGAGGTTGGCCTGTTTGGTAATGAGAATGACTCCAACCACAATGTTAGGTACTGTTGGTGCTACCTATTATGTTTGAAAACTTCATTGAAGTGTGAAAAATGTATCTAACATGACATTTAAATCAACATCAAAAACTTTCTCATGTTAAAAACAAAACTTGATGTTGACAATGATCAAATATATAAGAATTCTTCACCTCTCAACTATAAACTGTATACAGGTTTCCGGATTCTTGTAGAACGTCTCGGTACAGATTGAATGTTTTCTGGATCAACAGTCGATTCTTCATTCGTTGAAGGATTCGCAGTTGAATTTTCACTTGAAGAAGATTCTGTCTGTTCTGTCTGTTGATCGTTCGTAGAATCGTCGGTTTGAGTTTGATGAGTTGAAGACCGAGCAAATCCTGTTTGTTGCGTAATGGAATCACTGAATGCAACTCTATTCGGTGCTCCAATATTTATAGCTTTCTGGCGAGAAATAACTTCAGGAGTAATCATCTTTTTAGTTTTAATGAAATGCTAATTCACATTCTGCAGTCCACTTGAATTATATACGGCTTCTCAGTAGACCATTCAAAGAATATAGTATTGATGCGTCTGGGATAAATTTTGAATAGTACATAATCAATCCAAGAAACTGGTGTACATCTTCTTTGGATTTGAACGTGGTGCAACAATAACTGCTTCAATTTTGTCATCTGATTTTTGAAGACCTTCCTTGTTGATGATATGTCCAAGATATGATATCTTCTTCCAAAAAAATTTACATTTTTCTCTATTCAGATAAATATTATATTCACGTAATGTCTGTAGGACCTGTATCAGTCGTTTTTCGCATTATTTATTCAAATAAAGATCATTGAACCAAGATATCAACGAAATGAGCCCTAGTTCCTTACAACTTTCGTACAAATTGGTCTAATAACTTGTGAAATTCATTCGGAGTGGTTTTTAGTCCAAAAAATTATCTCTTTGCTACGTATTTACCTTGGTGAGTTAATAATGTTTGAATTTTGGCAATCATTTCATCAACTGGAATATGCAGGTAGACTTTAGAAATGTCTAGTGTGTAGCAAAATTAACCATTACCATTTTAATTTTATTGATAATTTCTTCGATTCTTGGATGGGAACCCATTATCTTGGAGCTGATTCTTCTTCTTCCTCTTTTCTTGGCATATCGTCCTTTCGGCGCATTCAGCCAGCACTCTCCCCACTACGTAGGGATCCGCCCTACCCCAGCCTGGTTACTGGCGTGAGTAGTGGGGACTTCGTCAGGGGATGGAGGGGTAATCTTGCTCAAGGCAAAAATAAACGAAAAACAATTTTTTTATGATTGCACGTTTACCACGGCTGAAAAACTTTGGTGTACGGCAGACGTCACAAACACTTATAAATTGGTAATTGCACGTACTATAGACGGCAGACATCACATCACAAACTACACTATAACATTCACACACATGAACTTGACTTGAGAGAGCTGATTGTTAACTGTCACTTTATAGTCAGCTCAAAGTCGGATTTTTCCTTTTTTTTTTTGAATGATCACCAATGGAGTACCCCGAAATGATCAATTTTTTGTATTATCTTGCTTTTATAAGTTGTCTAATTTTCTTTCGACTCGTTCTTGACGTGCATATGGGACTCTTCGAGGCTTAATAAAGACTGGTCTGGCATCGGTTAATCGGTAAATATTGTGAATATCGATTTCTAATGCTCGTATCCATCATCTTCCCATAATAGCAGTACCGTAATCAGGAACAACGTATGGATCTCCTATAAAGTTTTTTCTTCCGTATGAAGCTGACTCTGTAATGTAGCCTAGGGGTCTGAAGAAGTGTTTCATAAAGGAACGGAAGCAAATATTTAATTTTTCTAGGGGAACGTTCAAACTCAGTTTATCAAAATCACGTTTCGAAATTGTGGTAACTGGACTTCCTGTCACATTCAAAATTGCAAGGTTTGTTATTGATTTCAATTTTGATGATAATTTTTGGATCGAAAACAGATGAAGTATCATTGAAAACATCGATTGATTGATTGCAAATTCTTCGTCAGAAAAGTCAGATGTGACGTCATTGAGATTCTTGATATATGCTGAATTTTTCTTGGGAAGTGATGAAATATAAACTTTTTGAAATAGTTCTGAGATTGATCATTGTTCCTGCCACAGTGAAGGCATAATGCTGTGAGTCCAAGTTCTTGTAGCTGCAGATTTCGGTTCGTACTGGCTTTTGAGTTTGTGATCGAGTGTTTGTGGTTGTGACACAATATTACTTCTTGATCTGGAGTGATTACGATTTTGATGGAATTTAATTTAACTTTATGTACATTTCTTGAGGACGTTAAACAACTTTCGTAGACTTCTAGGTTCTGTATTCGGGAAGTTTCAATTGCCAATGCTGTTTCCAGGGCTTTTTCGAAAGATACATCGAATAACAGTTGAAGAATTCTTCCTCTTGTACTGAAATTAACCAAACCTCTGATAAATTGTGCTCTCAACATGTTGATAACACCTTTTGGACATTAATTTTTGTTGCACTCAGTTTTGAAGTCGCATATTTTGATGATGTCTTTGAGTGCAGCAACATGATTTGAAATCGATTCACATGAAGACTAAATTATCGAAAAGAATTACTGTTTTTCAGTCAGAATATTTCTGTTAGAAGTGGGATGATTTCTTAGAAGAGTGTGCTTTTAGTAGCTTAAAGCTCTGGAGATGTTAGGCTTGATATCAGTTTGTAATGTCTACTATCTAAACAATTTATTACAACGATTAGAACCATGACTTTCACGTCATTCGTTTCATTATCTTCTTCATCGAATCCTTTTAGTTTGAAAAAGTTTTCTAGTCTCTGACAATAGTTTATTATTAAATAAATTATTATCTTTCAAAACTTTATTGAAGGGTAAAAATTTTTTCTAGCATGACATTCAAATCCAAATCAATAACTTCCTTATGTTAAAAACAATGCTTTATTGAACTGAAATTAAATTGGAGCTGGGATTTTTTCAATTTGATTTCACCGATTGAATTGTTAAAATCTCTTGACTTGACTAGGACGAGTTCTGCACGATTCACTGTTGCGTTCAAATTACCAGTGTTGCTCCTGAGGTGGCGTATGGAGTTAGTAATACAGCCTACCCAGAACACATAGTGGCTAATGATCTTAGCAATCGATGCCACTATAAAAACCAAAAGAAAAAAAACTATATTTTAACAATGATCAAATATATAACACTACCGCCACTTCCAGTTTAGATAAAGAAGAAGATAATGCTAGCACAGTTGAGATTGTGGCACTCTGGAGTATCGGATAGGTGAAGCTGAAGTGTTCGCGAACTGTAGCTAGGAGACAAGAGGCGAAACAAGGGTCCGAACAGATGATTTATACCTATTCAAATAATCAGTCGAGCGACTTCGTGGCTAGGTCGAGCAAGTCAAAGACCACATGAGTCTTGGGCAGAAATCGTCAAGCGCCACATCTCCTCATAGGAATACTACCGCGAAAGTAGAGGAGACGAAAAAACTTAATCACTTTCTCAGCGAGTGCGAGACCTACGGGATTATAAATAATATTTAGAAAACACCGACAAGAGAAACTAAGGGACGGACATACTGACCTTCATTCGAAAGTAACTAGGAGAAGTATTATAGATATGTAAAAAAGAGGGGGTGGCAAAAAGGGTCGATGAAGACCTTCTTGCTTGTCTGCAGCAGCGGATTCCCTACGATTACTACTACTACTTCTTGGTTGAAAATAACAGGAATGTCTGAAATAACATGGATATTATATTGGTCTATCTTCAATTTGTAATAGCGAAATAGGTGCTCACATGGGAAAATTCTGCTTTCCAGAAAACCCAAAGTTGATTTGGTATTAACAAATATGTTCTTTGTAGATTGGCTGCTTCCGAAATTCGTGTCCGACTGGGAGAGTACGATTTCGGAAAGAAGAGTGAAACCCGATCCCGTGACTATGCTGTCGCAGAAATAATCGAACATGAATACTTCGTCCTGGCAACTTACGACAATGATATAGCAATTATTCGGCTGGCAAAACCAACTAGTTTCAACTCATATATTTGGCCAATTTGCTTACCTGCTCCTGGAAAGGATTATGTCAATGAAACTGCTATTGTAGCTGGTTGGGGTCAGATATATTACGCAGGGCCGTTGAGTGAAGTTCTCCAACACGTTTCTGTACCCGTTTGGCCACATCAAACCTGCATAGATTCTTTTGTACAGAGAATAACAGATGACAATATATGTGCTGCTGGATATGAAGGTGGGAAGGACTCATGTTTGGTAAGTTTTTCCTAATATAATTTCGCTAGAAAAAACTAGATGCCACATCTCTGTATTTTAGACAACTAATATACATTAAAATGTTTTAAGGATTTCATTGTCTCCTTCGTAGAAATAATAAAATTAGGGGAGGGGAGTTTGTGATTGAAGCGGAAAGTGATAGGTTTTGTACAAAATTGAAACAGCGACGAAGACATTGTGTCACGTTGAAAACTTCTCACCATTGATTTCCGTAAATGATAAAAGAAATTGGGAAAACAGACCATTTATCAGCACTTTCAATAGGTATTTGTGGCCTTCGTGGATTAATCCCTTAGGAGGAGTAGATGTTACTCTCCGAATCGCAAATGGGTAGGGGGATAGAGTGGTACACTAATTTTAACTCTCTTCCTTATTATTTTTCAAAAGCAGTTCTCGAAAAATACGTCCTAAACCT
Organism: Chrysolina americana; assembly: GCA_958502065.1. NCBI lineage: Eukaryota > Metazoa > Arthropoda > Insecta > Coleoptera > Chrysomelidae > Chrysolina > Chrysolina americana. The sequence continues at coordinate 69,309,238 of OY293411.1, forward strand.
ACAGAATAAATTAGAACAGGCCTGCACTGAGGTACATGGTTTTTAGATTGTCATTTAAACAAAAACTGTTGTATTGAGTTTCCTTCCAGTAGAACTGGTTAGAAGATTAGGTAGTACCGTTCCAACCCTTCATTAACATCAGAATGGTAGTTCATATCTGAAATTTCACAGAAAGCCTTCCGTTTTTACTACTTCTGCTGTGAAAAGCTTCTGTTTTTGAGGAAAAAAAAATTCCGAAAATGTTAGTGATATGGTAGTATTGTTAATGCGGTTTTATTTGTTAAGCTCTTTATTGATAAGTGCATGAAAGTGTGAAAATGTTTTACATTCTTCAAAAACTAATTGAAATGATTTTAATGTATGGAGAGGTTGAAAAGTGCGCACGAAGAAATCCAAATTATAATGTAGGTCAATAGTATGTACTTGATTTGGTGACGAAGTTTTATGGAACTGGTTCAGAGAAAAATAATAAAAAATAATCACAGAGTAGGTGAAGAAGCTCATATGGAAGCTCGAAGATTGGCAGGAGGGGAATTGAATGGCCTCTGAGATCACCGGATTCAACTCCCTCAAATACCTTTCTTTGGGGACATCTTCATTCCGTTGTTAATATGACACAAACTGCTCATGTTGATGAACTTGAAAGACAAGTTACAGCAACATGCCGGTTATTTCCCGGTAAAGCTTACTTGAATGTTGAGAAGACTTCGAAAACATTTCGAAGAGTCTATAAGATAGGCGTACCTAGATCCCATGTTTGAAATTTCTATCTCGCAAATTGAAAGTTTATTTTTTAAAGGAAAAATAAATGAACAAAAAATCAGATGTGTAGAATACATTCATTCCTGTTATTCTAGGGTTGAAACGGTGCCACCTACACTTCTAAACATTTCTATTAAAAAGAGAGTCACTAACAAAATGCTTGTCAGTACAGACAAGTTCTAATTACATCTGGGCGTTTGGAACGCTATTTTTTGGAAATTGCTAATCAATTAATTATAAGTTGAACCAAATAAGTTGGAAAGACAATCGAACGTATTTTGAAATAATATGCCACTTGACCCTCCCTCCCATTGAATTTTCTAAGGGTAACATCCACCCCAAATACCTACTCAATTTTTTTCGATTTTTCATGTTATTTACTGAAAAGGAGAATTGGGGTGGGTGGGAAAATTTCAAATTGTGTCCCAATTTATTTTTGTACTTATAACAAGGATGGGTGAAAGATCCGTCATTTTCCGGGTGCACTAATCTCCGTCAATGGATGAATAACAGTAGGTACATATGGTAACAATGTGTTCAATCTTACATTTATTGTGCTCCGACCCCCTGTATTGAAGTTGTTGGTATTATCAAGAACTCTCCGTTGCCCTTAGCGACATAATGTTGTAAAAAATTACTTTTTGATAATTTTGATATATGAAACGTTAATAAATAGAAAATCAAATGAAAACGAATACAAATTCAATCATTCAAATCAAACACAATGCGACACATGCTTGCAATTTTTTCATATTTTATTCATTCATAACCTTACCGATAAAATGTTTGAATGAATTAAATTCAACGACAATACGCCCTTCTAATCTACACATCAGCTGATGAGAGGAAACACCACGACTACACAGGGCAATTCCTGGAATTTCGAGAGATATTTAGAAACTTTTCATTTATATTCCGGAACAGACCTTTCTTTCGAACTAATGGTTGATTTCGGTTACATTAAAAAACATCAAACAGACATGTGAATACGAGGTCGACGAGACGTTGTATTTCGGGTTATGCCAAATGAGATAGATACCTCACCAAATTTTTTAAAGGACCAGAGAGCCGCCTTAATGAATGTTTGTGGTATGTTGTAGAGTATGACCTTATGAATGATAGTGTTCATGGCCACAACTCAATTCTATCCTATGACTATTTTTCAAGACTATTTTACTTGGGTCTTGAATGTGAATAATTTTTACGACTATTATCGCTTATCATAAGGCATTAATTTCTGTCTAGCGTTTAAAAAAAACTCATAGTTTTTTCTACAGGTTGAGTCACGGTTTACTTAAAATTAAATTCCTATGACCCTATTAGAATAGATGTGACCAAACCAAAAATCACACAACTTTTTTTTTCAATTGGTCGACAATGTTTCAGTTAGAGTGTAATTGTTCCATCGCCTAAATAAGAAAGGAGTTGATTCTCTAGGGTTCAAATTACGCCCTTTCGATTGCTCGTATAGAATCGTTTCCAAGGGAGTTCCACAAAGCGAAAAATTTTAGTCAAATAACTGTCAAAAAACGACGACTCACGATCATTGCATTACACATGATATCTAGTCATGCAACTATCCTTCAGAGGACTTTTGCAAATAATGAATTATGAAAAATTTCCCACCCAAATGATGAACTTCTCAAAATGATACTTGGTTCGATAACATTTTCATTTCAAGAGTAAATTAAGGACGCTATTCAAGATAATCATATGACAATTTTTTTCCAAATACCAAAGAAGTTTACCTAATAATTCTTCTTGAGATCGAAGCGAACGACCACTTTAAATTTCACCTAATAGATATGCAAAAATCCCCAAAAGATATTTTTTTTTATCTTTGACCATTGATGGGTTGATGAAACTATATTTGGCAATATAAAATATAAGGTAGTTTGAATGGAAAAATAATAGGTGACACAACTTTCCGTAAAACATCATATACGAAGAAAAGGTTACACCCTAAATTGTAACATATGAACAGATCATTGGATCGTGTCTATTAGTCAGTCGAAACTGTCCAGGAGAAACCACGAGGAGGTTAGACACATTTCCCCCCGGAGAAGAAGGATTATAAGTCACGAAGAAGGTAAACATACGTTTTGAAAGAGAAAAAGTTGTTTGTTGTCTTGTCGAACAACGGACATTCAATTAAAAAAAATTCCAATGAATGAATACACATTTGCGCAGTTTTTTAATACTTCTTATTGGATTTCAGGTTTCCAATTCGAAATATTTCAGAGTTCAAATACACATAAGTACAGTTACCCATATCAATCAACAGTATATTCTACCGACCTTTCATTCATTCATTACTTCCGTTGGATTTCAGGTGTCCAACTCAAAATATGGCAAGGAGTGAATACACAGTTTCCGGAAGTCAATCAGGAGGTATTCTTCTTACATTGTTTCATATATTCATTACTTCTTATTCGATTTCAGGTGTCCAACTCGAAATATTGCAAGACGTGAATTCACAGTTTCCTGAAATTAATCAGAAGGAATTCTTCTTACCTTGCTGCAGGTGTTCAAATCGAAATATTTAAAGGTTTTGAGTATAATGAAGATCAATTAGGGCTATTCCAATCTTATTATTGCTCATTGAATGCCTGTTGATCAGTTGAAATAATTCGTAAGAAATGAATATGTATTTTTCAACACACATATTTACTTGCTTCATTGCTGATTTGAGGATGGGGATGAAAGTGTCATTTTAGGTTAAAAAATGTGGAAATGGTAAGATGAGAAAATAAAGTAATTGTGAGAACATTGCTTTTTTTCTGTTCCTTTGTTATTTCGATATTTTACCGTCGAGATAATATCTATGGTATTCGACATTGGTTCAAAACTTGACTATCTCTTTGATTTTTTAAACACAAACGATAACACAGATCCCATACTTGTTGTACGACGTCTAACGCCTGTCTGGGGTCTATTGTGAAGTGATTCTAAATATGAAATGAAACAAACAAGTACAATCACTATATACAGCGTGATTTACGTAGGCCGTGCATTAGAAGTTTTTTAACTTGCAGTTGGACTAGAAACTTGAAATTTGGTATGCTGTCCTAATTGATTATGTGCGTTCTACCACAAATATTTTTAGTCATACAACTATACAAGGTATGCCAAAAGTCGGTACCAACTTTCTTATTTAAAATGGAAACCTAATGTTTTTTTCTAATGGTTCGATTGGCCTTCTGATTATGACTTCAGACAACCTAAGTTATGTTCACTTATCTATCACAGTTTTTGAGATATGTCCATTTTTCTGAAAAAAATTACGGCTGTTTACGAAAACACGTGTAGCCCGCAAACCGTTCAAAATTAGGAAACCAAATTCATGGAGCAGTTAGCTGGTAGTCCAGGATAACACCTGATGTCCCATCGACGGTCCCATTTTGTACCATATGGGCGCAGCCGAATTTTGAATGTCGCAATATAAAATCGTTAAAAACTTAATTTTTTCAAATGGCACCTACCATTTCTTTTTTAAACATTCAAAAGAAAATTGAATTTTAGGATGAGTTATTTCAGCTTTCCCTATACCCAAGTTCAACCTCTATCGAGTTATTCAATAAAAATCAAGAAATGCCTTATCTTACAGAATGATTATGTGTGTATGCCATGGAAACAAAAGAAAATTGTAATAATTTTATCAAAAATATTGAACGATTTTGACAGAACTCTAGCGTAAATATTCAATATGACCACCATTGTTGTTCAAACATTCTATTATTCTACTTTCAATAGATTGCGTAGCACGTCTGATTTCGTTGGAATCGAGACTGTGAAAAGTCTGTATTATTCTGGGTCTCAACTCATCTATATTGTGAACTGGTGAAGAATAGATCAAATCTTTTACCCTACCCCAAATATAAAAATCTAAAGGGGTAAGATCTGGAGATCTTGCAGGCCAGAGAAAGGGTCCTCGATTTCCCCACCAACGGTGCTCGAACATGGAAGTCAATTTGGTATACACAGTTCGTGTATTGTGCGGTGGTGCCCCATCCATCTGGTACCATGAACGTGCAGCTCTAGCCAGTGGCAAATTCTCAAGAAATGTTGCTATTACGTTTTGAGGAATTTCTACATATCTGTCACTATTCAGATTTTCATCGTACATAAAGTAGCGTACGTCTTGGTTCATTACCAAACAAAACACATTTATTCGAAATTGTACTTGATTTTCAACTTCGAACACCATATGTGGATTTTCAGAAGCCCAAAAATGTCGATTGCGCCTATTGTGAACTCCCTGCTGACAAAACCTTGCCTCATCAGTCCAAATTATGTTGTCTAAGAATCCGGCGTGCTCTTGTATTTTGAGTAATAAGTCCTCGCAAAAGTTTACTCTACGGGGAAAGTCACCTGGGTGTAATTTTTGCAATCGTATAAATTTGAAAGGATGTAGCTTATGGCGGTGTGTAAAATAGTTTGTATTGCAGAGTATGAAAATCCCAATTCCAAACACGCCGTTCGTATTGAGGATTCAGGATATGCTTGAAAATATCCTAGAATGGTAATTTGATTATCGTCATTGCCAGTTAGTGGTTTGACTCTCGTAACGGGTCTAGCCACCTTCCCAAAATGTATAAAATTAGTTTACAATCGTGAGAACTTGCCCCGTGTCATCCTCAGTAAGTTTGGATATTTCAAATTAAACTCTCGGACAGTTCGCTGCATCCTTTTTTGTGACACATGCCGTGTTTAACAAACAAGTCATACACAACTTCGTTTGTATAATTTTCCATATTCCAATCAATTTTATTTAAGAATTAGCACGACTCGTTTTTACTTTGACAGAATAGCACCTTCTTGTTTACAGTTGTTTTTTGTTTTCATGGCATACTTGAATAAACACAAAAGCATTCGGCAGGATAAGGCATTTCTTGATTTTTATTGAATAAATCGATAGAGGTGGAACTTGGGTATAGGGAATGCTGAAATAACTCATCCTAAAATTCAATTTTCTTTCGAATGGTTAAAAAAAATGGTAGGTGCCATTTGAAAAAATTGAGTTTTTGACAATTTTATATTGCGACATTCAAAAATTGGCTGCGCCCATATGGTACAAAATGGGACCGTCGATGGGACATCAGGTGTTAGCCTGGACTACCAGCTAACTGCTCCACAAATTTGGTTTCCTAATTTTGAACAGTTTGCGGGCTACACGTGTTTTCGTAAACTACTACAGCCGTAATTTTTTTCAGAACTGTCGTTTTCTGAGTTCATAAATAATCACATGATATTCTTCATCTTCTGTAGATAGGCATCTCAAACGATCTACTAATGTATTAGGATCATCAGTTTCTCGATGATTGTATACAGGGTCCTGCAGCCATATCTCCTTTATGGTAATAGAAAGATGGATCATTTAATGAGAAAAATGATACTATTTCCTGAGCTCTACAAATTGAAAATGATGGCACTCACACAGGGTGTTCAGTTTTTTCTGGGCGGGTCCTAACTTTGTTTTTTTAAAAGGCAACCAGTACTTTTTATCAGTTTTTCGGTTGCTACATGAAAAATAAAAGGTACTATGGAACTTCTTTTCGAAAATATTGGCGGTTTTCTAGATTTTTAGCATGACAGATTTTTTTTCCCAAAATTCGTCACTCATACTATTTGAAATTATGAAGTTGTGCCAAGTCCTACTGTAATGAGTTTTTGGTCAAATTATGTAGGTTGATGACTCTCTCAAACAATATATCAAAAATCGACCTGTGATATACAGGGTGCGAAAAATAGCTTGCGAAACGTAAATAAAAATGTGCAAAATCTTCCTTATGTCTAATAGAACACCCGGTATATTATCAATCCATAAGAAGCGCCAAAAAGTGCTTTACAAATTTCATCAAATATTCCCTATGGTTAAAATCAATAGTTTTCCTTATAAAAGCATTTTTGTCGAAAAATGGAAATTCTTCTTATTTCTTCACCATAATTTTTTTTCGTCTACCTACCTACCTACCTGCCAGTATTATAAGTATTGAAATCTTTAATGAATGCCAGTATAATTATTGAAATCTTCAGTGAACGTTGCTGTATTGAGAAGTTTCGGTTTAATTTAATCAAAATATTGTTTTCAAAAACTGATTTGATTGATATGATTTTCATATTAGGTGAATCAGACAAGAATTGTTTATTGGCAAGTAGAATGTATTCTCAACAGTATCTAGATAGAAGATGAAAGATCATTCCAAAAGGTCCTAACTAGATTTGTTGAAACTGGTTGCATCAATTACTCCAAACATGAGCGCTTCAAACCAGCCACTAATGAGGATAATGAATTGAAGAAGATCCGCATAGGAGTCAACAGCAGATTGGTGAAATAGTGGAAAAGATCAGTGCAACGAGTTTTGAAGAAGAATCGCTGTCATCCATACCATATTCAATTACACCAAGAACTACTGTATACAGATTTTGAGAAAAGAGTAAGATTTTGCAATTGGGCCATGGAAAAAATTCGCGGAGACTATAGCGAAGAAATAAGAAGATTTGTCATTTTTCACAAAAATGCTTTTTTAAGAAAACTATTAATTTTAACCATAGAGAATATTTAATGAAATTTGTAGAACACTTGTTGGCGCTTCTTATGGATCGATAATATACCGGGTGCTCCGTTTGAAATCAGGAAGATTTTGCACATTTTTATTTACAATGTTTGGCAAGCAATTTTTCGAACCCTGTATGTCACAGATTCATTTATGATATATCGTTTAAAAGAGTCATCAACGTACATAATTTGACCAAACAGTCATTTCAATAGGACTTGGAACAACTCCATAATTTTAAATAGTATGAGTGACGAATTTTGGGAAAAAAAAGCTGTCATGCTAAAAATCTCGAAAACCATCAATATTTTTGAAAAAAAGATTCATATACAGTACCTTTTATTTTTCATGTAGCAATCGAAAAACTGATAAAAAATACTGGTTGCCATTTAAAAAAACAAAGTTGGGACCCGCGCAGAAAAAACTGAAAACCCTGTGTTAGTGCCATCATTTTCAATTAGTAGAGCTCAGGAAATTGTATCATTTTGCTCATTAAATGATCCATCTATCTATTACCATAATGGAGATATGGAAGACCGCGCTCTTGCTGCAGGACCCTGTATATCTATTGGGTATAACGAACGGTACGTTTGAATATGGCTTATATCAAATTTACTATTAGGCATCGAGTTTATTTTCTATTTATCTACTTCCCCAACTCTCTCAACAATGAACTCCATCTTCGGATTATCTTTTGTTACAACTCTCTTAACACCTTCACATCTTTTAGGTGGAAACAACAACGATATAATGTTCTTATATTTCCATGAGTTGTTAGCGTTTACATGATGTTCGGGCTTATATTGTTTTTTATGTGCATTAGTTAATTCCAAAATATTTTTGTATACTACCAAAACTTCTGCGTTGTAATGTTGAGGTACTCTTTCAATAACAACTGTAACTCCTTCCGTTAGAACAAAATTTCTGTCATGAACAACCAATTTGTCGTTTTCATATATCACACAAGTACAACATACCCTTCATCAAAACGTAAACCATAAGTATCAGACTCAACTGTTGTATCTCTCTATTTTCGGAGTTCTGAAGAAGACTTCTTTTCCTGTTCTTCGGATAAATGTTCCACCATAATGACATCTACTGTTAATCTAGAGACAGACTGAATCATACTGAACGATTGGGGCTGGTACATTTCGAAATATAGTAAACGGATTGACTGCATGGGGCATACTGGGGCAAACTGAACGATTTGACTGGGGCATACTGAAGCATACTGAACGATTTGGCTGTGCCATACTAAAACATACTGAAGGATTTGACGAGGCCATACTGAAACATACTGAACAAACACTCGACACGTATGCCAATGCCGAAATCTTACGCAAATCACCCAAAAACGTCAGATTTCAACGTTTTTTCTCTCTCTCTCTAAACGGCTAACCGTCTTTTTCTATTACCTGTGATATTTTTTCGAAACACTCGGTTTTTTCTTTGATAATCACACATGAAACGCTCTGTAAATATTTTCCTGATTTTATGCCCCCCCCTGTATGGTGCGCTGCCGTGTTTTAGATGACAGATGTAGTTCGCTCTGAACAAGTAATCGTTAATGTATGGGCTTTCGATCCCTTTCCCTACAATCTCCACAACCCCCAGATAAATTTAACCAACCGGCAACAAGCTCCCAATTGAATAATTTTACAACCGGCAACACACTCGCTGCCCGCGATGCTAAAATAGACATACTGCTGTCATATGGATGTTATTAATCAACCTTATTACACGTTTACGTAGCGACTTATAATGCCAGATGATGTTCACATCTTCACTTTAGACCTTATGACACCTATTCTTATGAACTTCCCAGTAAACATGAAACGTTTAAGAAATATTTCAAAAGTACATTAGTTGTGAATAATCGAAACATTTCTAAAATATTTCAAAATCATAGAATCATGGAACATTCCAAGACAAGTTATTTTGATATATTCAGAAACATTTTATATTTACATAAATTTTGTATAATTGAAACATTTCAAAATAACTTCAACTGAGAATAATCGAAACGTTCAGGTAGCAAGATTTCTGAAATGTTTCAAAATGATTCTTAAAGTTTAGAACTTATCAAGATTAATTAAATTAATGCATTTCGAAACATTTCAAAATCTCGTCAATATTTAATACATGAAACATCACAAAAAAACTTCAGGTTGATATCCTTAGAAACATTTCTAAACTGGGACTGTTTGAAATAACTCAAAATAACTAACTAATTGTTAAGCTATTTATTGGAAAAAAGAAGGGAACATGATCTAACCTAACCAAACTAACCTTGCTATCCAAGTTGATCCTCAACGTAACCTAAAATTACATTGCACACCACGCAGGCGCAACTAAAATAGAGTTTTGATTGGGCCATGCGGATTGTGTATTGGGAAGTGTTGTGGATAGGAATTCTTGCGATGCTCAGACGTCCAACCCCCCCCCCCCACTCCCCATTTTTAAGGCGCCTCGTTTTTCTATTTAGTAAAACGTCTTGGTAAGGAGGAAGATATATAGTTCGGTTATATTTGAAGAATAAAAATCGTTAAATGTCGTAATCATGAAAAGCATTGGTGATCAGAAAAAAAACAATATGCAATGAGGTTAGCTGGTTTGTGGTTTTGATAGCCATTGATAGAGATAATAGTTGCGAGTATGAATTAAACAAAAAGGTAACACCATTTTCGTTGAGTGAAGAGCTGTTGGTTTTATAGCTTCAAGTTCATAAGAATAGGTGTAATAAGGTCTAAAGTGAAGATGTGAACATCATCCGGCATTATAAGTCGCTATGTAAACGTGTAATAAGGTTGATAATAACATCCATACAGTGTGTCCATAAAGTAACCCCCCCTGTTAACTTTTGAACAGATTGGAATTTTCGCATGAAATTTTTTTTGAGGGAATGACGAGGATCCTTCGGATACTTTATTTCTGGAAAAATCATCAAATCTTCTAGGTACCCTTCTACAAAAGTATTCTGTAATTGATTTATTATCAACAAACAGATAATCAAGCAAAATGAATAATATTAATATCGACTTAGGTAGTCGGCAGAGCTCTAACATTATTGTACCGTCATTTTGTTTTGGATGTATATTTATGTTTGAAATTTCGAGGAAGTTTTATAGAGAATTGTAAGACGTTTCGAATGAGGTATCACTCAACACCCCATGCCATCTAAAAAATTCTTTCAAAATGGCGTCGGGCCGCCATTTTGAAAGGTAGACAATTTTTTGTCTTCAGAAAGTAGTTTATGAACTGCCATTCCTCCAAAAAAAAATTCATGCGAAAATTCCAATGCGTTCAAAAGTTAACAGGGGACACACACTGTATATATGACAGCAGTATGTGTATTTTAGCATCGCGGGCAGCGTCTGTGTTGCCGGTTGGTTAAATTTATCTGGGGGTTGTGGAGATTGTAGGGAAAGGGATCGAATGCTCATACATTAACAATTACTTGTTCAGAGCGAACTACATCTGTCATCTAAAACACGGCAGCGCATCATACAGGGGGGCCATACAATCAGGAAAATATTTACAGAGCGTTTCATGTGTGAGTCGCTGTTGTCTCAAATAGTTTTATAGATAATTTTTGAACGTTCACAACATAAGTGCTGAGAATATCGTAGTATTCATGTATTCCACCTGCGCAATATATCTTCTCTAAGTAGCTGTACTAGTTGTCTCTGGTTATCCATTTTTATTGAACAATTGCACCACTTTGAAGTATCCCAAAATTTGTGCTGACCACTCTTTCTTTCCTCTTTCCAAATATTTAGATTCTAATCCAAATTTCAAATAATCACCAATCACCTATACCAATATGTTCTGTGAATTAAATCATGTTTCATGTTTGATATCCACCAACAACAATATAAAGACACCTCCATCGACGTCGTATACAAACGATAAATTTTATCGTAGAATAACGATAAAACGATAACGATATCTAGCTACAGATTCGCAAATATCGTTAATTACCGATTATCGTTCACTAACGACATCGTTATGCGTTATAGAATAGGCCTCTTATAGCGGTAAAATTTGAGAACATTCCTTTATCATTGCACATATGGGAAGTGTCACCGCTGTCTAGGCACCAAACACTTTCAGGTAGATGTTCCATCTTGTTTGTAGACATGACATGAGTTTGTTCACTTTGACGAATCGGCATATTATATTTTATCATAAATGCTTCTTCTTCTTCGGCTGAAGATGCTCTTTGTAATTTGCTACTTGCTTTCTACATTCAGATGCCTTATGTCCCACAATGTGGCAAAAATTGCATTTGTAGGGAAATTTACTCCGTTTCATTGAATTATTCTTCTGTTCGAATAGACCTTTCCAGAATAAGTAGAATACAGATGATGAAAGAAATGAACCGAGCCAGTATGAGAGAGAAACAGATATATTTCATGCGCAGCATGTGGGCATATTTAAAAGATGCGCAAACGTTAATGCGACAGAGAAAGGGAAAGAGCACACCGGGAGTATTTTGTATTTTATGTTGGCCATTCTGGTATGTCATTATCAAGCAAGCGAATATCCAGCGTATTATTCTACAGTTTTACAGGTATGAGTCGGCACACCAGGGTTTTTAGGCATCTTACAAACAACTTTGTTCAAACGCGCGCATACAAGTATCGACAAACGTTTTTGGGTCACAAAACATTAAACTTCAAGTACCAACATTTACCAAATCCATTTATGGTATGTTACCAGCCCTGGGATTCCGAACTTTCGATTCGATCACGAACGAACGAACGATCAACGATTCGAACTTCAGACGACAAGAAGTAATCGTCGGATGTTCTCCGTACTCGAGGAAAATGGAGGCATCATGATCGTATATGTTAGAAAATAAGAAGAAATGAAAAAATGAGTAGCATTAACGCCTGTAATTGAACTTAAAATCCAGAATAAGTTTTTGGCATAGCAAACGGGAAGATGAAAATTAGAAGTGAATTAAAAAAATGTGGACCAACCGGGATTCGAACTTGGGACCTCTTGATTTAATTGGAAATTTCCTGTAAATACCTACCTAAAAGACATTCTAGGACGATTCGACTATAATAATTGATTCCCAATAAAATCGTCGGGTGATTTCGGTACTCGATCACTCAACACAATAAAATCAACATGGAACAGTGAAATGATGATAAACCGCATTGAACAAAAAATTCTGAATTGAGAATCTCGATATTCTCAATATTTTTTATTCAATCTGCTAGTTTTTTGTGATTTTAAATTTACATTCTTAGTTGAAGGAGTCCAGAGTATTGATTGAACATTTTATTCTGTGAAGGAAATTCATTTCTTTCATTTTTGTTTTTGCGCTTAATTGTACCTTGAATAGGTAGGTAGCTAAGGTTTCCTTGAATCTAAACAAGAGGAGAGGTATTGAACTGAAATTGCAAATGTATTAAATAAGTGCAAGTTTGTTACAACTCATATAACTATTCTGCAAGTTTGCTGTAAGAAATTTTTGTAATCACTGCGCATACCTGTAGGATGCTATAAAGTAAATGTTCTATACCTAGCTATTTTTATTCAGAAAATATATGCAAGTTCTATTATAGGGGCAATTTTTCATGATAGGTCCAACCTAACCTAACCATTCATCCGTTGTTTTTGGAGCATTTAAAAATAAAGAAATTTGTACCTACCTCTATATAATACTTTTGAAGTAGCCTCTTCTTTCATCGCAGTGTATAAATTATATTACTAGCATAAAATTTGATATTGCAGTAAACCGGGATAGGTACCTATACCTAACTAGATAGGTATAATACTCTATAATAATATTAATAATTATTGTACTGCAGTTATGTACACACTACTCCTACACACAAAAAAATAATTTCTTGGAATAAGCATAACTGCATTGACTCAAGTAAATAATTTGTTTGTATATAACGAAAGAGATGGTTATTTTGTTTCAAAGAATTAATTTTCTCAACAAATTTCTTAATTGAAAACAAATATATGCTTATATGAAAACATTTTATATCTCGAGTGGAAAATATAATTAATTCATAGTAAAAAAATTATTTACTTACTACAATAAAACAATTGTTTTGAAGTAGAAACGAAAAATATCCATTGAAGATGGATATTTTCTTGATTTGAAACTATAAATTTCTCGTAATGAAGATTACATTCATTCACTTCAAGAGGAACGGTTTATTTAGTTACACAATGGATACTTCGACTTGATGAAAGGATATTATTGATCTGAATATATACATTGATCAGAATGAAACTTAGGTTCGTTTTCTTTAACAAAATTACTCGTTTGAGGCAACATATCTATTACTTAGATTACTTTAAATATTGGTATTGATCCGAAAATATGAATTAAATATTATAAAACTTTGAATATATAGAGTAATATTGTGGAATCAAATATATTAACTAATCAGAATGAATCTTTCGTTCATTCCCTTCAACAAAAATATTCAATGAATTAATTCAATGAATTATAAATAATGAATTCCATCGTACGAAAATAATTGAAACAAAAAGGTCAATGAAAAAAGTTTTATTCAACATAATTATCATTCTTACATGAATCAAAACAATTCTTTGGTTAACAATATTCTAACATATGATTCAAAAAATCCTTATTATCAGTAACTTTGGATATGAACTGAGAAAAAATAAAAAAACCTTATTTCACCAGAAAAAAAAATAAACACAAATAAAATTTTCTACATATCGATGCCTTAATTCGCAAACCCGCTAACTCCACGTTTTATCAATGGAGCAACTGGTTTGCGAGTTAGGGCATCGATATGTGATCAAAAATATGAGAAAAACATCAAGATCTACAATAAAAACAGAATTTTCTGTCCATAAATCTCCACCTCAGTATTTCAGTCATCGGCTCAGTCTTTCAGTCTTAGGCTTGATTGAGTCTTTGAGTCACTTGGATTTGATTTTGAGTCTTTTCAGTCCCACTTTCGAGTCTCTAGTCTTTCAAATATCTTGAGTCTTGTATATATTTTAGCTAGATGTTTCCTCCTTGCTCTGTATATATACCGTAACATGTACAAGAATGCTTATTGGCATTCTACAGTAGAAAATTTCTGTTTCATTATTCAGCTTCACTCTGCCCCTAGGTGGAATCGTTGAGGCAGCAGCAAAATCTGTTCGATGAAGTTGACGTCTAAAAAAAATTTGCACCTATTACCTACTATTGACAAACTTGACATTACAAGGAATTAGAAATAATTGGAAACCCAAAAATTCCAAACCGAAAAATTGATTAAGTTTAGTTCAATTAAGTTTACGGAAAAAATAATTTAAAAATATTTTCTGGTACACTGTTTCTTTTGAAATAAAACGAAGAAATGCACTATTGTTCTCTAAATCATGTCTTTCAATAGAGCGTGAATTTCTCTGAATAAATAATACACATAAAATTACCTGTATTTTCAGTGGAATCAATTTTTTCGATCAGACTCCCAACACTTTTTCTTGCAGTTATTTTCTTATATTGCATAATGGGGTTGTAAAATGGTGCCTATTTTACATAAAAGTTCATAATCGATGCAGGGTAGAGCCTCTCAAAGTCCATGTCTATCTAAAATGATAGACAAGTTAATGAAGATGAAACAGTTTTGAAGAAGTAACAACAATTCTATCGATACCAATTTTTATTTCACTTATTCATCCCGTAGAAGGGTCCTGTTACGTTGTCCTATGAGAGGAAACTAGCTAATTTCTTCAAATATTCCTCATTCAGGAAAGGCAAATCTTCGATAGTTACTTTGTTATCTGAAATAATGCTTATTTAATAAACTCAAAATTCAAACGAAATCATCAATAGTTTCTCAGAAATGTTTGTTCTTCATGAAAGTTTGAATACCTAAATTCTCAAACGTAGAGCTCATCTAAATAATTAAGGATTCAAAAGAGGTATTTTTCTAGCTTTCTAACTTGTAGTTGTATTTCTCAAGAAATGAAAATAATTCTTTAACCACTGAATAATTTTGATCCTATACAGAATGGCTTCATTATCCCCATAATACACCTTATTTTCTTTTCAATAATATGTTTGTGTTCAAAGAAATACATATTTATAGTTTTGAATCAAGAATATAGAAGTATCAAAATACACTGATGCAAGTGCGTCTCATTCCCATGTAGGTAAATACCTACACTTTCCTCTACTTTTTATACCTATCGATGCAAAGTTATTTCTTCACATTCGTTGGTTAGGCATAATGCCGAAGTACTATGAATTATTTACCCATTAACTTTTCTATAAAACTATAACACAGCCTACCACCTTTTGTATTCCAGTATCCATGGGGTTGTGCCGGTCATCTTTTAATACTCACCTACCAAGGAAGTTTGATACAAGTACTTAATCCTTCCATCAAGGTTGCACAGTTTCAGAAGTTTTTGGATATCCATGTTTTTGTTTTCATAACTGTTTCTCACTATTAATATGAAATATACCAACTCCAGTCCGAATGTATGTAAACGCACAATGGCCCAATATGCACATTAATCTCAACGAGACCTGTAACCTGCGAACGGCGAGACCCGAAAAACACTTCTAACTACAATACTGAAGCAGACATTACACCCCTCAACCCCCTTACCAATTGCACAACAGCCTATGGAATCCGTCAGGGCCGGTCCTAGAAGAATGATGTCAGTCAACAATGTTAGAAATGTATTGAACATTTGCTGCACCTATCTGGGATCCACCTCAGATCTCTATAATTTCTGTGGGACTCAACATGTTTTTAACTGCTGATCAAGGCTATGGAAACAAAACTCTGCACTTCAGCATACTATCGGAATAATGGCCCTTTAAACGTCTATAAGGGTAATTCGAGAAATTTTTTACAACAATTTAATCACAATTTAGCAATACTTACTGTGGTTTTACCATCCAATTTTAATATTATCTCAGCTTCAAATGTAATATAACAACTGTAATATAAAGTTGAAGACATTTCATTTTTTCATTGAAAGAAATCAAAATGTATATACTATTATTGAGAAAATGAAGTACTGAAATAAAATTTCATATTTTTTCAATTGAAAAGAGTCAGTAATATCAACTTTAAGTATTTCCGTTTTTTAATTTGAAGAAATGTATATTTATATTCTTAAATCAAAAAGAGGAAGCATTAAATCAATAAATTAGGTTTATTCATTCCGAAAAATCAACCATATCAAGCTGAAGAAATTACATTTTCAATTTTATAATGGTGTTCTTGGATTGAGCAAATATTTCAATAAAATTATATACTTTGCTTGAAAATAACAGATGTTTCGATTCAAAGAATTATGCTCAATTGAAAAAAGAGTTTTACTTGAATTTTCAAAGAAATGCGTTTTGTCAATCTGAGATAATTTTTTTTTGTGTGTATTATTATCATTATAAGATGTATCTTTAATTGTTAAAGTATCTCTTTGTTAGGAATCCATTCTCGCATATTATAGGTTCCAGTAATTCTGTTGCTTTTTCTGTTAAAATTTAATTCAAAGGAATACATACATTTGGTGCATACTTATTTGTAGGTATATCATTATACCTAGGTACCTACATCCTATTCTTCGAACTCGTTAATAATATTAATATTCCCAAAAAAAATTGCATCAGTTGTAATGGTACCTAGAAATAATAATAAAAAAATTGTTAATGTTTCCGTCAACCGGCTGGACCTTTACGAGCACAACCCTCAGAAATCTTCGAAAGAATTCTCCATTTTTTTCAACAGTGTAATCTATTCGCCACTTCTATGCCCTTTTCCCCATGAAATTCATTAAATTAATTTTCAACTCCCAGTAAACTTTTGGGTTGCTCTGAAAGCCATTCTGAATAAAAAATCCCTACTGCAGAAGTATGGATCATAGGTAAATAACGGGATGGAAACGAATACACAAGCAATAATGACCACTAATAAAAAGAGCAACACATATATCAGACCAAGATAGATATACTGACGACAAGAAAATAGTTATCCTACCTACCTAGATAGGTATAATACTCTAAAATAATATTAATAATTATTGTACTGCAGTTATGTAAACTACTCCTATTATTATCATTATTCAACAGGGTAAGCTATTCGCCACTTAGCCATGCCCTTTTCCCCATGAAATTCATTATCAACTCCCAGTAAACTTTTGGGTTGCTCTGAAAACCATTCTGAATAAAAAATCCCTACTGCAAAAGTATGGATCATAGGTAAATAACGGGTTGAGAACAAATACACAAGCAATAATGACCCGTAATGACCAAAAAAAAGAGCAACACATATATCAGACCAAGATAGATATACTGACGACAAGAAAATAGTTGTCGTCAACTAATCGTAAAATGTAGGCAATTTGCAACACATTTACGATCGGCATCGTTCAATTTGTGAATAACTTACTTCCTCTGTACTTGTATCTTGGTATTTATTGTTATAGTCGTAGATAGAGTATAGTATTCAATTTGCGGTAATGGTCATAATTAACTTGATGATTTACAGCACCAGCCTGTGGCTCGTGCTTCAAACTTCATTTGCGTGAGTTATATATACTATTATCCACCCACAGTTTTGATGACAATTCACTTCGCTTTATAGGGTTAGGTTCTGTTGTGGTGATACTATGATGTACCCTTGGCAGGTCTCAACTTGTTTTAGGCTATGAAATCTGAAGTTTTTGGGTGATTTGCGTAAGATTTGGGCATTGGCATACGTGTCGAGTGTTTGTTCAGTATGGCCTCGTCAAATCCTTCAGTATGTTTCAGTATGGCCAATCCAAATCGTTCAGTATGCTTCAGTATGCCCCAGTCAAATCGTTCAGTATGCCCCAGTCAATCCGTTTACTATATTTCGAAATGTACTAGCCCCAATCGTTCAGTATGATTCAGTCTGTCTCTAGATTAACAGTAGATGTCATTATGGAGGAACATTTATCCGAAGAACAGGAAAAGAAGTCTTCTTCAGAACTCCGAAAGCAGAGAGATATAACAGTTGAGTCTGATACTTATGGTTTACGTTTTGATGAAGGGTATGTTATCGGTTGTACTCGTGTGATATATGAAAACGACAAATTGTTTGACAAGTAGTTCATGACAGAAATTTTGTTCTAACGGAAGGAGTACTACAGTTGTTATTGAAAGAGTACCTCAACATTACAACGCAGAAGATTTGGTAGTATACAAAAATATTTTGGAATTAACTAATGCACATAAAAAACAATATAAGCTAATAACTCATTGAAACATAAGAACATTTTATCGATGTTGTTTAAACTCGATGCCTAATAGCAAATTTGATATAAGCCATATTCAAACGTACCGTTCGTTATACTCAATAGATACAATCATCGAGAAACTGATGATCCTAATACATTAGTAGATCGTTTGAGATGCCTATCTACAGAAGATCAAGAATATCATGTGATTATTTATGAACTCTTCCTTTCATCCCCATCCTCAAATCAGCAATGAAGCAAGAAAATATATGTGTTGAAAAATACATATTCATTTATTACGAATTATTTCAACTGATCAACAGGCATTCAATGAGCAATAATAAGATTGGAACAGCCCTAATTGATTTTCATTATTCTCAAAACCTTTGAATATTTCGAATTGAACACCTGCAGCAAGGTAAGAAGAATTCTTTCTGATTAATTTCAGGAAACTGTGAATTCACGTCTTGCAATATTTCGAGTTGGACACCTGAAATCGAATAAGAAGTAATGAATATATGAAACAATGTAAGAAGAATACCTCCTGATTGACTTCCGGAAACTGTGTATTCACTCCTTGCCATATTTTGAGTTGGACACCTGAAATCCAACGGAAGTAATGAATGAATGAAAGGTCGGTAGAATATACTGTTGATTGATATGGGTAACTGTACTTATGTGTATTTAAACTCTGAAATATTTCGAATTGGAAACCTGAAATCCAATAAGAAGTATTAAAAAACTGCGCAAATGTGTATTCATGCATTGGACTTTTTTTTAATTGAATGTCCGTTGTTCGACAAGACAACAAACAACTTTTTCTCTTTCAAAACGTATGTTTACCTTCTTCGTGACTGATAATCCTTCTTCTCCTGGGGGAAATGTGTCTAACCTCCTCGTGGTTTCTCCTGGACAGTTTCGACTGACTAATAGACCCGATCCAATGATCTGTTCATATGTTACAATTTAGGGTGTAACCTTTTCTTCGTATATGATGTTTTACGGAAAGTTGTGTCACCTGTTATTTTTCCATTCAAACTACCTTATATTTCATATTTCCAAATATAGTTTCATCAACCCATCAAGGGTCAAAGATAAAAAAAAATATCTTTTGGGGATTTTTAAAGTGGTTGTTCGCTTCGATCTCAAGAAAAATTATTAGGTAAACTTCTTTGTGATTGAATCACATCAGATCTCAGAGCAACTTTTCTTTATACGACATACTGGCTTTCAAGTAACATATTTTTATTTCAGTTTTCACTCCCTCAAGAATTAATTCTCAGGTAAATTTTTCTGTAGATAAAAAAATTAAATAGATCTTATGAGAAAACGCTTCTCCGGATTATCAAATATCTTTTTTATTTCAAGTACAAGTGGATGATACGTTTCAATACCAAAAATTGTTTAATACCTATAACTCCCATTTCAATCATAATGCTACATACAGTCGTATCGATCAAAGGCAATAGGTTAACAGAGATATTTTGTTCACTTTCAATATTAATACATTTCTTATAAACAACCTCACTCACAACCATTCCAAAAGCCCTGATCTTTATATTTACTTTTCCATTATATCCCAACAACCAATCATTCAGACGGTTAACAGCCGATAACCCTATTCACCAATCAATCCATGGTCCAAATTTTATTACACACAAAAAATCTATCATGACCCTCCTGCCGCCATCTGCTATCATAGTTACATCCTATTGACCTATTTTAATCAATATCCTCCGTAGTCTAGTGGTTTAGATCTCTGCCTAGTACCGTGCGAACAGTCGACCGATCGGACGTGCTTCTATTTTAATCGCTAGAGTGCAGACGCCAATTGCTGCCAGTGATAAAGTGCGAATATAACCCTTAGTGCAAGTGCCATCTACATCGCCTGCATAGGACTCTCCCCACGTCTTGGGGCATCGCTCCCTCATGAGCAGCGGATCGGAGGGAGGAAGATCCCGCAACAACCCCCTAGGCCGAGCTAGGGCGCCACCCATCTCAAATCTTGTCAAGCGACCGGGATCTACTAGTAATGCAGCTTCCGCAACATCGGCCACCTCCGGCAGCGAGTCGGATCGCAGGACTCCCATGAAGCGGAAACAAGCTACCCAGACAAAACCTGTGAAGTCAAAGATCGTCCTCCACGAGAACATCACAGTTAAGTGCCCACCCAGTGAAATAGACACTTTCCCGCCACGCGATAAAGACGCCAAAGTGACACCTAGTGACAGTGACACCCTCGTGAAAACCTCCGGCTGTGACAACAGGAAACCGGAAACTTCAACTTCTTCGTCTGGCAGTCCGCCAAACAAGAAGTCCAACCCCTCCCTCCAGGAGGGTGAGAACAATCAAGGTGAATCACTGGCATGTCCTGGGGATGTGTCTGTCCAACATGCCACTAACACCGAACCCTTCGGCGAAATTTCATCAAAAATGGAAGGTGTTGCGAATTCGGACATAGCCGTAGGAAAAAGACGCTCCAGGATAGTTGCCTGCAGCAGCGTACCCCAGGACTTAGACATCTGGGGAGTCACCCCAGATCTCCCCTTACTAGACGAAGACACCACCACGAAGACCCCGAAGAAGCCATCGGTTACGAACTCCACACCGATGAACTCTTCTTGTGGAATGGAAGGCAATAGCACCAGCCCCATCCAAGCCGACTCCCAGGGAAATGAACTGCCCACTGAGCCGAAATCTTCAGTAAACGCTACCGACTCCGTACCATCGGTCTCCCTCATAGTCGACGAAGACGCCGGCAGCACCAAGTGCAGTGAAGGAAATCAACCCTCCCCCCACCTTAGGAGCCCAGAGAGTCACCCTCCCCCCACCCAGATGCGGAGGATCATCCCCTTTCCCACCCAGCTGTAACAGCCCTCAGCGACTTAGAGGAAACTGCCAACAACGCCGAAAATGAAGACCCAGAATTCATAAACACGGTTCACCACACTTCCCAAATAACTCTGACGCCGGACACTGAGAAAGCTGATGCTGTTCTAAGTCTACCTATACAGCACACTTTCCAAAGTGCTTATAGATTTGAGGAGCCTGAAACGGTTCGCCACACTTCCGAAAACACACTAGCACCTTCAAGTGGAACGGAAACTGTGGTGAACCAAAAGGAAGAACTGGGGGCTGTCACGAAACTTCCCAATCGACTCTGGAAGATATTCTGGCAGAGTTCAGAAAGAAGATAACATCAATCACACAGCAATCATCAAGCTCCGGAGATGCATACGGTTACCACACTTTCCAACCGTCTTGGAGTAAGTGGCAGACGGCCTTCGGCAACTATGATAGACGTGAAATATTCTCCAGCGACAACGCGAGGGATAAGTTCTCGGGCAGCGGAAAGTGTAGAGAGGTCGGATCGAGCAGGTTTCGAAGCACTCACCGCCTGTTCGGGGACAACCCCCTCGTAGTAGGACATGAGGAAGGCGCCGTAGGAGGATGCATCTCACCCATCCCATCATCAAAAATTGCCGGAGACTATATTGTGAGAGCTTTAGTCCATGAAGGGGAAAAACTTATTCCAAGGCAGGAGGGACTTGCCACCTATAATAGACAAATCATTTCGGACCCGTTTCCTAGTAAAAACTGGAATGATATAATTCTGTCGGAAATGGCCGAAAACACCCCCAACCGGGAGAAAACCCCGTGGACTCCAACACAAGAAAAGTTACGTAAGGCTCAATAAATGGAAAGTGTAGTGAAACCTATCCAGAACTCTCTATCATCAATGGAAGGTGTGGTGAACAGCCAAAAAGCAATTACGAAAGTGTGGCGAACGCCAAAAAATTGGAAAGGGTAGAGAACACCCGAAAAATGGAAACTGTGCCGAACTGGAAGAAACCAACATCAGTTTTGGAAAGTGTTGAGAACACCAGAAAATTGGAAAGTGAGTCGATCCCGAAGAGAGAACAAACGATTTTGGAAAGGGTGGAGAACGCCGTCTTCGGAATGGAAAGTGAGTCGAACACAAACAAACAGCAAACTATAATGGAAAGGGTGAAGAACGCAGTGCACGGTGAAATGGAAAGTGTAGCGAAAGCGAAAAACCCATGAGTAATGGAAAGTGAGGAGAACGCTATTATGAAAACTGTGGTGAACACCGTTTTGGAAACTGTCGAGAACTAAAAAATGGAAAGGGTGGTGAATACCATTTGGGAAAGTGTCGAGAATGACCACCTGGAAAGGGTGGCGAAAACCAACAAAACTCCAAACAGAAATGATAACAACGGAAACGCATCCAAACCACCGCCTTCGCTACTTGTGGAATTCCAACGAGCTGTGATCAGGATGAAAACATGAAAGGAGGAAGAAGCAGCTAAACTAAGAGCGGAACGTGAGGCACAGCTCCTGAGAAAGAAACAAGAGGAGGAAGCAGAAATCCTCGAACATAAGAGAAAGAAGGCCGAAAACACACGGCTTCTGGGAGCCAGGCCCAAAGAAACTACAATTAAAATCACCCGTTTCTCCTGCTCTGACTCAGACTCCTCTGACTCGGAGACAAGAAGAAAGAAGCTGAGAAGGAGGAGGTCCCGAGATGATATGCCTCTCAATACCACCGAGAGCATATATAATCGCATACGGGACCTCGAGAACATCATAGAGCAACATGTCAACGAAAAAGTCGAAGCTTACACCTCAGCGGACATTGACAAGCCAGAGGAGATCAACGACATGCTAGAGGAAATAATCAGGAACGTGATGATCCAGCAAATACGTCCGTACTATACGAAAAAGTAGGAGAGTGTCTACCATCAGGAAATTCAGAAGCTCCGTCACACGCGGAGACTGATACGCTCACCGAACAGGTACCGGGCGAAAGATGCCTTCCCCCCTCTCCCCGAGAAAACGAATGCGGACTTGGATGGTTTCGTGAAACCAAAGTCACCGGCCAAAGCACAAACCATACCAGGTAAGAACCCTGTGCCGACGAGGAACTCCTACGAGTCTTTGAACGAGGATGAGACCCTCTCTGAAGACTCGAAGCCTACAGAACGCCGATCAAAACGGCCTCCCCAGAAAGGCGCTTTTCAACCTAAAAAGGGTAAAATACTACCCCCTATAGTCATTCAGGGGAGGTTGAACTTAGATCGATCGCTCTCGACTCAGTTGAAGACTGAGTTAAAAGGCGAGTTTAATTTAAAGCATACAAACAAGGAAACTCTGGTCTTCACTGAAATCGAGGACGATCGATCAAAAATGATCGACATTCTGAAGGCAACCGGTACGGAGTTTTATACGTACACACTTCCTAAAGACAGGACACACGCGTTTGTTCTGAGGGGCCTAGATTCTGATGTCGATGTCTAAATACGGCATCAAAATCGAAAAGATGATGAGGATGAGGACGCGACACAGGCCGCTCTACCTCATCACGGCCCCTCGCAACGTGACATTGGCCCAGTTGCAGAAATCCGTGAGGGTTCTGCAACACATCAGAATTTCTTCAATGTCACCGTTGTCAGAGATGGGGACACGCCACTTCGAATTGTCAACGACAAGCACGATGCCTCAAGTGTGCGTAGGATCACCCCATGCACACTTGCAAGCTAAACCGCGAAGTGCAGGCAGTCTGCGTCAACTGCAGCGTGGAGTGCCCTGTGTACAAGGAACGGATTCGTATTCTGGAGGAGAGGGAGGAGAAATCGAAAAAGCCCGTGCCTGTAAAGTACGTACCAGCTCCTGCGCCAAAAGTCAATGCTTGGTTGGAGAGGAACCAGGAGCAGAGCGCTTCCCCGACAAGTCACGAAGAGGTCGGGAGAAGAATTCAACAGGCTCCAGGAACACCGGAAATTCCGTTTACCCCGCCCACACAGTCGCCGGCACATAGGCACGTCCGGCAAGAGGGTAGCCAAAATTACAACCAGATAGCAGGTTTGGTAAGTAAGATCCAACAGGTTGGTTCGATGCTAAACATCGCAGAACTGTGACGCGACATGGACGATTTAATCGTCAGGCTGGCACAGGCGAAGTCCCCGCTTGAATAGGCGATGGCTGCCCTAGAAATTCTGGGGGGCAGCCAGAGATACAATTTTTGAGCAAAGAATGAAGGCATGCATGTTTAACGCCAGTTCAGTCAATAATAAGCTTCCGCTAATTATTGACTTTATTGGCAGGCACAAGTTGGACCTGATGTTTATCTCGGAGACATGGCTTCGACAGGACCATAGATTTAAACTGAAGGGCTTCTCTACTGTCAGGGCGGACCATCCTCAGGTAGTGAGGGGGGGGGCGTGGCCATCCTTGTTAAGGATGGCATTGCGTTCACGTTGCTCCCGCCACAGCAGAGCTCAATAGAGCATGTCGGCATTGAACTTGCTGACGGGACCTGTGTGTTCGCAGTGTATATCCAGCCAAGAGATAGGTTCACACAGTCCGACTTGGACAACCTGTTTAACACTGGTCACAAGGTGTTGCTGGTCGGGGACCTAAACGCCAGGCGTCCTGAGTGGAGTGGAGGCTCACAGCCTAATGCCAACGGTAAAACACTGTGGGAATACTCGCTCAGCAGCGACGTGGTAGTGGTACACTCTGACGAGCCTACAAACTACCACTGAAATGGATCCACTCCGAACATAATTGACTTGATAGTCAATGAGAATGTAACGAATTTGAGCGAACTCAAGGTCGTCCACGAGATGACTTCGGATCACGACCCGGGCCTGTTCAGTATAAAATGTCGGGGAGAGGACATCTCGCATGTCCTTCGATATGATTACAGGAATGCGGACTGGGCCAAGTTTCGAAGGATCATGAATGAGCGGACCGTTATTAGGTCTGACATTCCTCGTGACGAATTTGATGAGATTACACTCGCTCTAATTTGTGACATTCAGATCGCTCGCGATCGGGCTGTCAAGAAAATTATTTTCAGGAGGAACCGGAATGTGATTCCACCCGAAGTTCGGGCGTTGATCACTCTGAAAAACCCTCTTCGAAAGAAATGGCAAGCAACAAAAATTCCAGAGCACAAAAACGTCATGCTCCGGCTAGGAAGAGAGATTTCAGAGCTGATCAACGACCACAACGATACGGTGTGGAAGAACAAGCTGGAGAAGCTGGATGTTCGGGACAACTCACTTTGGCGGATGACGAAGCGCATCTCAAAGCGCCTCGAACCCGTCCCAGCCATTGTGAGGGGTGACGAACGTGTAGTGACGGATCCTCAGAAGACGGACAAAGACGAAAATATAAAATAACGGACGGCTTTATAAACTCTATGCCCGCCCTTATCGGCCCTCATAGGTTTGACAAAATCATGACAAACTATGAGGAGCTGACGGAAGTCATTAAAAGACGAATAAGGCACCTGGACCGGACGGGATGGACGCAGTTCTACTCAAGATCATGCCGCGGAAGTCCCTGGTTCAGTTTATACACCTCACAGCAAATAAGCTCACCTTGGATAGAAAACTGAGAAAAAATATATAATTTTTGGATTGGATCATGATTCTAGAACTGAAAGTGCAAGTGCAATTCTTGAGAAACTCAACAAATTGTTGGGGACTAGTCTAAGCGAGTCTGACGCCAACAATTTATATTCTCTCAAGGGTACTTCGAAATCAGCCCTGAAGATTGAGTTTCTATCATATTTGAAAAAGAATTCTGTGTCAAAAATATTTCTAACCTGAAAGGAAGTAATATTACAATTGTAAATGATCTCTGTTATGAAGACCGCTTGAACAACAAAATTCTAGTAAAGCACATGAAGGAAGCCAGGGAAAAAAATCTCACTGCTAATATAATAGGCCATAAATTGTTAATTAAAGGTAAAACATACACAGTCAACGAATTAGAGAACCAGGGAGATATCCTAGAGGACTCAAAGCCATCTAAGAAGAGAGACAGAGAGTCCTATGGTGCACCATCTACCCCACTTACCGCAGACAGCTTCCCTCTCGAATTTATAGGTGGTGAAGCAGACTTGACCGATTCACTGAACTCCACAGTCAAGCCCCTAGTCAAGAAACAAAATCAACAGAAGCCATCTCTCGAGCTGCAAACGGAGCAAGAAACTAGACAAAACAGCTCATCCTCGAAGCAACAGAACCCGTTTTCCCATTTTCTTATTATACCACATTTTTATATATCCCTACCCATATTACTTCTTTGCTATAAATTCTTTTTCTTATTTTGTTTGATATAAACGTATTGTGTAATCATTCTTTATATGTATAATGCAGAAGAAAATAAGTTTAATGTACCTCAATGTCAGGTCTCTTTCTACCGGTTTTAATATATTGCGTGATTATATTCTCGAACATAACATTGATATTATTGCCTTGGTAGAAACTTGGTTGAACGAAAGAAGCGATACTGATTCCGTGGCTATAAGAGGTTACAGATTTCTGCATGCGGATAGGGATGGTCTTGGTGGTGGAGTTGCATTTTATCTCAAAAATCATTTGGAATGCTCGGTTATACTTTCATCTAACAGTCCAGCTCTTGAAAAGTTCTGCGTCTCTATAAAATTTTGTCATGACACTCGTTCTTGCTGTCGTGTACCGTCCTCCATCTGCATCTTTAATTGATTGTATCGATAAATTTGAAGACGCAGTGATCAATTTTCTTCCTAAGAGTGATAAGCTTATTGGTGATCTCAATATCGACATAATGAAAAATGATCATAAAAATAATCTTCTGCAAAGATTTTTGGATTCCTTCAGCTTAATTCAGTTGACTGACAAACCCACCAGAGTGACCGTTTCGAGTCAAACCCTCATTGACTTGTTGATTGAAAACAACCCACGATATATTTCTTCGATAGATGTTGTCGATATAGATGGCATCTCAGACCATATCGCTATCACCTGCCACAATTTTCCCAAACATAGCTATGCGAAATATATTACCTATAGAAACTTTACCAACCTCGATATCAACTCTTCCAATAATGACCTAACGAGAGTTAACTGGGACAATATTTACCATTTGGAAAATACCGATGATATGTTATCTTTCCTCAATGACAATTTCTCTGCAGAGTTAGAGCAACTAAACCACCTAAACCATGGATTACGTATAACATCAAACAAATGCTGAATCGAAAAGTTTTTCAACGATATAAGAGAGTAAAATCACCTGCATCCTGGGAATACTGGAATATTACAAAAACGCCACGTCTGCAGTTATATTTTTAGAGAAAGTATAATATTAACTTCAACCAAACATTAAGATTACTTTGTTTTAATAAATAATAATTATCACATGAAATATATTACGATGACTGAATTTATTATTTTTATTTAATAGCTACTATTTTCTCTGACAGACTATGTGGTTTTATCTGCTCGACTGGAACATGACAGCATACCTATATGATATTTCCCAATCTTCGAATATTCTCATGTTCACGGTAACTTGAGAATCACCATTAATAAATTACTAACAATCAAGTTCAATTTATCATTACAAGCAATTAGGTACTTTATAGACTTTACAAAAACTTGGCAACTGCGGCGTCCCTCAGTCACTCTCTGCTTTGTCCGCGCAATCCCAAACTTCAGCCAATCGTATTTCATGAAGACAATGTCGTTACAGCTGAAGAGCGTTTGAATTTATGCATACTGAAATCACGCATTCAAAATTGAATAATAAATCAGTTTTTCAAAATTGAGAGTGAATAAATGGTTAGGACTATGTTATAAACTGCCCTCAATTACGTCAAGTGAAAAAAAGTGCATATTTTACGATACTGGAAACCCCCATATGAGGAGTACTCTCAAGATATTGTTACAGTTAGGGCTTCGCGAGACCAAGACCAAGACTGATCAGTCTTGGTTTTGGTCTCGCTCTTGGTATTGGTCTTGATGTTTCAAGACCAAGACGAGACTGGCTCAGTCTTGGTCTTGGTCTTAACAGTCTTGGTCTTGGTCTTGGTCTTGATAGTATTGGTCTTGGATCGATATTGGGTCTAGAAATTTAAATTATTCAATTCACTTATCCCACAGTTTATATAGATATAATAGTAATTAAATAATAATAATAATACGCCTTTATTCGATATAAAGTCATATCGAAAAGGTGGAGACTCACTGAGTAGTGCTTTTCAGCTCTACCTTACATTTTTAGTATTTCTAAGTCTTTAACAATTGTAAGTTTGTACGGGTAAAGTAAGCGAAATAAAAATATCTCATTTCACCATCATAATATAACTTTTGAGAAATTTTAAATAATTATCAAATTAGACCCTCACAGCACACAGGTCGACGCCCGACGGGATAGAAAACGGTTCAAAATGGTTGGAATGTTAATTAGATTTTTATCGACCATTGTACAATGGATTGTTGTGTGATGAGCAGTAAGATGCGATTGTGGCAGAGTGGTGGAATCGGAATCCCGAAGAAATTGCAATACTTGTAACCACTGCGAACTTTCAACATACACCTATTTTTTGTAAACTGTATAACTGCAATACATATTTTGAAATATGTATTTTCGATTTTTAATGTACAGAATTTAAAAATCTACCATATGAAAAATAAATAATTGAAATAAAATGTCATAACATTTTCCATCAAAATTTTATTAATATTCAGTAGATTTAAATTCACTATTTTTGTTTCGAGACCAAGATCAATACTCTTGGGAAAGAGTCTTGATCTTGGTCTTGGTCTCGAAAGTCAAGTCTTGGTCTTGGAAAGATTTAAGTCTTGATCTTGGTCTCGCGAAGTTACAGTTTTTGCTACCTATTTTCACAATCTAAAGCCTGAAGAAAACATTAATCACCCCATTGCAGAACCATCAAATAACCCAGTTATCACTGTGAAACATTTGTCAAATATTGAAGTCTTGAATGCATTCAAAAAACTGAAACCAAAAAAATCCTGTGGGTTTAATGGGATCCCCAGCTACGTAATTAGAGACTGTGCACATGCATCCACTGAACCACTTCAACTAATTTTCATTCTATCCCTGAGAACGAACACCTTTCCAAATTTGTGGAAAAAATCCAAAATATGTCCCATTTTCAAATCTGGCTCTCTTAACGAGATCACAAATTATCGTCCGATAACTTCACTGCCGGGCTTTTCAAAGGTCTTTGAAATATCTATATACAGTCAAATAATTCTCAGGGTCAAAAACCTCATTCAAATAGAACAACATGGATTCATTGAAATACGTTCTACTATAACCAATCTCATGTGTTTTAATCAAACTGCAAAAGGGCAACTAGATGTTTCTACATAGATTTTTCAAAGGCTTTTGACAAGCTTGATCACTCGATATTATTGAGAAAGTTGGACACTTTTGGGTTCAATTAAGACCTTGTAAAATTTTTCACAAGCTATCATAAATCTTATATGAGTTTGAAGCGACCAGCGGTGCTCCTTAGGGGTGTAACTTAGCACCACTACTTTTTTCACTATTTATCAATGACATTCATGACCTCATAAAAAGCAATGTTCTATTATTCGCAGATGATATGAAAATCTTTAGAAGGATTGAAAATTTCCAAGACTTTATCGTCCTTCAACAAGCTCTGAATGAACTTATGAATGGTGTAAATAAACTTCCACTCAACATAAATATATGCAAGTGTTCAACAATATCTATACGCCACAACACTAACCTATTTAACTAATCAATCAATGAAACCCCGCTACAATATGAACATCACATCAAAAATCTTGGAATTCAAGGACAAATTGAACTTTTCAGTACACATAACCAAAACCATTTCAGCAGCCAAAAAAATGCTAGGATTCATATTCCGAAATTGCAGAGAATTTACAAACATAAAATGTTACGAAACTCTATTCACAACCTCGTAGACTGTCCACATCTGAGTGCTTAGCTGAACTTCATGGCAAACACACCAATAAAGTCAATGTGTAATAACTTCAATAAACTCTGTGAAAAACATGATACATTCTCAAGCTCACTGAACCAATTTAAATTACAGTTGAAAGTCTATACCTACGGAAAGCAAAAACTGCATTACACACATTTATCGCAATAGTCTTAAGCTATCCTGTAATTGGGTGTACTCCTGTTTGGACAATAGTGTGTTTATTATTCATTATTGTACTAGTATTTAATAAACACCCTGTGTACCAACTTTCCCTGTGTTTTGTTAATGTTTCCAAATATGACCATTTTTTAAACAGTAATAATCTCCTACAAACAAATAATCTTTAGACTTGGATATATATAGTAAGTAATAAGTTGAACAGTTTTGAAAGTATAGGTATACTTTATGAAGTTCTGCTGCTCTGTTTGCTACGTATCCATGCTGACAACAATCTCTAATGCTAGACTTGATCTCAAATAAAAAAAAAATAACTCTAAATTGGAATATTAGACACCTGTGGTGTCACTCAATGAGACACAAAAACGTAATTTGTTTCCTAGATGCGCATTTCGATAACCATGTTATTTCATCAGCGAATCATGCTGTACAGGGGCCTGCGACAAGGGCACGGTCATATTTTCTTCTAAAAATGAAAACGATGGCACGAACAAAAGGTGTTCAGTTTTATCTGGGCGAGCCCCAACTTTCATTTTAAACTGCTACCTGTATTTTTCTTCAGTTTTTACATGAGATAAATGGACATTGATGTTTTTAGCATGACAGCTTTTTTTTTAAATTAAAACCCATTAGCGCCCGAATTGATTTTTTTAAATTGAGTTTATATAACCATAGTGTTAACCTAAATTATGTTTTTGACAAAAAAGTCTGAACAGAAAATGTTCTTTCTATTATCGCTTACGAGATAATGGCCGTTGCCGTATGGCAACGCTAAACGCTTTCACTGTTATGCGGTTAGCAAGTGTCTGAACAGAAATAAAAATCAATCCATCTAAATAAAAGCAGAATTGCAAATATTTATTAAAAGTAGTATAGTAGCATAGCACTCTGACTGCGTGTCGACTTCAGTAAGAAACCAAAAAACAGTGACTGTTAATACTGGACTCCAGAGATGGTGCTGAATCCATACTTCAGTAAATTTATCTCAGAAATTTCCAATCAGGCTGAAAGGATTTTTTGATTCAATTGGGTCGAACTAGCCTTCGCTGATGATTGGCAAGGACCATGAAACTGGTACGGAGAGGTTCAATTTTCCCAATTGAAATGAAAAATTATTTCAACTTTGATATTTGAAGTTTGTTCATGTAGAAAACTTTGCCAAGTATTGAACAGATATAATTCAACGATCGTAGGGGGCAGCAGTTGTTTTCTGTTGAATACTTGCCGACGACAATGCCTATCGTATAGGTTCTTTAGCGGAAGATTCAGATTACGTAATCCACTTCTTTTCTTTATTAGTTTAATGGTATTCCGTCAAGAAGTGTCGCTCCTCTTCATGATCTTTTTTGGATTCACATTTAAGTCGACACACAGTCGGAGTGCCTTTCAATTCTGGAACTGAGAGATGGCGCTGAATTAATGTTTCAGTATTTGTCTCAGGGATTTTCAATTAGGCTGAAAGGATATTTCGATTCAATTGGGTCGAACTAGCCTTCGCTGACAATTTTTAATTAGATATAATTCAACGGTCGTAGGGGGCAGTAGTGGTTTTCTATTGAATACTTGCCAACGACAATGCCTATTGTATAGGTTCTTTAGCGGAAGATTCAGATTACGTAATCCATTTTATTTTTTTTATTAGAATAAATGATGTTGCATGTGGTTAAAAATGAATGGTAATACAAGATGTTGGTGTTTAATCGCTGGTCGCCTGATTTTTGGATAATTTGTGAAATGGTGGAATATAGTTTCGTATAATTCAATGTAACTCCTGTTAATTTTCAGGGTGACTCCGGAGGCCCTCTCATTTATCAGCTGGAAAACGAACGGTGGGTGACAATAGGAATTGTATCTTGGGGGTTAGGTTGCGGAAACAAAGGTAGTCCAGGGGTTTACACAAAAGTTAGTAACTTTTTACCTTGGATAATAAAAAATACTATGTCCAAATAAGAATTTATATTGATGATTGATTGTATTGAATTGAAATAAATAGAATAAGTATGATTTGTTTATTTTCACAGTATTGCCGAAAATATTATGCAGATGTAAAAACATAACCAATCTAAATGGTACCTATTCAGAACTATTTACGTACTGAATGTTGAAGTGTATGTACGTGATGGTGTAAATTATTTATTATATCCGTTTATATAGTCAACTCGCTTAGTATGATTTCTTACTGCAGTTGAAAACACTTCTGTTAATTTTCATTCAAATTTATATTTTCATCAATAGTCTATAGAAAGAAAACGTTGGGATTTTGTATCATCAAAAACATATTCGATGTCAACAGCTACGCACTTCAAATTCTGACAAATGTGAAAGGCACAGAACGTTCTAAGAACCAACGGTCCTACAATCAGTTTTTCGAGGACCACTGGCGTGGTGTAGTGCAACTTCAGATAAACTTACAGCACACTTGTGGATATCTACCTAACTAATTTTCTGGTAATTATTGACTCCTTACTTGGGGAAACAAAGAAGGTTCTATTTCTTTTATTGTGAAACCTCGTGATAAACAGCCTCCTTACAGAAATTGCCCGAAGAGGGGTGTATGTACAGGGCTGCGATGACGATATCGTCTCAACGGTTAACAGGAAAATTTTTGGATCTGATGCAACTAGTCCTAAGAGAAGGACAGGCGCTGTACATAGGAAAAAACCGGAAGTCAATTCCCAAAAAACCACGATTGTTTTTTTACCAGAAAAACAAACCCTCAAATACTGTGGGTTAAACCTATACTCGAAGCTCACCTGTAACAAATTGTTATAGAGTCATAGTTCACTGAATATATAAAAAACAATGGTCATGCAACAACGTCAGATGGGGAAATAAACAAACTTCAATTCATATTTCTTACTCTATAGAACCTGTATATAGCATGGTGTCAGAAGTAAATCGTTAATTCTCATAGTCAGCGGAGTCGCAGGAATATATTTCTATACAAATAATGCAGAAGGTTATTCAGATGCCACGGCAGAAACCGAGTTTTGGGGGATCCATTCCACATATGAAAATGGACGGAAATCAATCTTTCAATTGGCATAAATGGTATCAGTCCTTCGATCTAGATTTAATTGCTGGAGGCTACAATATGGAAAACGATGAAAGAAAAGTCGCAATGTTATTACATTTCATCAGGTCAGGAGCTTTAGTTTTCAATACGTTCAATACATTCAATAAAAAGCGTACAAAGATATCATTTGATGAATTGGTGAATTTATTTGCAGATTATTTTGTTCCAAAAGTGAATATTACCATGGAAAGGCACAAGTTCTCCACTAGAGTTCAAGGTTCAGAAGATTTAACTACATTCCATAGAGATTTAGTCAACCTAAGCTATAACTGTGAATTTGAATAACCTAGACAATCTCTAGTCGAAGACACCTATATTTATATGCAATTTGCCCAAAAGGCATTATGAAATAAAGGAAAAGTTATTACAAGAACGAGATCTTACCTAAGATAATGCCATAGCTACAGCAAAAATTATGGTAAATTCACGAAGTTAATGAAGTTCAATCAAAACGTACGTCAGTGTCAGGATATAAGCGGAATAAATAGTCAGGTTCATGAATGAAGAAGTATTCTAGCGTCTCAAACAGTTGATCACTACCACACCATTTTTATTTCATTTCGATGTTATAAACCAATAACTTTATCAGTAGATTCTTCTCAAAGAATTTGCAAAACTATCTATAGGATATTTGTCTTCTCTAGTAGTCACACAACTGGAGTCAATTTTTGCTCGACATGGAATTCCAGTTTATTCCATTTCAGATAATGGTCCACCATTTTCTTCAAATCATTTCAAACACTTTCTCAAAGAGTGGGACATCAATCATGTCACCACCAGTCCAAATTTTCCACAGTCGAATGGTCAAATTGAAAGTTGTGTAAAGATAGTTAAAAATATTCTAAAAAAAAGTTTGGACAATAATACTGACTCATATTTAGCAATATTACAATATAGAACAACAAAAAATAATTTATCATCTCCTTCTGATGAGTCGTCAACTCAGGTGAAATATTCCTGTCATGAATACGCATTTGAAGCCAAAATAGGTATAATTTCAATAATATCAAATAATACTGAAAAAGGACGAGATCCAATGAGAAAAAATTGGAGAAATTCAAATAAACTGAGTATTCTGAATGTTGGTGATAACATATTATTCAAAAAATTACCCATGAGTCCTTGGTTACCAGCAGTAATTTCTGAAGTAAGTAAAAAATATCCTAAATCTTATGTGCTCATTACACCGGAAGGTGCAGTATACAGAAGAAACAGAAAACACATACTTGTATCAAAAATGACAAATAATGAAAATCATTTTGTGAAAAATAATGGAGTAAAACTAGTCTCTGTTTCTAAAGTTGTTACTTTTTCAGACAATTTCGATCAGAATACGTATTTCAATCCAAATTCATATCATAGGGAAATCGATTCAACAGTTGATAATATAGTACTTTCAACAAATTAGGTTCTGAAGTTGAGTCTGAGTACATAACCCCCTCCAGAAGGTCAGTTCAAGATCAATCTTTTCATACAAGAACTCCATCGGGTAGATTGGTAACTGCTTCAAGAAGGTTCTCGTTTTCAGAGTTTAAATAATAAATACCTATGTGGGTACTTTCTAGAGTATACAGGCCGTTTCTTTTATCATGTGGTAACATTGCTATATTCTTAACCGTAATAAACACAAAGACGATTAAATGGGAAAAAATTTAACTATTGTGGTGAGCAGTACATTGGTCAGAGAAAATCTACGGGGACTCTCGCCCTTCCCGACTTATACAGGGAAAACTAAAAATGCTGTTTTCGGTTTTTTACGAATAGAATGGTTATTTCAGAAAATATAAAAAAATTAAAGAGGAAAGTTTTATTGTATTCAAAATGTACTAGAACTACCTAATGATACATTTTTAATTAAACGTAAAAAACCGAAAACAGCATTTTCAGTTCTCCCTGTATAAGTTGGGAAGGGCAAAAATCCCCGTAAATTTTCTATGACCAATTTACTGCTCACCACAATAGATACCTTTTTTCCCATTTAATCGTCTTTGTATCTATTTCGGTTTAGAATATGTTACCACATGATAAAAGAAACGGCCTGTATAGTTAGTTCATTAAAAAATAAGAGATATTGTATAGTCACAGTTTACTGAATATATAAAAAACAATGGTCATGCAACAACGTCAGATGGGGAAATAAACAAATTTCAACAATTCATATTTCTTACTCCAGAAAACCTGTGTATAACACCAAAAAATGTTCTCAAGGATAAGGATATGGCCAGGCGTCCCTTCTGCAAAAATGAGGATTTGAACCCAATATAATCCCTAATCCATTTTGCTATACACAGTGGTAGTGAGTCCATCAATAACGTATGGTGCCCTACTTTGGTTGCCAAAAGTAGAACAAGTAATTATGCGTCTCTTTGATATCATTTACCAAGTAACTAGGTACCTATTTGGTTTTCACTTTCTGGGAGTTACAAATTGGTAAGTACCTCTTAGTTACTCTAATTTTTTAAACTATCTTTCTGTCACGTGAAAAGATAATTAATGTCTTTTTTAAAAAAGATATTATAAGTGGGGGAACGAAATAAAAAAAATTGCTTTTATTTCATGCAAACATGAAGAATTTTTATTTCCATCCTCTCTTTCAAGTGGGACCGGCAGGAAATATTTTTATCATAAACAAATATAACGAAATGACCATCCGAATATTTTTCAAGATCAAGCTG
Source organism: Chrysolina americana (assembly GCA_958502065.1). NCBI lineage: Eukaryota > Metazoa > Arthropoda > Insecta > Coleoptera > Chrysomelidae > Chrysolina > Chrysolina americana. The sequence goes on from OY293411.1 coordinate 69,345,502, forward strand.
TTCTAATTCTAATTCATCACACATTATTCAAATTTCATCACATATTTGCATTAATTTGAGTAATTCTCATGGAAAAATAATTATAATCAATTATTTCTGTTTCAAGTTAACTGAATTATTACAATCAAACATTTTTATTTTTCTGTTTGTCATAGAGAAGCCGATTTTGATCTATATGAAATTTAATTCAATACATCAAGAACTAACGAATATGAAGAGATTGTGTAATATTTCAGGTAGGTCCGGTATAATATACAAAGATCTCACCGACTTTCCATATCCGGTTAATTTTTTAGGAAGACTTGACCTGAAATATGGATTATTTGATGTTAATAATATGTTACACTGAGGAAAATTTTTATTAATCGTAGCTAGAAATCCAGTAACCCTAGCAAGAAACTCTAATAGCATAGGGGACAAGCGAGCTATCACCTGTGGTTATAAAGTCGACTTTGCTGATTATAACTCACTTGGGATAAATAGAAATTGTCGAATAACTTATTTTCTCGAACTTTGCTACCGCAATGGAATGCATTTACCTATAGCTAGTAGACAATGTTTTTGTGTTAGCTGGTAAACTTTGCTACCGCTAGCGAGTGCACCTACTTATGACTAAAAGGTATTGCTATAGTTGTAGGAATCTGACTTTGCTATCGCTGGTGTGTGCAATTACCCCTAGGGCATTATTCATGTTGTAGGTATGCTATGGTAACACATATATCTAGTTCTGTAACTGTATAGTTTTCAATGAAAAATCATTGCTAAAAGTCTGTCGGAATGTGTTCTTACAGAGACAATCAAGAAAGAAGTTTCGAAATGAAACATGCAAGACAATGGGTCGTGAATAAATTTCAGCAGAAGCTCTCACTATTGATTCATATTCCGCATACTTCATTAACACGAATATGTATGTCTCGAAAAAACATGAGTAATAGCATTTGATTATATTCATTCACTTCACCCATTATCACATGATTCGTATATTGGTTGTTTACAAGGAGTACTATTCGGCAATATGGCTGGACTAGAACAGGCGGTAGATAACACTGAAACGGTAGTTCTACGTTTTCTCATTTCTAAACGTAACAACCTCCAAATGTTCGTTGCGTTTGTGGAGGGGGTAATTTCCGTCAGAATGTCAGCAAAACATCTAATAACCACAGCATGGAACAAAGTAGTCGTAAGTAGGTTCTTCGAGTAATATTTTGCTGGCAGGTTGACAACTGTATTACCGTAAGTGGATGAACTTCTATGCGATGATCCACTTATCGTAAGCGAAAACCTTACGGCCATAGGCATGTAATTCACCAGTGATTATTCACCTGTGAAATTATGATTTTCTGATTTAAGAACTTACTGTCCTAGACTGACTGCCTAATAGCGACAGCATTATACCTAACTGTGGCAGAAAAACTACCTTCAGCAAAATCGTTTTTGCTGCCATAGAATTTGAATGTGCTACTTCTATTCTATAATTTGTTATAGTAATAGTATTTCTTATTACAGTTGCAAGAAATATCCCAGCAAAAACTTTAATAGCAGAATTTTCCTCAGTGTACGACTATTTCCATTCTATCTTTCTGAATACTTTTCATGACTTGATTAACTTTCTTCATATTTTGAGCATCGATTTTCAGATCAACTTTTTAGCATACCGGGCCTACCTATTTATTCAATGTTAAAACAGTTTTTCGAATACTGCGTGTATCACAGACGAAATAATCAAAACTAGTGGTTATTCAGACCATACTACAAATCATTTACCCTACGGATTCAATTCCCCCAAAATATAATTATAAATGTAATAGAACCGAGCACGCAGAGCACAGCCGCTTGTGCACCCTCACACATTGAGAATAATTAGATTCATTGAAAAATTACAACGTGACCATATGGGCCTTAACACTGGTGATAAAATTAATTATAATTCAGTAACGAATGAATCACGAGACGGTGAGGTTATGATGCTAAAAATAAAATCTGAAGTGTCTAGTTGATGATAAACGTCAAACGCCATCGTACAGAATAATCAATACGAAAATGTTATAACCCCTACAAAAATATATTATTGTGGATATGCGGAGTGGCCCCTACTTGAACCAACATCTGTCCGGAGGTAGTAGAATGCAGAAGGGTGTGAAGAAAGATACTAGTGAACGTGAGACGCCCATCAAAAGAAAAAGGGCTTTTGCAGAGTTCATTAGTTCTTTGAAAGAAAGTAAGCAGCCAATATCGAGTAGAGAATTAAAAAACCTACTCAAATACTCATTTCAAGGAGGGAATCTGGTGTACAAAGGAAATGAATCGAAATCCGATTCAAAAGACGAAGGATGAAAAGTGCTGTGAATTGTAGGTTAATGGATAGACACTATGGAATTGTAGGTTAATATCGGATAGACACTATGGAATTGTCCCACTACCTCCTCATATCAGTTTAAGTGTGTGTACAAATTTATTAATTAATGTATAAATATGTGAAAGTTCATATTCAGTTATTTTGGATTTATTTATTAGTGTCTCTATTGTTTAAAACTATACTATAGAAAGCAACTCCATAGCGCTTGTGAATTGTGAATACAGTGTTTAGTAAGAGAAAATCAAATTAAACATAAGGGATAACCGACTAGGTACTTTCTTTACATTTGAGACCATGCATTCAGTTTATCAACACGCGTTTCAATAAATTCAAATGATTAATTAAGAATATCAAAATTATTATTCAAATTATTGTAAATATTAATGGAATCGAAGCTTTGTTCGAAGAAGCCCAGATAAGGTTGGTATGTTTTGTGTGATTGATTGTTTTGTATATGCATATAAAGAAACTACATCAGAATAGTATATTCTGTAACAAGGTTAGAATGAAAATTCAATGCGAGTGGAAAGTTCCGAGCGCGAGCCGAAGGCGAGCGGGAGGAACCACGGGCATCAATAATTTTCATTCAAACCGAGTAGCAGACTATACTTTCTCCACGATCAAAAATTTTAAAATATTTTTAAATGGAAACGATCAAAAGATAATTTCCACACGAAATAATAACTATTATTTAAAAACACTGTTTATCAGAAAGGACTAATCCTCGACTAACCAGAACTAATTTTTTTATCGCAAAGATGCATTAACAAGTTTCCTAGAACAAAAATACGTATGCAAATTTAATAAGTGTTGAGTACATATTTTGTATTTTTCTTCAATTAATAAAAAATGGCAGTAAGGGAGACTTGGGAGGCTTGTTACACTCAACACTCCATCCAAAATAACTAAAAAACTATTCATCGTGCAAATTCTCTAAATGGGTACCCACACAACTGAATAACTTGCAGTCAATTTCGGATACTTTACAGATGTCAGTTTAGAATGTGCATTGAGTTATTAACTGTTTTACTAAAATATGCAAAGTATATCAGTCCTCCCATAGTGAGGGAGCTTTGATACAATGTAAGGGAGCTTTGATACATGACTAGGTTTTTACAATTATTAACTATTGACCTAACTTTATTTAGAGCGGCTTTTACCTCTGAAAGTTTTGAATTTTGAATAATCTAAATCTAGCACTTTAAATTTTAGGGTATCTCTAAGTAAACCCGAAAAATTATTTACAAAACATTTTTTATTCTTGAAAACATTATAAATTACTATGCAAAACTTTTACAGAACATTATTCTATTTTGAAAAATTAATGGGAAATGTCAACTTTTTGAAGATCTGGCAGTTCCGCCCACAGAACTCGGTGGTGGTAGTTTGATGACATCTTCCTTGGGCATAAAAAATACATCTTTCACATCGAGATATACAAAATGGACAGCAGGTTTTTTTGCGACGCATGAATTTTAAAAAATATTCATCCTCGACTTTTTGTAAGACTTGGCCAATGTAGTATGCTATTGTCATTTTTGTGGCAAATCATACTAGCACGTTATTATTTTTATTTACTACTCCTGCAACAAAATTTTCTTCTATTTCTTTCTCAATTTGTTTATCTATATCACTGAGCTCATCAGATGATCCGTCGAACTTTGGCTCCTCTGATGTATCAGAATCTTAGTCAACAATATTCTTTTGTTTCTTGTTCATTTTACCTTTGTTTCTTGTCTTATTTACTGTATCGTCCACAATTTTTCCTTCAAAGTTCTTTTTATATTGTGCTCCCTATTTATTTCATTCCGACCTCTTTTCATGCTTACTTTAATTTCCTCCATGTTAGATGTGTCAGTTAGAATGTCAGTTATTGTGGGTTTCCTGCTTGAGCTGTACTGTTTCCTTGACGGGGCCTGAGGAAGTGGTCTAATCTGTCCAAAATCAGATTACGGTGTATGATTTGTATGATCTGAAGTTGATGGTGTGTGTGATGTTCAACAAGTATGCTGCTTCTATTTCTGGTGTACGTTCCCTCTGGGTATGCTATTCAGTAAGTGATTCAGGCGAAGTTACTGTTCTGTTTGTTTTTTTTTATCTGAATGGCATCTGAAGTGATAAGGAATATTATTGTTTAAATACCACTATTACGGGCGGCATGATACATGTATCAAGCCTCCCTAATGAGGAATATTTTACAAAACATCGTATTAGGAAAACTCTAATTATATTGCGAATCTAAATCATATGATAAATCAAAGCTAAATCTATATATTATCTCATATATATTGAATAAACAGGATATTCTGAAACAGTCGTCTGTAAAAGATTTACACTTACCTTTACAAAATGTACAAAATATGTAACCAATAACGAATTTTTGTCACCAACAAGTTATCTTTGCGTCTAACGAAAATAAACTGATATTAAGTGTAACGGCCACGTGCAAGGACTCAGCTGTTGTCATATCTAGTAATGGCAACATATTTTAGGCGGTTAATTTGAACGTGTATCAGCCTCCCTAGTCTCCCCTACTTTTCTTCAATGATTCTCTTGGTTTCTCCAATCAATTTTGAAACATAGGTATTAGACCGGGAGATGGTGACACACAGTATTAGGTCATTTGTACCAGTATGGCGGTTTTTCAGGTGTCTAATTGATGGTCATAGCGCTGGTACCGACGGCCCAATCGCGTGGGCGTTAATCGAACGTGTCGGATAAATAACGAGTGTCGAACGATTTATTCCACAAAAATACTTGTATTTTCCGATAGTCGATAAAAAAAGAAGTAGGCGGTAGCGTAATGCCATACTACACCAATTAAAAAAAAAACAATTTAACCATATGTACCAGGTTAATTTTTGCGCAGCTAATCATCATCGAGTAGCCATTCACGGAAATCACCTTGCATACGTTTCCGACGGTTCCCAATGGCCGCCATACTACCGCAAGGGAGTAATTTTTTTTTTGCTAAACGATTTTTACACTCGTTATTTAGCCGACCACGCGATTGGGCCGCCGGTACCAGCGCTATGACCATCATTTTCTATTTTGTCATTCCGTAATGAGACCACGGAAGAACCGCCATACTCAAATGAGCTAATATTTTGTGTCACCATCTCCCGGTCTATACGTATACATACTGATGTACTTTCAGTATCAGTTTTGATAGATTAAAATTGTATGAAAGAGAATTGGCAGAATTTTGAGGTTTATTTATAATTATATCGAATATTATTAATAGATTATTATTATATTGAATATTATTAATAGGTAATTATTATACCTACTTACCATGGGGTGGGTTCAGGTCAGTTCCACTCAGCGTGTGTTCACCAAGAAAGTTAGTTTTCTTTGTTGTTAATATGTATTTACACCAGAGGTTTCAAGGTAAAATACACGATATCTCTTTTTGTTTCTAATAGAAGACCTCCTCTCAGCATACAAATTGAATAGTTTTTGCGAATGTGGAAGAAAATGTCGAATTGTGATAAAAAATAATATCAATTCGCCGTGTTGTTAGACGTCAGTAAAGAAGAACATCCACTGGATCATAAAAACATTTTTTTAAGAAATGTGAAAAAATTATCTCATACTGATTATTCAGCAGAGGAAAAAGAGATGTCTTAATCTCGGCAGTAAAATTCCATTGGCACGTAGTGGTTATGATAATTTTATCAACAGTAAAAACAAGAGATTTTTTGTATCGGATGAATTTTGTTCTTTAACGAAATAATTTTGCCAATCAAAAATTTCACGAGAAGAACTGACATGACAAAATTGCGAGACCGTAGATCGAGTAATTTTGTCTAATATCAGTTTTTCGAGAAATTTATCAAGTGTTTTTTGTCAAGATGAATCAACGACAATATATAAATGTACAACAATAATGAACACCTTTACTGAATATATCATTTGGAAGAACAGTTCTGATAAACACAATTGTTTCAAATGGAGAGGTTTGGTGTAGAAAGTTAAATATTCTCTTCTCTTGTGATTTTCACACATGTCGAGTACACGTTCGAGCAATTATTATCAGAGGATCGTAAGTTATTGAGATTTTCGTGATGTTCAGGGTCATTTTGTGAATAGGGTTTTATCAAACTTAAAGATGAATATCCAGTTATTTTTATGAGCTGTTGATCACTTATTTCTGCTTTGGCCAACTGTGTAACGGTACTAGCACGGTTTGAATGATTGGTAATTTTATTGTTAGTTGCTGAAGTTTTGGCCCAAGTAGATATCATGTTAATTCCCAATGGAACATTTATAAACCATCCTTTCGAATTTGGTTGTCTCCAAAAGGGATTTTGAGATAAAAAAAAGTTGTTCGGATGTTATAGCTTCCTTTGTTCTATCTAAGAGTAATTTAAGCAATCTAACGGAACATATAGTTTCATCCATATTATAATTTTTGGTTAACCATTTGCTATTTGCCCACCTTGTGAAGTCTTGGAATATATTGATTTATATTCAATTCTTCCTACTGGAGATCTTGATTTTTTCTTTTTTAAAATAGTTGATTTTACAATTCACAGCTTCTCTTCCCCTCCAAGCTGATTCATAAGAAGCTATATGAAAGAATATTTTTTTAAATCCATCGGGTTTATCTATATTCCATAATTCTGCCATTCTAATTATGTCTTTCTTGTCTATCGCAACAGAACACACATTTCTTTCACCTGGAATAGCTTGTAATTCTTTTCGTTTACTATTTCTCGAGCTTCTTTGAAAGTTATATCTGTGAAAGGATGAAATTTGATATCGTACTTATTTTAATATTTTTTTAATCATCTTCCCAGTTGAATTCCATATTGTTAAGTCTTCCTTGTCTATCGCAACAGAACATATATTTCTTTTACCTGGAATAGCTTGTAATTATTTTCATTTATAATTTCTCGTATCTCGAGCTTCTTTGAAAGTTATATCGAGGAAAGGATCAAATTTGATATCGTACTCATCGAAATATTTTTCTTGAATCATCTTCGCAGTTGAATTCCTAATTGTTTTCACTACATATTCTTTGTAATTTCGATTTTTCATATTGTATACCCAATATGTTTGTTTTATGTTGTAATGAAGTTTGTTCAGACATTTCATAAGTTCAGATATGAAAAAAATCCATAAGTAGTCTCCTTGTCTCCCATATTGACGATTTCGTGTTTTTTGTTGATTGCGGGATTGATTTTTTTCATTTCTTTTATGTTCTGTCAGATTTGCTCAGACGAAATTTGTCCATAAGGATTCATATTGTAGGTTTACCTATGTATCGAAACTCAAAAATCATAGCCGACAAGCCGACAGAAATAAGAGTAACGGCCGTCTACTGGATGAAGTCTGGTTTTGAGGAACATGCATTTTTACCGCGATAAAAAAGGACTCACCTTTTTTATCGCTGTTAAAGTGACTTAGACGTTATTTTCAAATGGGTTTATTCCTACAGGAGTTGATTTATCAATGTTAATACCACGAGTGCTGTAAATTTTATCGATAATTTTTTATTTTTCACGAAAACTCTTTGTTTGGCAAAAATATGAAAACAAACCGATTGATAGAAAATTTGAAGAACGAGTTGTATTTGGAAAGATTATTTTTTTTCACCAATCTGAAAAGTGAATAACCAATGATAATAAGGTAACTTTTCATTCAATTTGATAATATAATAATTCATTAGAACGTTTCATATGATCCGGTCAATAAAATTAACGCAGATAACCTATTTAATTTTTCGACAATTCAAAGGTAAACAACGTTTTATCGAGGACCAGGCAGTTTTATCGAGGATAATACCACAAGAGGTTTTTATTTTATCGGATAAACTTTTATTTTGCACGAAAACTTGATTGCTTTGGTAATTGACGAGAGCAAATAACATGATAAAATCACGACACTGAAGGTGGAGTGATTTTATCTAATGATATTTGCTCGAGACATATTACAAGCTACCAAGTTTGAGTGGAACAAAATTTAAGTTTATACTATGAAAACAAAACCTCGACTGGTATTTAGTGAGGTAATTTAACGAATCAAATAAATGAATTATTAAACAGAAGTGAATAGAACATAATTCATTAAATTAAATCAATAATTCATTGAACAAAAAGTTCATTTAACAGGAAATATTATTTAAATGTACAGTTAGTGAAAGTACAGTTTTGGTATACAATCCTACCCGAAGAAGACTGCTGAATTTGATTATTTTCCTCTCTTAGATTTGTCACTTAAGCGGATTGATGCTGTGAGTCTAACTGAAGGTATGGCTTCAGAGAATTGGCGTTCGAATGTCCGGTCAGCTTGATAATTTATTGTTCTGAGACTCCTGCTTTGGCAAGAGTAGAAATAGTGCTAGCCCTAGTAGTAGTAGATTAGTAATTTTATTTTTCAGATCTAGACCAATTTTTTCTGCAGAAATTCTGGTCCGCTTTGAAATTTCGTTTACACCAATGGGCACATTTTTGTACTATCCCTTGGCATTTTAATTTTTCCAAAACGGATTTGGTGTTAGAAACAATCTATCTGAAGAAATATGTTTGTTTCGTTTTTCTAGAAGCATTTTCAACAATCTTACAGGACACACGTTCGGATTTTCTTCATTTGTAGTCAACCACTTACTTTCAATGCACCTTTTAACTCCACCTTGAGCTGTTTTAGAAATGACCGTGTTGTACTCCACTCTGCCTATCAATGTTCCATTACTGTATTTTTGAAGTCCCATTGGAGTATTTTCATCCCACTGCTCTGCCATTTTTATAACTTCTTCTTTAATGCTATAGAACCTTGTCTTCTTTTATCTAAATTGCTCTGCAGTTGCTTGCGTTTAGCATTTTTAGCGTTTCTAGCGGCTTGAAATGTCAAATCTTTGAATGGGTCAAACACAATCTTATAATTCATATAATATTTATCTTGCACAATTTTGGCTACAGTATTCCACATTGTTTTAACTACGTACTCCTTATAGTCATTTCCGTCTGATTTCCTCATATTATACGCCAATATGCTTGAGATTTCCGGCTGCGACGTTGAAGGTAATAGTTCATACCCCTTTCCTCGACAAAATAATTCAAAATGCCTCCAAATTGATGATTTGTTTTTTTTTTGGTGTTTTTTGGAGTGGCGTTGTCTATTGCAGAATTTACTATTTGAGTAGTTGCACTACCAAATCTACCGTTAACGCTCATTTGAAATTAAAAACGACACTTTGTAACAAAATGTATGAAAATTTTCTGTCATTTGACTTTGTTGATAGCAACGCGTCCTTGGGTACAGCGTCGGATTCAATAAAGTCATACGACAATTATTAGTGGTTGCCGTGGTGAAGGTAAATAACAGTTTATCCACTTGCACACAGTTACGTTCCTATCAAACTGCCAAAAGTGACGTTTCTTATGGACGATTTTATACATGAGTTGAATTATCAGTATAAAACCGAATGATTGGTCAGAATAATCCGCTGCTATTGGTTGAAATACCAGAAACGTCAAAATTTTACACGTGAAAACAAAATCAATAATAAATCTATTTGTGGTTTCATTTGTACAAAGTATAAAACAAACGTACACAAACATGAAAAAATTTCGCTGTGGGACTATACAGAACTGTTACCCAAATACTTTTTACAGAATTTGTCAAATGAATGGACCCGCCTATTTTTCTCAGATAGTATTAGAGTTATAGAAGAAACATTTCCAGGAGAGTTATATATTATTCAACTCTGCATCTTTTTGAGATTTTTTTTAGATGTGTCATGTGCAGTATCGTTACAAAGGTTATTTTTCCCATTTCAGTAGTACTAATATCATTTGAACTCTTAAACTCTCCCGATAGATAAATAGTGTTTCTTATTTTTGTTTCCTCCTATGTAATTCACCTAATTTGCTTGATTCGTTTGAAATTTTTTTCCAATCCGGTATTGTAGACAATCAGATATTCTTAGCAATATGACGGTTTGAACCAGACAGTGGCGTACGTGGGTATAACTTTCCCAAATGCTTATTTTTCGAAGTACTATACTTGCTAGGTATTTTGCTATTGGATAATTCCACTAGGATAATTTGTTCCGGAATAATTAAAGTGTCCTCTAATCCTGATTATTTTATATTTCATCATTATTTTTTCAATAGTTCAGAAAATAACTATTTATTCAAAATGTTCATTCTCGAATGATGATGATTTTAAGAAAAAAACTTCTTATAAACGTATGTCCTAAAATTCTTAGCTAATGAGATATAGGGTAATGAAATTTTGAAAAAAAATCAGTTTCTCAATAATATCGGGGATGATAAAAATTTTACCACCCTGTTTCTCAACATTTTAGATTTTTAGGACATACGTTCAGAGAAAGTTTTTTTCTTAAAATGAGTCGAAGAATCCCCCTTTTGAATAGTAGCATGTATTTGAGGAACACCCTGTATAGGACAGAACCCCCTGGCGAGAAATTTCCAAAAATAGACCGACGTACACTCAATAAGATTCTGTTTTTTATAAATAATGAAGCCAAACATGTTTATCTCATTTTTCTGCATAAATACGTAAGAATCACAAATTACGATGTTTTAAGAGCCACCAATTCTTGAAGCAAGGGAAGAAACATAGTCCTGTCTCCTCCAGACACATTGAACATTAATAGCGGGATTTCCTTGTTATTTTGTTCTAGCTGCAATGCCTACAGCGTTCTATCGGTGTCTTGCTTTTTGGCGTAGTTGGCTTCCAAATAGTGAAAATTAATTTTTTTCCCAAATGACATTAAAAGCGGCCTTTTAATGACACTTGGCAGGCTTAGAAGTTGTACTTTTAATGCCTAGGCAGAAAAAGTCCACTTTTACTGCCTAGGCAGAAAAAGTTCATTGCTAGGCAACCTTCCAAGTAATAATTTAAATCAAACTAGTTATTTAAATTGACAATGACAAAGTAAACAGTAAACAAACAAATTCAACAAACGTCATCAGCGGTACACATAGTAACGCAGGGCCCAGTTACCTTTGATGAAATAATTTTAACTTTTATTTTTTTGGTTCACCATTATCATTTCTCTAATGACACGCTCTCGGAAATTTAGAAACTTCATATTTGGGAGGTTTTTCTTTACCTTATATACGTAAAAGCTATTCATAGATAAGCGCACCGTTATATATACGCTGAATACCTGCATTCTGTACCTTGTTGCCATATCTCTATGAAGAATTTTGTTTCATCACACCTTCTTGCCCCACGAGCCTATATTCTAAATAAGTCTAGCCCAGGAAACCGAAGTAGGTCTGTATGTATTAACATGTGACCTTATGCATTTCCTGTCTAGTTAAGAGGACCCGGTTTGTAGAAATAAAAATGTTGTGTGCAGTTAAGGAGACACAGTTTTTGAAACTGGCCTAGTTGCGTCTAGTATACTGGACGAAGGAGTCAACGTGTTCTATTAGAAGAAGGTTGCCGGACGACGTATGTAGAACGACGATCCCATTTATTATATGTATATAGTGTCTCTCAAAAGTATCGGAACGGTCTCATATTTCAGAAACGGCCCAGAGAAAATTTATGAGAATTTCGACAGGGAGGTTTTTGATGATTTTCAATGGTGATATCGGCAATGTTGCCAAATCAACAGTTTTTCAGATATTGAGGACAAATCAGTTTTTTCAAATAGAATGGCCTATTTGTTTTCATTGCAATCAATTCAGCGACGCCTCATTACTTACGTCTCCAAATATCAGATTTTAAATTGATGTAAGGTAAGCTCGGGTAAGTGTGACCGTGATTTTCATTAGTTCGCATTGAATTTAGTCCTTCTGATGAACCTGAACTAATATAACAATGAAATTTTGCAGGTATTTACTACGAAGTTCAGTCTTTGTAATACGCCACAGAAAACTGTTGAAAAATGTATTCTATGAATTTTATTTATATATTCAGATATACATCTCCATAGATCACACTTCTCCGGAAATTTGGGGCAAGTGTGATTCTGGACAAATTTAAAGATATTAATGCACGTAAATCTCTCTTTGGGGCAGGTGTGAGTAAACAGTAAAGGAACTTTCACCACAATTTATTTGTTTCGAGATATCTTTATTCAAAACATAGTTGGGAACTTTTTAATATTGAATTTGAAATGCCCCATTGGAAAAAAACAATCATGAAAGTGAACATTTGTTGAAAAGAAAAACTTACAGGTAGAAATCGAATGAGAATTTCATTGATCCCCATCTTCTGACAAGTGGTGATGGAAGCACAGTTGTTATTTCATTCTCAGAAAGTGTATCAATGTCTTTCACATCTGCCCAGGTATATTGTTTGGCTCTCTGAGATTTCCGTATATAATTTCGTACTATAGCTGAAAAAATATTACTGTTTAGATTGGCCAAATGAACCAAGTTCCCACTTACCCCGACAGATAGGTCACACTATCCCCAATAAACTTTAATTTCGGGGTAAGTGTGACATGCAATGGAAAAATGTAAAAAAAAACAACTTCATGATAAAACGACAATCTATAGTCAGATTCATTGTTTAGGTAGAAGAAAAGTGTATAAAATGGATTCTAACCTTAGATATTAACTATACACTCAAAGCTTGAAATAAACTCGTTATACTCGTTCGGGTTGATGAATTGTAGGTTAGAAAATTGGGGAAAATATTTGGATTTCACAGATCTCTTTGGTATTTTATATGATGGTTATGGATTCATTACGAGTGTAGGATTTTCGTCAATAGATGGCATTGGGCTGTCGCCCGGTTTAGCGAAGATAGCGAGCAAACTCACACTTGCCCCAAGTTCACACTTACCCGAGCTTACCTTAGTTTGAGTAACTAGCAAATTTAAAAATCTTGAAAAATAAAATATGACAGGCACCTCTTTTAATCACGTCTCAAATACTGACTTAGTACCTTGAGGAATTTTATGACCGCTTGGGCTAATGTTTAGCAAATGATGGCAAATATTTTGAACACTTGGTCAGATAGTTTTCAGTTTCTGTTATTTGATTCAAAACTCTTTTGAAAACGAATTCAATTATAAAAAAGTTGTTTTGACAAAACCATTTTGTATAAAATTTCATGATATTTTCTCGAGTCCTTTTGAAAATATTGGACCGTTCGCAGACATTTCAACGAACTATGTTCTCATATTTCAAAAACAATCTGGTATTTGGAGACATTAGACGGGGCGCTGAATTGATTGCAATTAAAATAAATAGGGTTTTCTATTTGGAAAAATTGAGTTACCCTCAATATCTGAAAAACTTTTGATTTGACAACTTTGCCGATATCACCATTAAATTGGGCATCATCAAAAACTATCTTCTATAAAATTTCACGAATTTTGCTTGAACCGTATTTAAAATAATGGAACGTTTCCACACTTTTGAACGAAAAAGCCATGTTGTCATGTTCCGAAAACTGCATCAATCTAAAATGTGATATTTGGAATCATAAGTAATGAGGCGTCACTGAATTGATTGCAATGAAAACAAATAGGGCACTCTATTTGAAAAAATTGAGTTACCCTCAATATCTGGAAAGCTGTTAATTTGGCAAAATTGTCGATATCACTGTTGAATCGGGCATTATCAAAAACCACCCTGTCGAAATTTTCGTAAGTTTTCTTATGGCTGTTTCTGAAATATGAGACCCTTCCAATACTTTTGAAAGACACTGACAGTTTGCTAATGATAAATCCTTGGAGAATCAAAATCCAAACTACGAGGATTGGAAGTAGAATCTACTGTTAATGAAAGCAGAGTGAGTGAAATTTGTTAATATGGCATATTATTTTTTGTTATCAATACTTACATACGCCACTGGCTTATTCAAATTGCCATACATTCTCCAATTGAGTAAATATTTGAACAGATTAAGCAATAGGTAAGTCACTACCGAAGTGGACACAAAATTAAGAAACACCCTGTCTTTATTGCGAGAGTTGAATATTAGTACTACTAAAAATAATCTTTATAATGATACTGAACATGAAAAGTTCCATTAAAAATAATCAGATTACGTCACTCCTCCACCAACAGCGCATCAAAAAATATTAGAATTCACAAAAAGATGCAGAGTGATATATCGTTCAACTTTTATACGAACTTATTTTCGATAACTCTCATATCAGCTGAGCAAAATATTCAGGTCCATACATTTGACTAAGTTTGTATTGTATATTCATATTTAATAGCATTTACCTATCACTCATTGAAGTGTATATGAGTGAATTCACACCCTCCCTGGTCACACTTTCTCTGTTTTATTTTTGTTCAATTTGAAGTAAGACGAGTGAAAACAACAATTTTCGTCAACCTTCTATTAACATGTCTGTTTAATGTTCTTCCATGCAAACGAAATAGAACATTAATGTCCCCTGATAATGGTCGATTTGTCATTAATGCATGATCTTTCAAAATCTATCATTAACGACACCTATTAATCAGCCCTATGCTGTATCACTTCCGTAAAAAATTACGCCACCGTTATTCGCCATTTCCGTTATTTTGCTATTACCAAGCAATAGCAAAATGACGGAAATGGCGAGTAACGGTAACGTTATTTTCAACGGAAGTGATACAGCATAGGGCTGAATGTTGGATTTAAAATCCGTATAATACGAGAGTGCAGATGGACTTTTTCAGTTTCTCTAATTGTAACATCACATATGTATTCAAATAATTAGAAGATGATCCATAATGTTCAATAAAGTTTGTATCTACATTTCATTTCGTTGATTAAATATCTTCGAATCTTCTTCTTTTTCTGGCCCGGATGGGCGGGTTTTGAAGCCCCTGCATGCAGGCCTCTTAGTCTGGACCCTTTGTGCACCCACATGTTTGGCCTTGGTTGGAGGTACCTGTTGAAGTTCCTAGTAGTTTTGGAGGTCCCGTGGGAATTTCCCCTATTAACTTGTGTTCTGGTTATACCTTCGGTTCTTCTGGTTCCCTTGCGTCGGGTGCCTGCCTCCCCTTTGAGGATTGCACCGTAGAGGCACCTTCGAGTTCGTGGGTTTCGCACCCTTGGGATAGTTGGCTTGGCTCCACTCGAATGGGTCCGAGAGATCGCTGTTTTGGTTTCCCTTATATAGGTGGTTTCGGGGGTCCCCTGATAACTTGTATTATGGGCACACCTTCCTGTTAGAAATGATGTTTGAAATGATTTAGTTAATGCGTACATATTTTCTCATTTATACATCTTAAGACAAAATTCAGAAATTAACACTCAGTAAAATCATTTGTGAGAGAAATGTCAACTATTTGAATGGAGTCGTCAAAAAAATTAAAAAATTTGAAATTGACATTGGAAAGGAATCTGAATTTTGCTAAGAGATAATAACTTGCATATTAGGGGCAATCGTAAGTTACCCTCGTTCATATAAAATATTTTGATTTTGTATCTTAATGTTATAATCCATAGGAATTTGAGTGTAAAGGACTGGTTTCTTTGCGACCGTCAACGGCGGCGATCGACGGTCGCCGTCGACGGTGACCGACGAACGTTCGATCTAGTTGGTTTCCTTGACGCGTTTGTACGCGATGTTTGCCAATTACTCGCTTACACGACTGAAACAAGAAGTTTCTTATTTTTGTCATCATAATGGGAAAAAGCTTGGCAGTAACTACTTTGCTTATGGAGGAGGAAGAAGATGATGATGTTTTAATATTGCTAATGCAGCGAAACAGAAAAAAAACAATGTGTTATTCCAACAAAATGAATTGGAGGGAGTTATATCAATCTGCTTATTGGCAAACATTTTTCAAGTAATGAAGAAATGTTTCGGCAATTCTTCAGACTGAACAAAAACTAATTTCATTTTGTACTGGTAATGATCCAAGATCTCACTAAATTGAGTACTACTGCTGTAAAGTATCCAATAATACCAGAGGAAAAATTAGGTTCAACTTTGAGGTAAGTTTTAAATCATTTGAAACAGAATAATTCATTGAATAACAATATCAAAATCAGAGTGTGTGTCAATATCTTATTATGACGACCACCGCGATGATGCATTTGAAATTGATGGAGAACTTGGAAATTGCAGATCGATCACAATTGTAAGTATTGTGTTTGATATTGATATTTTTGTAATCCTTCTCCTCCATATCGTATATTGCTCTGTATTGCTTGACTTCCTTGATCAAAACTTCATCTTCCTGTTCAGTGAATGATGAAGCCATGATGATACTAACAGAAATGAACGCGACCGATAAACGTCACAAAGCAGACAACTTCTCGGCGGCGCACGACGGTCGCGTATGTCGGCCGGCAGGCTCCAAGGAAACCGTTTCTACATAAACCCATAAGAGCAGTACAAAGCGTTTGTCAGCGACCGTCGAACGCCGCCATCGACGGTCGCAAGGAAACCAATCCTTTACTAATCAGCGGAAGTCTTGGTTAACGACACCAAAACATAAAAGTTCTGACTGACTGAAACTGCAAATTGAACTTTTATTAACCAGTGTTCAAGCAAACCTATCTCCTACACTTCGGTTCCACTAGTTTCCTTTTCTCGGGTGCCCGCTTTCGTGGGTGGGGTTGCCATGTAGAGGCACCCTTGTGATTCCTCAGGTTAGCGGCCTCAATAAGGTTGGCTTGGCTCTCCTCGAATGGGTTCCAGAGGTTCCTGCTTTGGTAACTCTTGCTGATTCACAGCCAGTTCCATAATCAAAATTAAAGTCCCCTTCATTTGAAAAAGAGATCTTTAATGGCAAAATGCATTCTATAAACCAATTTTGAAACGAAAGTTCACTTTAAAGCCATCTTTATTTTAAAGTCCGGATATCGGCTCTTTACCAGAGAAAAGTATCCTTTTGAGGTAAATATAACCTATATTTTGCCTGTCATCTGTCATATTTAATTTTCAATTACACATAGTAGAGTTGAAAGTTAGCAGAGGTAGACTTTGACTTTATCGTAAATAGATATTAATGAAATCATCACTTTGACTTTATCGTAAATAGATATTAATGAAATCATCAAATTCTAGTTCTTTATCAAATGATGAGGAATATATATGAGGATACATATTCGTGTAAATCGCATGTTCTTCATAAACCCTGCAAGAGCACTCATATATCTGAATCTTCCTCAAAGAAATAATAAATGTCAACTCAAAATTTATTCTATCCACCATCAGGCTGCACACCCACAGCCATGGTGTCTCGGTTCACCCCCTTTCCAAGTTGTTCGCAACAGTTTCCGCTGGGTTCACCATCTTTTCCATTTTACTTGTTTGTGTTAGAGAATTCTGGGAAGAGTGGCGAACCGCGGTCTCCCCAAAAATTGCAAGGCTTTTCGAAAGTGTGTTGAACCAAAGTGTTTGGAACAACATCACTATTCTTGCTATCTATCATCAAACAGTTTTGGGAAGTGTTGCAAACTTCCTCTTCTGCAGTGGATTTTTCGAAGTCTCTAGGGGCTGCTGCTTGATGTTGGTGGGGGTAGGGTGGGCCTTTCTTATCCGGGTGGGGGTAGGATGGCTGCCTTTCCGTGCTTACTGGGTGGGGGGAGGGATGAGATTCGTCTCCTACTTCTGTGTCTTTGTTTCATCTGGTGGGTTCTGCTGAAGGGTCCGCTTCGGAGGAAGCTAGCGGAGTTGGCGGCGTTGGCGACTTCGGTGGTCCTTCGGATGGGCCATTTGCCGAGAGGTCCAGTGTGAATAGGCTAGCGGAGATACCGTCCATGTCGACCATCGTGTTCTTTGGCGTGATAGCTATGGTGAAGGTGGGTTTGGTGACGGTGCTGTCTGGTGTAGTCTACACCGGTCCCCAGATGTCCATATACTGAGGAGCGCTGCACGCTACAATCCTCGACAAGCGTCTTCTTCCAACTACTAAGTCGCTGTTCGCAACACTTTCCATTTTTTGGAAAGCATCGTCGAGGAGTTAAGTAGGGGGAGGAACTTGGACGTTTACAACCCCATCACATACTAAGGACTCAACGTTAGTGTTTTCTTTGGCCTTCAGGTCCGGGGAGGGCTCTCTGCCCTTGATCTTCTTGTCGGGCGGGCTGCCCGACGAAGAGGTGGTGGACTCCTAGGGGTTATCGGTGGTGTTTGTTTTTTCACAAGTTACCTTTTTCACAGTGTTACTATCACTTTTAGCACTTTGCACTTCGACGTTCTGATGCAGGATTAATTTGGTCTTTGTTGTCTTGGAGGGTTGTTGGTTCCTCTTCATCGGCGTTCGCCTGTCAGTTTCGCTGCCTCCGAGGTGCCTGGGCGGTTGAGGAGACGGTTGGCTGGAGGTGCCCTGGCGCGGCCTAGGGGGTGATCTCCTTCCCTCTGAGCCACTGCTCATGAGGGAGCGACGGGATATTGCGTGTGAAGAACTCTAGATGGAAGTCGATGGCACTGTGTACTATTGGTGAAAATTGTACAGTTCGTTGGTAGTAATTAACTCCTACTCTCTAACGACTGTCTAGAAAGCACGTCCGCATCCGACGGCGGTTCGGAGCGTACTGAGGACTCAAACCAGCATTTTATCAACCGGCTGCTGCGTGACTATCTAGTTATTAATGCTACTGACAACTTTAGTGATATATTTGATGTTATCTGAAATTTTTTTTACAGAACTTCGTCACTATCCATCTTTTGATTTCAAAATAAATGTTTTAGCGGGTAAGTATAAATATGTGCGTTAAAATACATCGTAAATAAACGGTCGACAAAAAATATAATTACATTGTGCAGCTACCCAGCTACCACCTACCTTGATTTTGTTTTTAAATTGAATAATTTTTACTTCATATGGTCCATATTTTTTATGCGATGCACACGTACGGCATTAAATGCTGTGGTAACTCACTGCCAGGCTTGGTCCTATGTCGAAAAAAATAATTATCCTGAAAATTGAATCTAAGAGAAGTACTTAATTGTTCCTCTACGCTGGAAGAAAAATATATTTTTTCGTCTGATTCCATCGCAAATTCCAAATTGAACTTACCGTAAACTGCTAATTTTGAAATTTTTTATATGATCAATCAATGATTTACTTATATGCAACCCAACGTACTTTGCTCCAATACGTATTATATTTATAAAGTGACCTGTGGCGTATGCAACCAAACATATTTATACTTACCCGCTAAAACATTTATTTTGAAATCAAGTAGCTGTTTCAGTACTATCTGTCATTATTTATTTCATTGTAATTTCTTGAAATTCTACGTTTATTTTTAAATTAAAAGATTGATAGTGACGAAGTTCTGTAAACAAATTTCAGAAAACATCAAATATATCAGTGAAGTTGTCACTAGCATTAATAGCTAGTTAGTCACGCAGCCGGCTAGTAAAATGCTGGTTTGAGTCCTGAGGTGATAGCAAGGTTGAGGGTTCAATCCCCAAGTGGAACCATTTTTTTTTGACAATTACGGCCTACGGTAAAGTTTTGTAACGAACGCGTGAATTAAAATGGCGATTAACAATCTCGAACTTAACTCGCTCGCTCCGCTCACGCGTTAAAATATCTCAATTGTTAATCGCCCTTATTAATACAATTGTTCGTTAAATAACTATTACTTACAATCATCATATTTCGATCAAAATTAATAAATCTCTGTTTCGTTCTGAACATACCTAAAATATTTCATTTAACAACAAATTACCAAGAACGCGGTTCTTGCACTGCTCGCACAAAATAGATGAATCAACTACGAACTTGAACATAATCGCTCTGGTGTAGATGAGATATGAATATGTCGAGCAAACACGAACAAACATACACGAATGTTCGCTCATGCTCGCTTTTTTGGTGAATACGCACCTTTACATGTATTATTATTATTCAGCTTAACGATAGTGATTCAATAGATTGACCTGTATGTGTTTTCAGGTGATATTTCTAGTAATATGTGAACTGTTTGGTCATAAGAAAGAATGTTTGTCAATGATTGGTTGGACCGTTATTTCCTATCAATTATCGACAAATTTTCTGATGACTTTAAACTGCTGCATAAATTCACCATACTGATTATCTCATTGTATTACAGGTGCAGAATATGGAAAGAAGCTTGTGTATAAGAAAAAGATTATACCAAACTGGGGTATAATCTTTACACTTGTAACTTCTGAAGAAGCCAACTGCAAAACGTCAAGAGCCAATACAAATGAATGCACAACCAAATAACCAAAAGCCATATTAATTTGAATAATTTGCCAACTGCTATGGACAATATTGAAGTCATTTTGAAGTTCTATAAACTAATTGATCTTTTCAATTCTTTCACACTATTATACAAACTGCATTCACAACATTTAGAAAGTTTCAGCTACATTTTTTACCGAGATGGGATGTATTCTCAATAATTGAAGAAAATTTACGATGAATTCATTGATAGTTGCAGGTTTTATATTTTTGTTTACCAGAAAACTGAACCAAGACCCATTAGAAAATTACTCCAGTTGTATCAGACAGCAGAATGGCCATGCTGTGAACCCAACTTCATTTGAGTTCATTAGGGCATTCAGAAAATTGTTCATTTTGGAAATAATCAATTCAAAGAATATGGTGCTGATGATTAAGGAAACCTCCAAATTAGAATTTCAGACTTCAAAATACCTGAAAACTCGAATTCATGTATTTTTAGTGAAATACTAGAAAACAGCTTGCACTTAATTTTATAATGGTCCATTGTGACTATCAAGAAGAATGTTATCGTCCAGAACAAAGTGCATTCAAATAAGTATGTGACTATATGAATGATAAATAATACTTGAAAATCAATTCATGTGAAACAGGTAGAACATTTTCGATGGGAAAATAATGAAGAAGTTCTGAACACGAATCCGAAGGAATTTCGGGCCAATTTTGCCCCCTAATAGAACTTTCCGGAAAAATGAGTGGTTACATCGCTGTTGGCGTGCAGTGTATATCACGTAAGATGGCACCTTTTGTGCAGTGGGTTCATTTCTAGTGTATTTATCGACCATGAAAATTTCATGATTCTACGTTCAAAATTACGGAAGATACGGGGGTGTTTCCTTGAGAAGTGAAACAAACTCTAGGTTCCACTTCAGCATTCCTCTCTTGTCTATTCTTTCAAAATATCCTATTAGAAAAAATTAGTTTTGGAGATTATCTGAGTACCCCGTATAATTTTATAAAAGTTTCCTTAGAATAAGACATGAAATTTCGAATGAAGGTAGATTGAAATTAATCGTATATTCTAAAAATGCATGTTTTTACATGGTGTTCCATTAAAAAATTAGAGTTGTGGTATCGGTTGTGGTCTACTTTCAGTATACCAAAAGTCGTAGACAACTCAAAATACTTCAACGGAAAACTCCCATATACGTATTATTAGATAAATACTTTCAGAAGTTTCCCACATACATATCGACTCAGCTCTTCCTAGAAAGGAAGTTTCTGCGAAATCCTTCTAGAATTCGTGATGATGGCCAAAAAGAGCCTGAAACGCATTAAAACCGTCATATGTGATACTGAATTAAAATAGAAAATAAAAAAAAATGTCAAAGAAGGGCAAAGATTTGAAAATGTTGCCTAGGGAAGTGTTCCCAGAAGCAAACAGTCTTCAGAAATTGGATCAAATGCAGTGATTCTCTGTTTTTAGGTGCTATCTAAACAGTATCTACAGGATTATCCTAATGTGGGAAGATGAAAGACAACAATTGAAGAAATGAAGAATCTAAGGAAGTAGATCTATAAATTTGAATTGTGTGAAGAAATATATGAATATGTCATCCTTGGCTAAAAATCGAGCTTGTTGGAAATGTTGTGTTCCATCTTGTGGAAATGTATACGATTATACAAAGAGAAAACATTTCACAGATATCAAAAAAATAAAAAACCTGCGCAAAAATGCTTTTATCAAAAAAGAATTTGCGGAGATCATTTCCAGGAAAGAGAAAGGTAGAAGAAGCGAAAGATAACCATTTATGTTGAAACGTGATGGTGAGTTCATTCTCATGTCGTATTCGAATGAAATCAAAATTTGAGAAAATACTTCATTTGTCTCCTTTCTAGATTCCATTCTGAAAATGATCCTGATACTTCAACCAAAGAAGGAGAAATGAAAGATGATTCTGTTTATTGCAACTCTGGAGTTGGTAAGATTTATTTCTGTAACTCATCTGATAATGGTGATTTGATTATATTTGAAACAATTTCTGTTAGGAATTATTAGTGAAAAATGTAATACTATCGGTTACGTAGAGCAAGATAGCCCATATCACCCCGAACCTATGGATCATTCTGTTGACTGTTTTAATTCTGAAGATGGTTAGTGGCCTAGTGCTGTACTTACTATAAAAACAGGATGAATGTTTTATTCCCAGATTCTAATAATAGTGAGAATAATGAACCTTGTACCAGACAAGAAGGAAATTGTGCAGGAGTGTTGCATATTGAAATCCTTTGTGATTCCGGATTCTGTTATTTCCATGAAGTTGGTAAGTTTTTTAATGTTACAATGGAGAATAATTTAAAGGGCTATATTTTTTTCTTTCTCAATATGGCTACTCTTGTTCGAGAAATCATGCTACAGTAATGATTAAGAACTTATTTTTTTCTGTAAGGGTTGTACTTTCCTATTTTCGAATAAGTTATCGATTTTTTTAATTGTAAGGGTTAAAAAGTGACTTTAAAAAAATTGCAAATTTTTTTACATGTTTTTTCTAAATAAATTTATCAATTTTGTTTTTAAAGAAATGACTTTCATGTAAATATGTTTCTAGCATGATTTCACGCATTAAAAAAAAATGAATTCCTATGATCACTAGAAGCCGAGATAATTTTTTTATTTAAAAAAAATCTGGAGCCACAGCAGTCACCTTCGCGGATATTGAGGTTGAAAATCTATATTTTCGATAAAAAATACTGGGATATGTCTAGTTCATTTGCAGTATCATTAATTGATGAACAAATTGAGACGAGCCGGCGCCGAGCGATGCAATTCTAGCGGGTGGCGCAATGGAAATTCTGTTGACATTTAAGCAACTTTCGTCTTGACAAAGTCATTATTGATTTAATTTCGAATACAAGTGTACATTGCAAAAGAAAAAGTACGTGAACAAGTTACACCATATTTTATTGCCTCTGGTGAGTACTCATTTCATTAAACAATGATTTTTAATTCAAGATTACTCAATTATTTTAGTTTATTTATTTTTAGATTTGACATATAATGGCAGAGACTAATGAAGAAGTTTGTATGTTATGTGATAAAGAAATGGAGATGCAGGATAAAATTCCCCTCAGTGAAAAGGCTATAAAATCACTTATGAAAGCAAGTAAAGAGATAGGAGATAAAAAATATATAAAAATGAAAGATGCAGCGTTTCTAGATGTCCATATAAGCTGCAGAACTGTATACATCAGACCGACTCATATTCAAAGAGCAAAGAAAAGTATTTTACAGAAAATTACGCAGTAAAGGAAAGATACTAAGGAAGCTCGCCAATTCGACTTTAGTTCATTGTGCTTATTTTGTGGTTGTGAGACAACAACTGATATCAATAAAGGAAAAATTAGGTTAATAATGATTACCGACACTACGGACAATATTTTGAAAATGTTAGACAATTGACTAGATTCGAATAACTTGAAATTGTGATTGAAAAACGTTGATGATGTAGTAGAAAAAAAAGGCTCGATACCACAGTAAATGTATGAGTGTATTTTACTCAAACAACCCAAGTACGTCCAAAGTTGTCCGTCCAATGGATGAAAACGTTTCTCAAATAGTGAATCACGTGATTAATCATATACTTGAGAACTCTGATGAATCAAAATGTTCTTTGGAAGAAATGACAGAAGATTTTCGTGGCAACTTCCGAGGATTTCCACTATAAAAAATTACTTGAACAATTATTTTCAAGATGAAATAGTTATGTACACAGTCCCGAACGATGCAATAATATGTTTCATAAATAGTCAAGGAAAAAAACGTGATGCTCATTGGTATGATAATAAAGCACTTACGGCTGAAGAAGAACGACTTAGAGTAGTAAAAATGGCTGCCAACATTTTCTCTCAAGATATAAGAACTAAACGTTACGATACTCATGATTAAAATGCACCAAGCTCCTTCTTGAATGATGTTGAAAAAGATATTCCTAAGAGTTTGCAGTTATTTTTAGATACTGCTATTAAAAGCAACAAAAAGTCCAAACGCACGTTAGATGATAAGTAGTCAAAATGAGTTTCAACAATAGCGTATATTTTGATATTTTCTATCAGACCTCGATCATTTCTGTCGTCAATTTTATTAGGCTTGTCATGTTTCGTATACAAGAAATTTGCTGCAAGAGGTCTTTTAGACACTTTATCTTATTTGGGACTCTGAGCATCATATCATGAAACGATAAAATTTTAATCATCTGAACAATTCAAATTATCTGATGATGCCATTATTCAGTTTTGTTTTGATAACGCCGACCACAATACTAATACAATAAATGGCTTTAAAACTTTTCATGCAATGGGAGGCATAATTTGTGTCACTCCCTCTTCTGCTGTTACATCCACAAGCGGTATAAAAAAAATAAACTCTATACCAACAAGTACCGAAATTGGCAAATTTGGATTTCTTCCTAAGTTATTTGACAGAGGCACATCAAGTGGATTGATTAAATAATATAATTGTAAAGAATTTTGATGATCTTCGTGATGAATTTGATATTACTACCGCAGATTTTGTTTGGTTATATAAAAAAAACAAACATCCGCTTGAGACGAAAGGATGGAGTGGTTTTCAAGAACAGTGCAATGCAAATCTAGCTTATAGTTCATCAAGAGTAATACCGATTCCGCTCGTAAATAATCCTCCAAGTGACTATAATACGGTATTTACACTTCTCGTACAAGCATCCGAAAGATGCAAACCAAGGAGTGCTGCTTTGTTACTTTCGACCAACCGTTATATCTGAAAGCACGTGAAATAATTTCTTGCATTGATCACACAAAAATGATCCTTACAATTTGAAATCAATCACAGTACGGATTGGAGGCTTCCATATGCTCTCGAGTTTCTTAGGATCTATTGGATTTATCATGAAAGGATCTGGACTTCATGAAACATTTTCCATCTTGTTTGCAGAAAAATCAGCAGAAAAAACATTTGAAGGTCATGCTTATTCACGAGCGATAAGAGGCCACACGTTAATTAAACTATCAGTCGCTAGTCAAATTTCTGAGGAACTTCACTTTAATGAACAAGAAATTTCCAGTTTGTGTAAATATACAGAGGAAATTCAGAATTCATCATCTGAACATTTTCAGGATTATTATAATGAAATAGGTTGCATTAAAAAAAATTATTACACAATAATTACAAACAATAGAATAATAAGGACCAACATGTAAACTGTGGATTCAATATTTCAATATGGTAAACATTGTAAAGCGTTTTATAGAAGCCGAACGTGTTGGTAATTGGAAATTGCATTAACAATGTGTTAAAAATATGTTGCCGATTTGCAGAAAATCGATGAATTTTTCGATGAATAATGTCCATTCGTAGAGTCAAACTGTATAATGTCTATTTTTTCCGGAATAATCGGCGATGGCAGCATAAATTGTCATAATGCACGAGAAGAAGGAATGAAAATATTTGAGACTTACGTAGGAAAAAGTTTTAGTACTTTGTTGTATGATATCTAACGTAAAAATTCAAGACAACGTTGTTGCGATTAATCCGCTATTGATTTTTCTGTGAATCTCATTAAACTTAAAAAAACAAGATAACATGGAAAAATATCTGGAATACGAACTCGCGCCATTCCCACTTCCTCTATTTGATGTGAATGGAATGCGTAAAACAGTTAAATCAACTTTCTACGAAAATTTCGAATGTTTGTCTCAGCCTCCTGTAACACGTGAAGATAATATTTATGTTTTGGACGGGGGTCATTTATTGCACCGTGTTGTTTGGCAACGAGATACACTTGTTCAGGAAATCATTAATAAATATGTACAATATGTAAAGCAGTATAAGAAGGCAGTTATATAGTGTTTGATGGATATCCTCAGGACACTACCAGTAATCTAAAAACATTGGAAAGATTGAGACGGCAACGGCACAACGTTTGTAGAGAATTCTTTTTTGATGCAAATACCAGGATCACTGAAAAGCAGGCGACTTTTTTGTCAAACAGTGAAAATAAAAAAAGACTGATTAGTATGCTTTCAGTTGAACTGCAAAATGCCGGATTCACAACTACAATTGCAGAAGAAAATGTCGATTCACTAATAATCAAAACGGCGGCGAATCTAACTACAGAAAATAACATAATTATAGTTGGAGAAAATGTTGATTTGATTGTACTTCTCACTCAATTGGTTCCCAGTACACACAACATATATTTTTTGAAAAATGGAAAAGCACGAAAAGTAGATCGCTGGTATTCCAACAGCAGCTTTAACATGTGCAAAATTATTTCTTTATTGTATAATAATAAGAAGGAAGGAACTCTCAATGAACATCGTTTTGAGTGTTTTACGATTAACGTCAAAGGCAACTTTTCAATTAGCAAATCTTCCTCCTACTGAAGGAGCCGTCAAACAACATGCCTTCAGAGTTTATTTGCAGTTACAAAAATGGTTAGGCAACGACAAAATAAAGGTCACTCAGTGGGTATGGAAAATTACGAATGATGCATTAATGCCAGTTTATACTGATGATCCAATGATACCAGACGAGATATGGAAAAAAAAATTATGCAGCTGTATCAGTGGTTGCAAAACAAGAACATGTGGCTGCAGAAAGCAATTATTACAATGTTCGAGTGTTTGCACATATTGTGATTCAAGTGGATGTGAGAATTTTGAGACGCCTATAATCGAAATAGAAGAAGAATTCAAGGATAGTCTGCTCCCACACAATATGGAAGATGGAGATGAAGAAAAAGAAGAAGAGTCAAATGATTCAGCGGACAATCCTCCAATTAAAAACAGGAAATTTCGTGAATCTGTATCAACTTAATATATAAATATTTTTTCTGTTGTCATTTCATAAATGTTTTGTTTATAATAGAGATATTTTATCATTTTGTGAAATGATATTCGTTTTTTCTCGACGACCTACCCCAAATTAAGTACAATTGGATTTTTGTACGTTTTCCAGAAGCCGAGATACTCAATATTTTTCAAGCGCAAGCCACTTTGAACGCACGAAATAAGTTTTCAGTGCTATCCCCACTACGCCGTCCGCTACAGTTATAGTGATCCGCACTTGCACGCCTCACTTTATTCATCACTTATTAATATTGCAAATGAACTAGATATATCTTTGTATTTTTTTATTGAAAATATAGGTATTATAACCTCAATTTCCATGAAGGTGACTGCTGTACGATGGTTATTGCGTCTTCCATATTTTTTTTAAATAAAAAAATTATCTCGGCTTCAAGTGATCGTAGGAATAAATTTTTTTTTTTTAATGCGTGAAATCCTGCTAGGAATCTATTTTCATGAAAGTCATTTCTTTAAAAACAAAATTAAGAAATTTATTAAGAAAAAACATGTAAAAAAACTGTAAGTTTTTGACTCATATAATTAAAAAAATCGATATACTTATACAATAATAGGAATGTACAACTCTCACAGATAAAAGTAACCCCTGAATCGTTACTGTAGCATCATTCCCCGAGCAGGAGTAGCCATATTCAGAGAGCATCTTTTTAAGAAAACTTCATATATTTTGAAAATTAATCAATATTTATCAATTTTTCAAAAAACCGCTTTTTTGACTTGCTATAGGCTACAACAGTAAGTAACAATTTTGAATACTTATCAGTTAACGATTGTTAACGAATTATAGAAAACCCGATTTTTCCCGGTTTTTCCGATATAACTCGAAAATTATCAATGATATCAAAAAAGTATAGGTTACCTAATTGATAGATCTTTTCGATACCTACAATTTCTTGGTTAAAATTTTTCCGATCGGAGCTGTAGTTTTTTAGTTATCAACAAAAAACCGCTGTTTTCAACTTTGGTAATTTTTTAGGTTATGTTCGGTAATCCGGATCGAGTCGCATGAAATAGAAACTCATCTTGAATTTTAATTTCCTATAAGCTCATTTTTTTTTCGGATATTAATTTCTGCACGCACTTTTCCCTATTGCTTGGACTAATGTTCTAGTTTTCGGCACATATAAGATCCTTTTATTGGCACTGAATCATTGATGGAGTAAGTTTAAAATCAAATACTTATAAATATTTCTTTCATGTAATAATAAAAGATTATTTTTCAAAAGCTGAAAGTTGGTTGAAATTTACTTTAAATCAAATTAAAAAAATTTACTTGTCATTTATAAAAGTGGCATTTAAATTCATATATTATCATCTCCTGTTAAACCAAGGCAACACTAATGGTAGTTTGAATTGTTTATTTTTTTTTTGTTTGAAATCTTTTTTTTATTCGTTAACCAGCTGTTATTTCTCTACGAAAGACAGCCCTCAGAAGTCGAAACTTGTGCAAGCCAATGATTAACAAAGTCTTATCTTTTAACGTGCGATTCCTTGCACTTTTTCAGGCCATAAGTAAAATAAACTGAAGTCGCTGGGCTTTGAACCCATGACTGGCAATCACATTTATTGAAAAGCATTGACTCTAATCACTCGGCTACTTGACCACCTAGTAGTGGTACTTTAGAACTTCAGACAGGAAGAACAAAGGAGCATATATACATTCTGTTTTCATAGTAAGTACAGCACCAGGCAACTAACCATCCAACAGCCAACAGACTTATCCATAGGTTCGGTATGATATGGGCTATCTTGCTCTACATACCCGATAGTATTACTTTTTTAGTAATAATTCCTTACAGAAAATGTTTCAAATATAAATCACCATTATGAGGTGATTTACAAAAGTAAATCTTACCAACATCAGAGTTACAAGAAACACAATCATCTCCCATTCTCCTTCTTTGGTTGAAGTATCGGGATCATTTTCAGATATGAAATCTAGAAAGGAGACAAATGAAGATTTTGAATTCATTAATTCGAATACGACATGGGATTGAACTCACCATCATGTTTTAACATAAAAGGTATCTTTCTCCTTTTTAACCTTTTACTTTCCTGGAAATGATCTCCGCAAATCCTTTTTCGATAGAAGAATTCTAGTTCGTCGGTAGGAAGATTCAGATGGAACAACCAATTTTGAGCAAGTTCTTTATTTTTTGGAAATCTGTGAAAAGTTTTTTTGTTTTTTTGTATAATCGTATACATTTCTATAAGATGGAATAAAACATTTCCAACAAGCTCGATTTTTAGCGCAGGATGACATTTTTATATTATATTTTTTCACTCAATTGAAATTTGAAAAGTATGAATTTTGCCACATGTCAGTGTTTCAAACAATTGAAAACAAAATTTATTACCTACATGATAGCAAAAAAAAAGATCACCAATAGCCTCGGTATTCACTTTGAATGCACTTTTGTGAATGAGAGGTAATTTTAATGTAGACTTTAGTAATCCTGCATTTGATAACAATAATATTAATTTTAATAATAATGAAGTTTATGCCATCTTCTCTTCTGCAACTCACTATTGCCATTGTCCGTTGCACTACAGAAAACCCGCGGATACAACTGCGGCACCCCCAGCAACCGGAGGCATAAGGTCACCCATCTGTTTTACATGGATGACCTCAAATTATATACCTCTGGATGCCTTATGCTCCGGGGGATATTGAGTCCGTGGTGGAGAATGAAAAGTGCCAAATCTATTGGAACTACTCATTTCCCACTCTCAGCCAAATACACGCCAATAAGCCTGATGTGGTCTATCTCGACCATCACAGTAGGACGATTTTTGTCACAGAGTTTTCGGCTCCTGGCGAAACGAACATCGTCCGAAAAGAGGTGGAAAAACGGACTAGATATGGAGATTTATTCTTTGAACTCCGCAGGCTTTACACGAACCATTCTTTCCAAATAGTGGTTCTGACCATAGGGGTATATTATACTTGTTTATTACTGTGATATGAAACGAACTACATCTGATAGATAACTGTCTTTATTCGTGATTTGACATCAGGTCAACTATGACGATCTACGACAGAACCATGTGCGGCTCGTTAATACATTATACATTACAAAATATAATGTTAATATGTCACGAGGGGTACTTGGTGGAATGATGGACACCTAGCCGGAAGAATGCAGAAGGCCGTAATTCTTGGTTCACTCCGTTTACTCAGGGCACATGATTCTCGGGCCCAGTAATCACTCACCCCACGGACGTGGGGAGTGTCACGATACACCAGCACGTCCCCAGATTGCATCGGAGCTCCGAAGATAGGGCCTGACTGGAATATTCCTTATGGACAAAAAAAGCAGGGATGCATAAGCAGGGAGGCCAACTATCATCCAATTCCTTGATGAGTTACGACAACACTTTCCTGAGCGACCAGTGCAAAACCGGAACGGCATCCAAGGTGCACCCTGGAGGGAATGCTCATTCCTTCTGATGTCGGCCGTGGGTATACTAGGTTTACCACCTGGTATACCCTAATACTCGGTTTAATATGCACGAGGAAGAGGCCCCTACAACCGACCCCCTCGGAATGGGGGTCTTAGGCAAGTTGGTGGGGCCCAAAACATTGGATGCCACCTTATAACGACCGCAATGTAAACAGATGCTTTGAGTGGACGGATGAACTAAGGGACAGTCTTCTGCATCACTATGAGATAAGTCAGCCCGCCCGAAGAGGATACTTGGCGAGAATGCATGCGCTGTGGTGTGGAAAAGGGCTCCGGAATGATATAGCGATGTTCAAAATGACGATTTTTGAAACGGCGATGTTGAAGTAACGATGATTTCAAACAGCGTGTAATATAGTAATGACATGTAAAACAGCGACGTATCAAAATGGCGAAGGTAACAAAATAGCGCTGATAACATAACAGCGATGTTATTTTAAAACGATGTAAGAAAAGAGCGATTTAGTAGAAACAATTTATTGAATTATCTCTTATCAACAAAATATACTGATAACACTATGGAACAGAACATACTTTCATAAGATATATGTATGAGTTCATATCATATCGACAAATTTAAAGCAATGGCCTCTAAATAATCCTTAACACACCGCAATGAGTAACTTTGCGTGATAGTTTGAAGGCGTTTCTTCAACTGAGTATACTTGCTTTTTAACGGACTCGGTGCTCCTAAAACCAGCTCTGTATCTCAAGGTAAAGTTTTCAGTTTGGGTTTGCTCCAAAAGAAATCTGTCCAAAAGTTTAGATAATGAAGGACGGTGGCAATCCATAGCCCTTTGAAAGGCATTATGCCATGCCTCCAACGAATTATTAGTTCTCGGGATATCTGTATTAATTCGATCATACATGTTCCACATGGGTATAGGATATTTCGGCACAACTCCATCCAGCCTCCTTCCTACATAGGTATTTTCCCAATAATCTGTTATAGAAGTCCTTTCGACGGGAAACCCTTTTTCTTTAATAATTTCATTCGCAAACTGTACGTCTCCTGTTGGAACGAAACTCAATGCGAGCAGGGTTTTACATTTTATTCTGACTTCCTGTCTGCTCACATATAAATTAGCTAGTCCTGGGGTTCTCTGAATTTGACGCCAAAGGTTTTGAGAAAGGTGAAAAAAACATCCGCTCACATCCGATTTAGAAAAGATTTCTTTGAATGCATTCACAGCTCCTATTTCAAAATCAAACATAACAGATTTACGTTCTAACGTTGGCTGTAACTCTTTAATTTTTTGGAAGAGCCTGGAGTAAGTCTCCTTCTTCTTATTACCAAGAATTGCGTACAGCATCGGAATTTATTTGTTTCCCATAAAAGCATGTATTGTGTAGATTTGAAACGCAAACTCAGGTGCTATCTTAAATGTTCCGTCAGCACACCAAAGATTAAATTCGGTCAATGTTTGCATGTTCGCGTTCGTCCCAAACAATAAAATCCTATCACATGTGTCTACTTCACTAGAATCCCATAATAAGAAATTGTCACCTTTCAACGTTAAGTGATACTTTATAGTTATTTTGGATTCTAAATTGAATGAAGTAGAATTTTCTAATTGTTTCCTTTGACGATGGACAATCTGCCTTGCGGCGTTATAATTAGGTAAAGCAACCACACCTTCAGGGTGGACATTTTGAGCGTATTCTTGTATAATCGACCTTGGCTGATCTTGGGTCGTTAGGGCTTTTTTTCTAATTTGATCTTTTACTATATCAGCTTCATTGCTCCCTATATCCGGACCATGTGTATGTTCACCAGTCGGGGTTGGATGGTCAACATCTCCTTTCATTACTATGAGTCTACCTCTGCATCCAGTCTTAGAACATCGCCAATTTTCGGTACTAATATACGACTTATCCTTTCTGTATTTGTAACCTCCGAAAAGAAGTATTTTACTACCTTTTTGTGAATCAATAAACTGCATTTTCAAACAACTTTGACAATAAACTAATTTATAAATGTCTCGTTGATAACACCAATATTATAACTTCTGGCTGCCTAGTAACGATAACCATCGCTATTTTATTTATTCGGGTCGTTTAAATGTTACGGCGACATTGCATGACATCGTGTTTATTTTACATCGCTTTTTTATTACAAAATACATTTTATTACGTCGCTATTTTGTTACACGCTATTATAGTACATCGCTACTTTGAAAATCGCAAATTCGTAACCGGCTATTTCAAAAATCGCCATTTTGAACATCGCTTTATCATTCCGGAGCCGTGGAAAACACGTAGGGGCGTATTACTGAATATTTTACATGAGAGCTAAAAAATTAAAATGGGTGACAAGTCAAGCGACCTTTAGCTTTCAATATATAATATTTCAAAGTAATATCCTACCTATACAACCGAAGCAATATGTATTTTACACTGATGTTATATGAAAAATATACAAACCATAAAATCGGAATATACCAATTTTGCACTTTTCTGTTAGTTACGCCCATACGTGATAAGAGGGACGACCCACAGCATGCTGACTTTTCCGCACAAAAACTAAGTGATTATGTATCCCATCTTCGGGATCGAGGCTATGTCAGAGCCCTTCCTCAGCCGGTTGGCGAAGTGGTAGAAGTGGCAGATATGCTACATGTCAGTCTGGCTGTAAGGGATGCCCGCATCATACCACCAACGGCATCGAAACCCGCAGGGC